>PYHX02000495.1:8172787-8299904 GCA_004302925.2 Cochliomyia hominivorax | reverse complement strand
GATCGAAAAAATGATCAACCGAATTGATCATCAAACAGTCTTAAAAAAAATTAATTTACATCTCAAATGTAATGATCCTTTTTGTTAAAGCAAATTCAGAGTTCAGCAACTATTTCAACTTCTATTCTATATTGTTTTCTTGTAAATGAGTTTTTTTGCGTTCTTCAAGATCATTAAATCGATCGAACAGATTTTTTAAAAAATAAAAAGCATGATCACATCATGATAGAAATTTAAATCCAAATCAAAAGATACGCCTTGAAATTGATCTTTGAATAATTGTTAAATATAAATCATTAACATTAAAAAAAAAATTCTTTTTGATCTCAGTTTTCTTTAAAAAAATAATTGATCAATTTCGATGATCCTTCACAACCGGACATGATCAATTTAAGTTTTCAAAAGTAGAACAATTTTTTTTATTTGCATTTATTATTAAAATCGGAGATTTAAGACTCTTTAATTCAAATATAGTTCCAATGATCTTCTACTGATCCTTCAGACTTTCTCGAAGGGATCAAACGATCATATTGAAAATCTGGAAAAACTGAGGATTCTTGAAAGTCAATTAAACGTGGTTATTTAGCTTCAGTAAATCTTCGTGAGCTGCTCAACCATTAAGCACGACAATGAATTAAAGTTAACAAATCTTTTGTCACATGATCACCGATTTTTTTCACACTTCTAGAGACCCGATTTGGATCCAAATCTCTTGAAATTAAATTTTTTAAATATCAGAAATAAAAATAAAATATTATTTAGTTTCATCAAGCGATCATCATCAAGGAATAATGAGTACGATCTTTATATTCAAGTTACTGATCAATTCCCTGCCAAAAATTCCATAATTAAGTGCAATCTTCAAATTCTTAATGATATCATAGTGAGTATAATGAGATTAAAATTTAGTAATAATTGTCATTTCTACAAAAGAGATATTTGATAATCGTCTCAAAAGTTTCTCCGAAAAATGGGAATTGACAAAATATCACTCTCTAATATCAAAGAAAAATCATCTCTCTCCATGATCATAATGTTTTATATAAAAAATTAATTACAATTGAAAAACCATTCACATTGAAGTCAAAACTTTAATTTCTAATGTTTATAAATTTGATCAGATCGCTCTTCTCTCTCTCTCTCTCTCTCTAATGTAAAAATTTGCAATTAAAGACAAAATTGACAATTTAAAATAAAAATATGAGATGATCTCATATTAATAGAATACTAAATTGATTTTTTAAGTGATCCTCTTATAACATTGAGATCGCTAGATCTTCCAAATTCTTATTTCTAAAATTTGTCAGATTGAGTAAAAAATACATTCTGCTAAGAAACAAACGGAAAGTTTTCTCATGTTCAATATTATAAAAAAGATCCTAAATACTTCATAATTTCTCACTTTGCAATTCCTTTCTTAATAATCGTTCCACTTTTAAAACATCTTTCCCACACTCTCTACTTCCTCAATTCTCTGAAGACTTTTTATTTTCAAATCTCTTTTTCTAAAATTCAAACGTTTTCAAATTCATATTAACAAACTATTACACGCTCGTTTTTGCATTTAACTAGCTGATAATTACAAAATAGCTACGAGCTCAACATGATCACCGATTTCAGAAAAAAAAAACCTAAAAGCAAGTAGAAAATCAGACACTCATGAGCAACAGAGCAAACTCCGACGCATGGCCAAAAAAAGAGGAACGAAAAATGATCCTCACACTACAAACGCTCAGCGGTAACTGAGCATTGAAAATGTTAAAACAACATGAGCGCTACAGAAAAATTCAGCAAAAACAAAAAAAAATGTTAGTACGATCAGCAGGCGATGAATGAAAATGAAGAAAGCGTGAAAATTGCTCCCGAAAAACAGCAACAAATTACACAAAAACACCAACAACATTGAAATTATCTTGTATTAGTTTCCGGAAACAATACACAACTACATACAACTAAAAGGAAAAAAGAATGAAGTAGAAGAAAATTTTTTTGAAACATAAAAAGGAAAAAATACAAAAGACAATAGAAGATTTTCCAAGAAAATGTTTAGCTCCTTTAAGGAACCAACAATATTATAACTAAATAGAAAAGGACATACTCTAGGACTATTTAGCTAAAAGCATGAATGTTAGAGTAGTAATAAGAATAGTTTTAATAGCTTCTCTATTTAGCTTTAAAGACTTGACTAAGTGTCAGAAAAGAATACAGTTGTCTAAATGATTTCATAAATGTCAGATATTTTTGTGATGCTTTGCAAATGATGGAAAACAAAATTTGAAAAACACAGTTTGATATAAGGAACTGTGGCCTCTAAATACGAAAATATTTTTATACGATATCCTACTGTGCGTTTTGAACGTCACGCGACATTGCTCGCGACTATTGAAAAGGGAGATTCTTTACGAGATGATTTTGGATAACATGCAACAAGGATAGAAGGCACGTCCTACTTAAAAATATTATTTTTTTTGTTAAATATTTTTCCGTTAAGGAAAATGGCCAGCTGCTGTTTGGTTATAAAAGGCAGCGAAATGCTGGATATGAAAATAGAAGATTTTGATATGTTTTTCTAGTGAGTTGATCGAAAGATCGTTGCAAAAGTGAGAAACTGAAACTTTTCCATATTGTTTATTGTCAAAATGCTTTGCTTTTTCAAGTCCTTCCTAAGAGATCTCATAGAAAGTTTCAAGTATCAGTGATCTAACTTCTAAAGCTAAGATCAGCGAAATTCATTATCTCTTACAGAAAATATGCTGAGGTGAAGTCTGTTGTAAGTTTTGTATTTAGAGATTTATGAGATAAGAAGTGGATTTTGGAGATGATACTTTTATTTCTTATTGCAATTGTTTTTCGATATTATGATCATTCCTCAAGCGATATTTAAACCAAACTTATTAAAATAATATTTTTTAAAAGCCATAGACCTGATCTTTAGGTGATAATTTTCTTACAACCACATTTAAAACTTAAGAAATGCTTTTCAAAGTAGACAAGAAAATCAACTTTCACAACGATCACTTAAATTGGTAAAAACTTTTTAATAAAACTTATTTGTGAAAATCAAATTCAATGCTTTCTCATTAAATTAAACATATTTTTGCGTTTTCAAACAAACTTTCTTACATTAAAAACGCAAGTTTATTTGATTTCATTTACAGTGATCATTTCATCATCATGATCATTTCAATTAATCGTCTATTTTTTATTTACTAATTATTTTCCAATGATCCTTTCACATTTCCTCATAAGATCCTACTAAAGTTTGATTAGCTTAAACAAGATGTGCCATTTTCCAGTGATCCTCTATTTAAAATATAATTTGACATTTTCTTAAGATCATATTGTAAATTCACATATTATTGCCACGATCATCCGGCAAATTTTCGTATTTTTCAAAATTTCCTTTAGTTCTAATTAAAACAATTTCTAGATTTAAATCGAAAAGATTTTTATGATTGTTGTTGCAATATACCATGATCGAGTTTACTAAGGATAGAATTGGCAAGATTAATTTGGATATCATATAGAAGGATGATGATCGTCGGTTGATCGAAATTTTGTGTTATTTATCAGCATCATTGAAAAAGTATGATAAGTTCACTTTTACTGCTTTTAAGTTTTTAAATTGGAGGCGATCAGGACTTCCTCGATTAAATAATTCTCTGGATTAAATTCGCTTACTAATTATTCTTAAGATTAAATATTTATCATTTCACTTATTTACTTTGGAAAATTCGCAATATTGTTTGATCACTTTTATTGTGGATAAAGTTTGACAGGATCATTTGTTAACTTAATGAAAATTTTATAATTTTTTTATTTTAAGTTAAAATGATGAATCATTCATTGTCATTAAGATTTCATCTCAAAAACTGTCTTATTTTTTTTTTAGGTTTAAATGTGATCTCTGTTTATCAGCTTGATCTTTAAAAATAAATTATAATCAGTGTGATCAAAGGTAAAATTTTTATCTTAGATTATAATAGTAATTTCTGTTGCTTGACTTTTAGCTTTAGATTAAATAAAATTATCTTAGATTTTGTTAAATTTTAAATCCAAGACTTTTTCTTAATTTTACTAACAAGATCAATTGATTACTAAATTAATTTGATCACAGATTTTGGTTAAGATTAAAAAAATGTCTATGGATTTGAAAAGGAAAATTTTTACGGAAATTAAACAGATTAATGATGTAAAAATATATAAATAATTAAAATTATTATAGTTTATTAGTCACGATCAGTGTAAAATTTTAATTTTATGTGGAATTTGATTAAAGTTGGTTTTTCAGTAGTTCATTGGATAATCAGACTTAACTGTTTATCCTTTATTTTATTGTCAGGAGTAATGTTTTAAGAAACTATATAAATAATTAAAAGGATCATCATTTTCCTGTACGATCAGTGTAGTAACTCTTATCTGTAATTGAGTTTCATCATAGATGATTTTTCGGTAGTTCACTAGATAATAATGATTTAAAAGATATACAAAATTGCAATGATCATTATTTATCATTCACGATCAATGTAAATGATCATATGTGACTTTTCTGTAGTCCACTAGATAATCAGACTTTAATTCATTTCCCTTTATTGTCAGGAATCCTGACTCAGGATCTTTTGTTTTGTAAATGAATTTGATCATAGATTTTGGTTAAGATTAAATTAAAATCTTGAGATTTAAAAACGGGTTGAAAATTATAACACTATAAATAGTCATGAATAAAGCTAATAGTCAATATGATTTTAAATTGTGGCATTAAAAGTATTTATATGTTTTTTTGAGGATTAAAAGAAGGTGATCAAAACCTGATCTTAAAATTTTTATAATTTGTTGATTGAAATGATCACAAGGATCAGTTAAATGGGAAATATATCAGACAGAATATTATGAAATCGAATTAAGATGATCACAAAAGAAAACTTTGAAATGATCACTAAAGGATCAAAGTAAGATCAATAACTCTTTAATTATTTTTAAATCTTTATATGTTAAATGTTTGTAAAAGACTATAAAATTTCATGATTATCATGTAATTTATTGACAATTACAGTGAATTGATATTATAACAAAACAAATAACTTGAGAAAGATCACTAAAACGTCCTTGTGTGATCAATTTTTTTTAACCGGAAATGGTTATTCAAATATCTTCAAGTAGTTATGCTTGTATTTCCCTTAAAGAACTTCAAAAATTGTTCAACAAATGTTATCTGGTTTTACTCTCTTGGGAGCAATATTAGTTGATAATGATGAAACATTATCTCTAACATAAATTAAGGAACAGCAAGTGTTTAATATCACATTAAATCTAAATAATTTACCTTTTTTAAAATTATAATAAAAATATCATTTTGGGGTTTAAAAATCATTTTAAGTTCCTATTTTAGCTTTAAAATGTCACAGAAATATTTTTTTCCAACTTTAGGCCTACTGCTGTGAAGGAATACGCACAATACTCAATAGGCTGGTGAATCCTGTTTTGGCAGGAGTATAATATTTTGTTTATGACCTGCTCTTTCGAAAAAAAAATACAAATTTTTTCTGATATTCTTTTTTTCATTTTTGATAAAAAAAGCGCTGAAATTTATTTATCCATTTCTTTTTTATTTATTATTATTTTTTTTTTTTGAATGGAACCCAACCCCATGTTGAGTAAAAATATTGTTTCACTATAAAATTCCATGCTCTCGCTCTCTTAGAACTTGGGAGAACAATTTTTATATTTTGAAAAGAAAAAATTATTTCCAACAATTGAATTTTTTCTTTTGAGTTCTTGTTGTTGTTTATTGTAATTTTTATTTTTCTCCCCATTTGATATCGCATGTTGTTGTTGTTGTTGCTGCTGTTGATTGTGGCAAGTTTGTGTTGTGTGTAGCAGAATGTTGAGTGTTTGAAGACGGATGGAAAAAATGTTTATAATATTTTTCCCTTCTTATGTGAGAGTTGTTGTTATTGTGCTATGTATTTGTTGTAGTTGTTGTTGTTGGTGTCGTCTATATACCACAATGGAAAAATGGGAAATTTTTTTGTGTGGTTGTTGTTGTGGCAATGGTGGTTGCTTGATACCTGCTTGCTTTATGGTTTGGCCTGTATTTGTGTCTGTGTGAGTGTGTGTGTGTGTGCGTGTATTTTGAGTTTGTCTGCCTGCCTGCACCCTTAATTTGTGTTCTAGTGTGCGTGTTTGTGTGTGTGCATAAGGGGTCGTACAATAATAAATTTTTATACTCTTAACCAACCAACAACCGTACGACCCATAAAGCGATTCACATTTTTACTTCAAATACTGCTGATGATCGTTGCAGAGAGTCAGTTCACTCAGCGACTTGAACGTGTTAAGAACACATTTAGAAAAACCAAAATAATTAAGAAAAAACGTTTTACTTTTCCTTTTTAAATAACAAAAACAACAATTTTAAAATCTAAAAGAAAAACGTAACGAAAGAAAAATTATTTAACGACGCACAAATATAACGAGAAAAAAGAAAATTTTGAAACCCAAAAACGGATAATTAAAGAAAATTATAACCTTAAAAAATAATAAAAACAGTGTAAACGAAAATAAAAATATTGAAAAAGAAAATATAAAGAAATAAAAAAACTCAAAAGAGAGTTAAACGAAAAAGTGCTTGAATTTTAAACATTAGTCTCGCTTAAACGCTTAAAGTGTAAAGATCGTATTATTAACGACAAAAACCCTTAAGGATTACCAGATAAACAACTTTAATTGGATTATTTAAATTTTTATTAAAAACCAACAACGAATTAAATATGCATTTGCCTGCTGGTCCCACTATGGTTGCTACTCCCGCCCAAGCCATGCCCACCAACAATAATAACAACACAAACTCAGCCAGCTCAACTGGTTCCTCAACACCCGATACTACTTCGAATGCCGCCAAAATGCCCAGCTCTATGACTGATATGTTTGCCAGCCTCCACGAAATGTTGCAAGAATATCACGGTGAATTGGCCCAAACTGGTTCTCCCTCCATCTTATGCAGTGCTTTACCCAATCACTGGCGTTCCAATAAATCTTTGCCTGGTGCTTTCAAAGTGATTGCTTTGGATGATGTACCCGATGGTACTTTGGTCACCATCAAGTGTGGCAATGATGAAAACTACTGCGGCGAATTGCGCAACAGCACAGCCATCATGAAGAATCAAGTAGCCAAATTTAATGATTTACGTTTTGTTGGTCGTTCAGGACGTGGCAAATCATTCACTTTAACCATTACCATTGCTACGTATCCTGTACAAATTGCTTCATACACCAAAGCCATTAAGGTGACCGTTGATGGTCCTCGGGAGCCAAGAAGTAAGCAAAGTAAGTTTTTAGTTTGTTTTAATTTTTTTGTTCTTTAAAAAATCACAAACATTTGAGAAAAATCTCTTCCAGAGATTTTCAAATGTTTCCTTTTTAAGTTTCCTTCATTTAAACTCTTTAGTTTCTTTCCTGTTATATTTTTGTGAACTGTTATACTTATGATTTGTTTTTGTTTATTTTCATTTTAGGCTATGGTTATCCTCATCCAGGAGCATTCAATCCATTCATGTTAAATCCTGCTTGGTTAGATGCTGCCTATATGACCTACGGCTATGCTGATTACTTCCGCCATCAAGCTGCTGCTGCAGCTGTCCATCATCCTGCTTTGGCTAAGACTTCTCCTTTGCCAAATGGCCAAACTGTAGTGCCACCATCCTCAGCGGCTGCTTCTCCTACTGATTATCATCATCCC
Source organism: Cochliomyia hominivorax (assembly GCA_004302925.2). Taxonomy (NCBI): domain Eukaryota; kingdom Metazoa; phylum Arthropoda; class Insecta; order Diptera; family Calliphoridae; genus Cochliomyia; species Cochliomyia hominivorax. The sequence continues at coordinate 8,292,166 of PYHX02000495.1, read as the reverse complement.
AGTCAAATTACACCACCGCCAGCTGGTGCTCCCGCTGTTAATGCTGCCAGTATTATTCCTTCTCCTCCTGGTTCTACCTACAGCATGCCTCAGTTCCCCTTCAATCCTGTGGCTGCTGCCGCCGCTGCTGCTGCTGCCCAAGCTCATCCTGATTTATTGCATCCTCATCAAAAGGCAGCTCATCCTCATGCCTTCCATCCCTACAATTTGGCTGGTTTAAGAGCTCGTCCCAATCACTTGCATAACACTTCTTTGGGTTCTCATTCTTCCACCGAACACATTAGTCCTGCTCACATCAGCCCTGCTTCATCCAGACCTTCTTCATCTTCACCTACGCATCAAGCTCTCAACAATAAGTTCAATACCTCTGTAGAAACGAACTCTTTACATGAGCAATCTGCCTCTGATGCTGACTCAGATGATGAACAAATCGATGTGGTTAAATCTGCCTTTGTACCCATCTTGCGTCCTCAAGTTCCCAGTCTTAACGGTTCCACAGAAGATTTGGATAAATCCATTGATTCTACACGCTCCTCACCAACTCAAATGATTAATTTACCAGCCCGCAACAGATGTGAATTGAAAGCTCCCTCCTCCATGAAACCCTTTTTCCATGAATCATCATCACAACATTCTCGTCACTCATCACCCGAAACTACACTCCCAGCTGCTACCAAACTAAAGACAGCCACCAATGCCCAGAAAACCGTGTGGCGTCCATACTGAGAAGTTAATTTGGCGCCAGATGTCGTCATTGCTTATCTTCTCTTACGGCTTGCCAAGGAATTGGCATGGAAACGTATTCTAATGGCCAACGAAAGCGGCAGCGCTAGCGGACACTAGAACAAAACCCAAATACTGCAACTGATGGATTCAGTTATCTTAGAAAAGCGCTGGTTCAGCAATCGAGGTTAATATTTGAAAAGTGTGAAACAAAAATGGAAAATTTGTTGTATGAGACAAAAAGCCGACGGCAAATCATCAATACAAATTTTTCATGGACACTGAAATATTACCAACAACAAAAATAACAAACAAGGAGTTTTCTAAGTGAATCTCCTAAACAAAAAATTGTGATAAGAAGCAAAACAAAAAAAAAAAACAAAAACCTGGAAAAAAGTAGCAGCTCCTAAACTCTCACTCCAAGAAAATACCCCGCCACACCAAAAACAAACTTGATATGCTTGTGATATAGTGTTAAGTAAAAGAAAAAAAGAAATTCCCTGGATGACTTCATGAGACCTACTTCCTCCTCCTTCCTCAGTGGATTATTGCTAATGGTCTTCTTCAATAAAATTCTCCAAAATTAAAGGATTCCGGCGAATTTTTATGCTCGACTCATAAAATCGTACGCAGAGTTCGTTTTCATTGTCGCAGCAATAGTCCGTCCTACGATTTTATATTTTAGAAATTCTTATTTCATCGTTGATTAGTATTTTAGAGATATGAAACTCAATTTTAATTATTAGTTTTTTTTTAAGTGTAAAAGATGCAATTAACGATTTTATTAATTTAAAAATTGTTTAACGTATTTGCTCAAAGGAACATAAATATCCCATAGGGAAATTTCTTTTTTTAATTAATAATTTCTTTTTTAAATAATTTTTGTAAATACTTTAAAAACGATTTTAAATTTATTATTATTAATTTTTATAATTAAGTTAAGTTTAAAAAATTAAAAAAATTAAAAAAAATAGTTGACAATTTATGAAAAAAATGAAAAATCTATTAAATAAAATATATTTTTACATAAAAACATAAATTTTTTAAAAAGACTTTTTATTAACAAAAAACTTCTTTTACAGTTAACAAACGAAATAGAAATATTTTGGATCCGAAAATTTTTCAAGATTTAAAAAAAATTTAATCGTGAATGATTTTGAAGGCAAATTTATTCTTTAGTGAATTTTGGGTTCAAAATTGTGACTTGAAATAAAATTATTTTAGAAGAATGAAAATCAAAGAAATCTATCAATTATGTAAACAATCTTGAGGTCTACTCCCTTTTTCCCCTGGTTTGGAAGTGAATCCTTAACGATGTTTAGGTCACAGGACTCAATTGAAAAGGTAACTTCACACCGAACCTAATGATTTAGACTCTTCACGCGATTTTGGATGACCACAGTTATCATGATGCCAACTGTCAGGCTAGAACCGAAGTTTTAGGAGCACATGACTCTAGTGGTACCAGATTAGTCTCCGGTCCGACATCTTAACCAACATGATACTCCAGTGAATTAAACAAATTGGGATTGGTGGTCCAAACAAATATACACAAACAACAAGACTAAACTTGAACAGCGCCCTCACAAAAGAGGATACATGTTTTGGCACCAGAATGGGCAAAATATAAGTGGACGAAAAAGAAATCGTAGCAAATCAGATGGCGGAAGTAACGAGCAGAAAGGTCCGCTAGGCATTTCCAAACAACGTTTCAAAAATTCAGAAACTAATAACAGACAAAAGCGAAATAAGGAACCACGAACACCGCAGGTCCCGAAATATTTACGTGTATTTGGATAGCCGGAAACATCGCTAGTAATGAAGGGGACAAAATTTCAACGGAATATGGTATTCTGAAAAGTATTTCCATTGAAAAAAAATCAATGTAAATTTAATTAAAACAGACAAAACCTAAAAATTCAACATTGAGATGTTAATTCAACATTGATTATCAATAATTGCAATTTGCTACTAAAAATTAATTAAAAAATATTTTATTTTATATATATTTCTCCAACATCTTAATAACGTTTAATTTAAGCTAAATAAAAAAATTAATATTGTATAAAATCAACTATGTTCAACGTTGATTTTACTTCTTTTCGTATGACTACCAATTTTGTGCTATTTAAAAAATTTCTGGAATGCGACGTTTTGAACTAAACAAAAGTAACTGTATACTAAAATTCATGACATGATTGATGAATAAACAGTACCAGCCTACTATAATGACAGAAAAAAATCATTAACTGAAATTTTAAATTTATCTAAAGAAATTATAGAAAATAAAAAGAATGTAAAACAGATCTCCACCATTTTTCAAAATTTGCATTATATTTTATAAAAAACTGACACTCATTTTCACATCATATGCATCCTTTGATTTTTTTATCATTTTCAATATTTCTATTCCTGTCAAGCTTTTCCCAAGAAAATCTATAGCCAAACACAAACAACAAACCCTTAGATCATGAAATTTGATATAATAAATATTTTTTTTTCATTTTCATCTTAAATTAATGACGCCATTTTGAATATTATACTCTTTCTTCTTTTGTTTCCGATTATTTTTTATATAAAACGGTAATAAATAAAAACAAACGTGTGCATCACATTCGGCTGCTGTCATTTTGAACGGCTTTAAATGTCATCCCTTTGTATTAACAGCAGTAGCATTGACAACAACAACACAAACAACACAAGAGAGGCACACAAGATTACAATCAGTTGTATTATCGTTATTGTAACGTATTCAAGTGTTGTACAGCGAAAAAAAGACATTAAAAAAAAGAGTCCATGAAATAAAAGTTCTAACATGAGGACTGACTAAATTTACATTTTATTTTATTTTTTCATCAAGGGGTTGTTAAATAATTTATATATTAAAATAAAATATATCGAAATATATTTGATATAGAAAAGGAATCGAATTTGTGGAAAAACACTTTATGTTTATTCAAAATTTTAATTGTGGAATTATTTCCCGAAACATATGTATGCATATGAAAGATGTATACACTCTGAACAACAATTCATTAAAGGAAGTAAATCTGTATGGTTTACTTATTTCATAACCGATGAAACCTTTTCTGAATCGAACTTTTTTCAAAGATGGTGGTAGCACCTCTACAAGTGTGAAGAGGGTATATTAACTTTGTCCATTCCATGTCTCAGACTCCCATAAATGAATATAATATAATATTTGACAGAGTTAAATGAAATTTGGCCTGAGTACACCGAAAAAAAATTTTTAGTAAAATTGTCAATTATAAATTGACACATTAGAATGGAATTTTGCCGTAATATAAAGCTATATGTACTTCATAACCATTCCAAATAATTATTAAAATCGGTTTAGTAGAAAAAAAGGTTAAAGCCAAAAATATTACTAAATTTATGACTCATAAGTGCATGTGTACATGTACGAAACATAACGTATTTACTTCACACGAATTTGTGGTGAAAGGTATTGAAGGTTCCGCATAGTCGAATATAGAATTCTTGCTTGTTTATATTAATTTCGAAAATATTCTCTATTAATTCACCACGTTTAATTTAAACTGTATAAAAACAATCGTGTTAATCTTAAATCAACTATGTTTTTTTCTGTGTGTATGTGTTTATTTCACATGTTTATTCTATAAAAATTATCCGAATTTATTAAAATTTGACCAGATAGTTTATGGCTGTCGCCACTATAATTGATTTGGTGGAAGCTGAAAAACATATCTGCCAGAGGCTGCATTTGATGCAGTGTTGGGTGTCGAGATAATAGTTGAGCAGGTGGATTTAGTGTTGTGGGGAGAATGTAAAATGAATCGGTCTCTTCAGTCATTGTAATAATGGTCAATATTGAGGCATAATGATTTTAAGGTTAACGGTTTAACTGTTTTAGGGTTACCGGCTGCTAACTGAACCTTACGTCAATATGCACCAAAGAAAACAAAGCGTTGATATGATTTGAAGTCTTCAGATGTCGAAAGAGATTTTGTATCGCATCGGAAATGATGCTTGAATAGCCACAACAACAAGGTAATGCTTTGCATGATGTGGAAAAGAATGTTCAGTAATATGCCCTCTTAAAAAAGGATCATGTTAACACGTTTGGAGAATCAACGAATGTTACCAGAATATTCATTAAACCAAGAAGGCAATTAGCCACCATCATAGCTATTCGGAAAACAGTGAATGTGAACCCTTTCCTTATTCGATTTATAGCACAAATCCTGGCTTTTCCAGCTATTATTTGCTCCATGCGCTGATCTCTGATCTCATTTTGTTTCATTCTTTCTCTCAAAGCCGGATGTGAAATCTATTTGCTACCAATGAGACCCAAGAATTAGACAATATTTTGAATAAAGTTTCATAACGCTTTACGCAAGTGCGAAGAGGACCAAGAAGGATAATAAGTCAATTTATCAATATTCGTTTGTCTGTTTTTGCAGACTCATATTTAAACTTATTATTCGAAATAAATTAAAGTAGTTTTTTTATCCTGAAAAAATGTCCTAAATGTGATGAACTATTTTGGAAGTATTAAAGTTCTTTAAAGTATTTTTCGTTTCAATACTGACCACCATCGCAAGTGGTGATAAAGAGTATATTGAAATAAGTTATTCGGTGTGGAATGCTAAGAAGGATAAATCTAAAACCCCATCAATTATATTTCATTGCATCATATAGAAATCTGAGGCGATGTAGTTGGGTCCACCTGTCTGTCCGTCGGAACACTTTAACGGTGACATTAATAATCCGAATTCAATTAATTTAGGTCCGATTTTTTATAATTATCCTAAACAGTTTGCTAGTTAAAATCAGCAACTTCGGTGCTTTAAAAAATCTGAGATAACCTCAAAATTTATGGAAATAAATTTATTATAATTTTGATCATTTAAATCAATTGAATTTCGATATATCGCTTATTTGCTGCAAATTTTTAAATATTTAACAAAACTTGAAATCTTCAATGTACACTAACATGAAACTAGCGACTTATGACTATTTTGCAGCAAATGAGCGATATTTATAAATCAGTGTATTGTCACTAAGACGTCTTCACTAACTAAAATCCATTTTTTGTTTAAACCACTTTAACAACCTTCAAAATCTACAGTCATTGACAAAATCACAATGGGGCAGGACAAAAACCCTTAACAGATCGATAACAAAACGAAATTAATTCATCAAATTAAAATTAAAAACACATGACATTTTAACAAAAAGAGAAAAAATCCTTTAGATTACAAAAAAAAGGAATAAAATAAAAGATAAAGCATGAAGGTTAAAATGTTTCTCTCCTCATTGGGGTGAACCACAAGATATTAATTTCAGTTTAAAATTTGGACTTTGCATCAACACTTTCTTAAGGTTAAACAATTTAACAGCTGATAAAGTGTTTAGCAGATAGAGACATTTTATAGTCAAGGTCATTTCTATAAATACAGACATTTCAGTCTTTTTTTTTGTTATTGTGTGCAAAAACCAAGAGAATGAAATCAATAATGTAATAAAAATTTGTCATGTTGTGTGGTTTATTAGTTTACGGTTTAATGCAACAAATTAAATTTTTAAAGTCATGTTTTAAAATGTTGTTAAAGGACTTTCACTCGCACTCACACTCACTCACTCACTCATACTTTATTTGTTAGTTAAAGGACACACTAACTAAATACTAACTGAGTTTATGTGGCTGTGTATGTGTGTGTGTAGTTAAGTGTTAGCTTGAATGTCAATGTTTGATGATTATTAGCATCGTTAATTGAGGTCGTTATACTAATTAATAGTTGTCATTGTTTAACTAATTACATACTGCTGTGATATGTTTTATTTTTTGTTTTCTATCTTTTCTCCTATTTTTTTTATTTTTATTTTTGGGTTCATTATTGGTTTTAACCATTAACTGTCCATTCTTCCATTCCACATATTGTCATAGTTTTGTTGTCCATTTTATATGGGTTTGAGTCCATGGTTAATTATGTTATATTAACCGTTGTTGTCTCTTCTAGTTAGAGTTAGAGCTGTTCGCTACATATTCGGTATGTGGGAGAGAGAGTGACCCTGATTTTTATGTTTATATCTCGGTAGGTGTTTTTTAGGGAGTTTTAATTGCAAATTAGTTTTGTCACACAATTTAAAGTGAAATATTGTTTTCTCTTTTATTCTTCTCTTTTTACATTCATAATCGATGATTATCTGTATTAATTGTTAACAATTTATTCACTTGCAAACGATTTTTAGTCACGCTCATTATAATGTGGTAATATTATATTGGTGGTCTTTTCGATTAATGTGACCTTTAATGGTTGGGTTAAAAAAGTTAAAGTGGAAAAATATTTATTAAAATGTAACATTTTCTTGTATTTGTTAACAAATTTCAGCTGTTTTTTGGGTGAATGGAGGGATATCAGAATGTGAGGAAATAAGCAAGCATTTAATGATATTAGAATCTTAACTATTTCCAGAATTTTATGATTGTTGAGGTCTTGAGATTCTAAATAATTAGACGTTGATATCATAAACTGTGTAGAAATTCCTTAAAAAGTGGATCTAATTAGCATGAGATTGAGTCACTGGTATGTCTTCATAAAGATTATATTTTCTTTCATCAAATCAAAATCTGAGTCGATTTGTCATTGTGCTTCTGTCCGTCCGCTTTCTGAATTTGACACTCTTACTCTTTCCTAACAGTTTGAGCTTAATGGTTTTTTGGTTATAAACCAAGATTCTAGATAAGCGTAATGAATGATCAAAAGTCTTTTATACAATTTTCAATAGACAATAAGCAGATTAAAGTGTGTTTAAATCGTTTTAAAATAACTGTAACTTTAAATCGTTTCATTTCACTTGAATAGAGCTGAGCAGTTGATCTGGAGGAGTACAAGCGCCCCTGTTGTTAGAGGCAAAGTCGATGACCCTACAAAATGGGCCATTTGAAAATTTAGAGATAGTTCTTCTAAATTTTTATAAAAATATGTATTATAGTTGTATAGTTTCAGAGATACTGAAGTCGAATAAATTTTCATCCATTTTCATTCTTGTTTTGTAGTCTCTTGAAGTTAACGAGCTTATATAGGTCTGATTCACTATTCCCTAGTTTGAAAAATCCTCAATAACCATATAAATATATGAATCCATTAAAGAGTTATGTTACTCTGAAATAGTAACTTTAAAAAGAAATCGAATTTTAAGGATTTTTTTTTCAGAAAAAATAAAATGGAATATATTTTATTGTTCTGAATCTTATAAACTTTTTGTTAATTGATAAAGAAAAAACATGTAAACTAAATTTGAATGAATTTGGGAACATCTTCCCACAAGTCTTGGATAGGGCAAATACTCCGCTCTAGGAGCAGGGCATGTGGTCATTTGTGAAATGATCTTAAATTCTTTAGTGGATTTGCTGGATCCATAATTTATTTTTGTTGAATTTAATAAAAATGTTTTCTTTCTGCGAGTTTATGAGCATAGAACCCATTCCTGGAGGCATTTGTAGGGAGCTACCTGAATTATTGGACGGAACATGATCAATTTATCAGGTTCAAATTTCATGTACATTTTTCTAGATTACACAATCATGTCTCTATGTAACAAACATCAGCACAAACATATAATACCGTAACCACCTATATAGTGGTGTTGTGGTACAGTAGAATTTTAAGTTCTTTATAACTTTTGTTTCAAAAATTGGGAACGTTTCAGAGATACCAAATGCTTTATAAGAAGCTTATAACTTTACTACAAATCTAACTAAATTAGACCTTCTCCAGTCAAGTTAGCTATTTTCCATACATTTCTCTATATGAAACATATTTATATACATCAAATAGAATGTGTGTATTATGTATGCTTGTATGTATGTGACGTATAACACAGAATGATTTAATATACCCAAAAGTAACATAGGCCATAAAAAATTCCGACAGGAGCAGGGAGATGAGTACCCATATAAGGAAATATGAATAGCGAGAGCTCTTAAAATTTGGTCCCAACAACTTTCTTAGGGGACAGGATATCGCCCATACAAAGCAAATATTAATTGTCGAATATCTAAAGCGCTATAACAGTGAGAGTTCTGAAATTTGATCCTCAAGGATCTGTTTTACTAGACAAACATTAAGAAGGATAACATCAGGGGAGGTATATCGTCCATACAAAGAAAAATGTTGTTTGACAAGAGAAAAATTAAATAAAAATTCACATACGAAACTTTGAATAATTTTTAGTAGTTCCACTTTTTTTGAAAAAATATTCCTATAGAGATCACTGAAAATCTTAAGGTCCAATTACTATTTTCATATATTAAAAAAATAACTTCTTAGGTAAATGATAAGATTTCAGTATTTTTGAAATATTCTCGGAAAAGAGCTTTATAGGAAGCTTTGAAAAATTATAAACCGATTGTCGCAAAATTTAAAATAATATTTTTTTAAATTTTAAATCCGTTTGTTCAATTATTATTCCGATATTGCCATCCAGGAGATCTATAAAATTGTAGGAGTGTTCAAAATTTGACTTTGTGTGCACACGCAGAAAAAAATCAATTTAATCTCAAATCAACTATGTACAATGTTGATTTTGTGTCAAGTTCTTTTTTTCTGTATGTAGGAGCTATTAAAAATTATCGATTGTAATAGTAGATATTTTGCCATTAACAAAAATGTGATCAAGTGATCAACAATTAGTAATACTTTAGAGAATGCACATCCAATATTAAAGTGATCTTTAAGGACGATCTCATTTAGCATATTTCATTGTGGACCGATGTAATAAAATTGGGATACTGTTGTTACATATTTTTAGTCTGATCGGATACGTTTGAACAAATTTATTTCTGAATTATTTAATTCTTAAACATGAGATCTCTTAAAATTAGGTCCTCAAAAACTAATACTAGAAAAAAAGTAAGCAAATAACATCAGGGTATTTAACTCATTAAAAAAAAATGTTGTTTGACAAGAGAAAAATTAAATAAAAATTCACATACGAAACTTTGAATAATTTTTAATAGTTCCACTTTTTTTGGAAAAATATTCCTATAGAGATCACTGAAAATCTTAAGGTCCAATTACTATTTTCATATATTAAAAAATAACCTTCTTACGTAAATGATAAGATTTCAGTATTTTTGAAATATTCTCGGAAATGAGAATATTTGGAATAATTTTTTTAAACATTTTAAAATCCGTTTTTTCAATTATTATTCGATATTGCCATCCAGGAGATCTATAAAATTGTAGGAGTGTTCAAAATTTGACTTTGTGTACACACACAGAAAAAAAATCAATTTAATCTCAAATCAACTATGTACAACGTTGATTTTGTCTCAAGTTTTTTTTCTGTATGTATTATCGATTGTAATAGTAGATTATTTTGCTTAACAAAATGTGATCAGTGATCATAATTGTAATACTTTTAAGAGATGCATCCAATTTAGAGTGATCTTGAGGACGATCAAATTTAGCATATTATTGTGGACCGATTGTAGTAAAATTAGATACTGTTACATATTTTATCTGATCTGATAAGTTGTAAGGAAAATTATTTTGTTAAAATGATGTGAGAGAATGAGTATCAAATTATATTTTAGGTCCATCTAATCAATAGTTCCAAACACAATATAACTTAAACTATGAAAAACTAACGTATTAGTTTTTTATATATTTAATTTGAATCCCCTTTTAACCCCTTAAAAAATTGCAATCATGCTGTTTACTTTAAATCACTGTTATTATTTAGTTTTGCCTCTTTTTACAAAAAAGTCATTTAATTGTTGTTGTTGTTGTTGTCGTGGATTTTAAATAAAATTCAACTCAAGTTATGACCCTTATGATGTTAGTTTTTAAAGTGGCTTCATTGCAGCACATCAATCGAATTGATGAAAATCGTTAAACAAAAGCGGACAAAAAGAAAACAACAAAAAGTTGGGAAAAAAAGTTATCACATCAAAACTCAGTAAACCAACAACCGTTAAATCGTTTGATGGTTGGCTTAAATCAGGCAATGATTGATTCATTACAGAAATTTTTGCTAAAGGATATTTTTTTGCTGTTGTTTTTATATTCATATATCCATACAGATACGTACGTACTTAGTTACACACTTATACAAAGACACTTACATGAACACAAAAACTCGAGTTTGTTTTTTTTTTGGAATTTTTTATTTTTCTATACAAGAAAAAATCGCTGGCATTATAGTCATCAACTTTTTGGCCAACATTGTGAGGTCAGAATTGGCTCTATATATATTGACTGTCAATTTATAAAAATGGAAATCAACTCCTCTCTCTCTCCCTCTCTCATTCTCTTTTGTACTTTGAGAGTGTTTTTACATTTATTCATATAACGATGGTATTAATGGTTTATTTATTCACATTAACTTTATTTAAGTGACTTTAATTTGAAGTTAAAAAGTCATTATTGATTTAATAAAAGTTTTGTTCACCAAACTATAAAGAGTTTTTATTGCTTAGTAATTTCTTTTAGAAGGTTACAGTCTTTTCTGGTTTTTAAATCTCAGCTTTTTCAATTCTGTTAGTCTAAGAGGACCCCAGATCTGTTCAAAATTTCTAAGTCTTAAGAAATTGACAATAAGTATTTTTCTAAAGTTTACTTTCAATATAAACTTAAGTTCCAATTTACTATTATAGCCTTCCTTTTAGTCGTCTTCGCTGCAATTTTTCCTGTATGAAAATCCGTACAACATTTCCGCTTTAATAGTACAAACACTTGAAGAATTTTCCATTTTGAACCAAATTCTAACTGTATTTTTGATTTTTTACATTAAAAAAAAAGAACAAAACAGAATTATAGTCATCATTATCCGACTATATAATATCCTTTACCACAGCTATGACTTTTATCAAAATTAGCTTTTAGTAAAGATTTTGGAAGTTTTCTGAAAATGTCTCTTAAAACATTTTGTAATAACATCATAAAGTTGGGAATAGTTATTTTTGCCACTTTTAAATCTGCTCAAATATTTTCAAAGATCTAAAGACTTTAAAGTCGTTTTCGAAACTGTTCTTTGTTTAAGTACAGATCACTATCACTAATTAATATATTTACAAGTCTTACTTCGGCCTTACGATAAACTTATGGATCCGATTCTATATATTCGATTAGATGATAAGGCAGTTGACCGAAAACTGTTTGGATAATCCCTTTAAGTTAATGCACTGACTACGTTATAGTTTTCTTGACATCGTTCACTTGATGTGCCTAAGGAACTTTTTCGATTTAAAGGTTAAGACTGAATCAAGTCATCTTTTGATATCCTGTTCTGAAAAAAATATGAGAGTTCTGCTTCTACCGAAAAAAAGATGCGAAAGAGCATCTTATTAGCATCAATTCAAGTTCTGACGAACTTGCAAACTTTTCATAAGCTTTCACTTTTCATATCTGGTCGAATCGGCTTTGATTTAACTGGTATTTTATTTTTAAATATTTTCGGAATTTCTTGTTTACAAAAAGCTTTTAAGCTAACGAATGAATCAAGCCAACCTTTGATATCCAACAAAGAAGAGTTAAAAATCTTCTTTATAATGTGTGTGATATGATACAATCTATACACGTACAGAATTGGAATCTGATCGAATTTCGGTCATTCGTCATTAACTTCAAATTAGTATTTCTATGATACAGATCTCTTATAAACGTTTGACCCGATTTTAACAACTTCCGAAATTTCGTTATAGTTAAAAGTCGAAGTTGATATACAATATATTTTACAGAGGACTTGAGATGATTCTAAGTTGACATGTTAAATACATCGGTTGATTACAAATGTTTTTTTGGGTCATTTCTGATGTAAAAAACGGGAAGAACCAAAACTTGTCATTTTCCTAAAAATGTCTGATAATTTGCAACTTCCAGCTGAGCGTTTAATCCGATGGAATACTCTTTCTGCCTTTTTTAACTTTTTCGAAATCCTTAGCTTCCGTGTATTGTATAACATCCCCTATTCCATTGATTTTGGTATAGGGTATTCAAAATTTATTTCCAGCAATTTTTTTTTGCAAAATTTTCTATATTTATTTTTTTCGAGATTATTTTTTACTCCATCGTCATCATCAACAAAATCGTTGCTGTTGTTGATGTTTGTTGTTACTTTATAATGTTTAAATAACAACGAAAAAATAACATCATCAAATATTGCCGAGAGTTTATTTTACGTTTCCAGTTCCACTTGAAAAGTTTACTGGTGCTAGAACGTAAATTGTCAGTGTTTATTGCTGTAACAATATTCTACAATTTTCGTGTGAGTGTGTGTGATGGTTTCATTGTAATTTTTTTTGTGGAAGTATTTGTATTTGTGTTTTATTTAACAAAAGTAAAAATATTTTAGTTACTACAAGTATAAGTGAGTTTTTGAATTTTTGTCGATTGCCTCAATAGGACTTGTTTTTTGTGAACTGATATCAGTTGCAATGGTGAAGCGAAGGACGGGGAGATTTACTTAACCCTGGCAAGAGAAGAGCTCTCTATAAGTATAAGTGAGTTTTTGAATTTGTGTGAAGATCTCTAAATAAAATATTTGTAAGGATTTTTAATGGATTTGAATTAATGCGGCGAAGACGAACATATAAAAATAATTTAAAGGGGCAGGAAAAAGTTTATTTTGATTTATTCCTCTTACATTGAGCCGATTATGGCTTGTCGGTTTCAAAATCTTTTGGTTTAGATGGTCAGCTTTTTCAACTTTATCTGCTACTTGATGACTTTGCTTTAAGATCATATTCATATAACTTTGGATTTAGTTAAGCCCCTTCAAAGGTTAATTCCGAAAAAGTGAAATTTTTTTTCGTGTTGTTGATAACAATTGTATCAAAGTTGTTGATGATGCATCAATAAATATGACCATCATTAATTTCCACATCAGTTGGTAAATTTCTATGGTCATTGAGATATTTTCTAAAGTGAAGTTTGTTTCGAGAGTTGTTGTTTTTAACTTAACTTGGCGCTTATTTATGCAATTGTTGGTAGAATTGTATTAAATAATAAACAAATACACACACACATACATACACATATACAAACAAATAAATAAAAAAGTCAATAAATATAGTAACTGGGTTCTGATTTAACCTTCTATTTATTTAATACGATAAATCTAGAAAGAAAAATCCAAACAAATCAAATCACAAAACGTATTAAAGAAATAACAAAATAATAGAAAAAATTACGGGAGAGAAAAACATTTCCTAGACTCATGTCAGTTTACAATTAAATTAAAAATTAAATGTTTACAACAGAGATTTAATGCGAAACCCCAACTAATAGGGATTATTGGTAACATCTATGACATTTCTAATATCTAATACGGCTAAAGAAATAAAAGCTTAATACTAAAGGCGCCCTCAAACAGTATATATGTAGGGGTATATGTGTCCGTATATATATATGTGTGTGTGTTTTTTTATAAACTTAAGAGCATTAAAATACGTAACCACATACGACTACCGCAGCGTATGATGGTTACAAAGCAAAAACGCAAAATGAAATAATCCTCCAAGAATTGGCAACAAACAATTGTTGGTATCTCTTCCTCTAATCCACACACATGACTTAGCTATGCAGAGGAAGCAAAAGAGGAAAGTGGTGTCAGTTCAACAAGGACTTACAAAGTAATTAAAGAAAATATTTTTTCCACAGACATGCAATTGTAATGTTTCTCGACATTATCACAGTGGGGCAGAATGATAAAAATGAAAATGCAAATATTTCATTAAGGGTATTTCGTCTAGATCGTAACAGATAACAGTTAGAAAGAGGAAGGTATTGGTTTTTAGTTTTCAGCGATCTTGCGGCATGAGGCTGTGCATTGTCATCATATTTATTATTGCCCGTGGAAATAATTTTTACCATTTAAACCCTTTCCTCTTAACATGCCTTTCAATAGCCTTTTGTGTAGAATTAAAAAATTTTGAATAAGGTAAACTCTCGTTCAAAACTTTTTTGAAGGTGGTGCAAGTGGATTATAATCGTCAACATTCAGTCGATTTTGTAAGGATTGGGTCACATGCTTTCTGCGATATTAATATTTTTTTATTAATTCCAGAGCCTTATTATCATAGTGACAAGGTTGCAGGTCGCACTAAAAGCGGATTAATATGAAAGAAGCCTTAAGTGGTGGTGAAGATTTCCTGACTTGTGATATCTCATGAATTTTGAGCAGAGCGAATATTCAGTAAATGTATTATATTCCCTGTTTCACTCATACAAGTCGATTGTATAGTAGTCCAGATAAGATGCAAAGTAAAAGCAATATATATTGATATCTTCCATGAAACTTTCTGACTAGTTTTCTTGCTTATCGCTCCTAATATGCAGAGGATTAAGCAAACGGACCTTCTTAATTAAATCTATTGAGAGTTTTTTTATTTTTCCAATATAGGTTGGATATGATATAGAACCACATGTTAGACCAATAAGAATTTTTTCTGGTTCTTTTTTTTTGTTTATAATTGGAGACTTTCTCAAAACCCTCCCCATTATACGAATGAGGAAATCTTGAAGTGCAGGAACAGGAACAGAAAAATTCGCTATTCAAGAGAATATTCTATTAGAAATAGTAGAGCATTCACTTAGTCTGCGTATGTCCTGTTTGACCAGAAACCCTGTAGATTTTGCTTCATGTTCACTTATTGCAATTTTTCAAATCGTCACTTTTGTGTCACTTTGTGATGATACATTTCTTTCATTTCGGTAGTAGCTTTTCTTCTTCCCAGAATAAAGTGATGCGTGGTTGTAGAACTTTCATAACTACCAGACTGTTATTAATCATTCCGTTTTGATCAGTTAGTTTATCTGTGAAGACGTTCCTGACCTTTTTCAGAAGTTTCCTTCTCCTGATTAGAATTTGCGGTTAGTAACTGATTGATTTCTATAACATTTACGTTTTATAATACAGTTTATGTTCCGATGTAATTTTCTAAGTCATTTTTATCTGTTCTAAAATTCGACTTATCATTTCACATTTTTTAATTTCACCTGTCGCTACTTATCGTTTAATAACATTGAAAATTATTTATCGATTTAAAGTCGACTTTGTCCGATTTGGGTAACATATGAAGGAACAATCTCATATAGTGTGGTGTCAATAATAAAATGTATGGTATTTTGGAGGGTAAACATCGGTCATTCAAATTCTGTATTCGATAGACGCCGAAGTGTGATGTCTGATGAGTTTAATTAGCTTGTTATATGAGATATTTTTATTGTATGTAAATCCAACAATTCCGATCCACTGTCCATTCAAACATTTAGATAAAAAATGGTTTTTTTCTCATTGCGTGTCTGAAGAGAATTTATCAAAATAAATTTAATTGTTTATTAAAAAAGTAAAAGTGAAAACTAAAAAATAAATAAATAAATTTTCAAAAAAATCTTATTTAAATTAATTTTAAAGTGTCTAAATTTGATTATAAAACAGAACAAATTAAAACTAAACTAATGTAAATTTTGTCAGTGACTGAGTGAGTGAGTGAATGAATGAATGTAAGTTTCACATAACGTGTACATTCAAATAAATCCATCCATCCATCAATTGGTTAAAATGAAATGCATTTTCCCCAAAATTCTACAAAGTGAATGAAACTTTTTTCTTTTCGTTTCGTTTCTTGTTTAAAATGCATCATCAACAACAATAATAACAAGAGCACAACTACAATAACAATAACAGCAGCAGGAATATTGCAAAGTTCGCGTTGCATGTTACACAAAAAACCGCGACCACAATGAACGCAATGCAACGTGTTCCATAGAAACGCCAAAATTTTTGAAAACGCAGTTTTGTGTTACTTTTTCCTTTATTCAGCGAAAAAAAGCATGAGGGGTAAGGAAGGGGACAGGATGAATTGCTGTTGATGATAGTGGTGGTAGTGGATGGATGAAGGAATGAATGAATGAATGTATGGGTACACATTTTTATATAGAAATGATTTAAAAAATGTAATACATAATGAAAACATGACGCACTTTTATTCAATACGTTAAAAGTTAAGCGAGTTGGTGATATTAAATGGATTTGACGAAAACGAATAGTAAAATGTGCTACAGTTGGGGAGTGGAACTTAGCTTTTCAGGAGTTGTTATCAGGTTGATTTTGACCTGAATGTCAGTTGATGAAGCAGTACGTGCTATATTTATTTGACAATATCGGCTTAGATAATATATGAACTATTCTTCACATGTGGTTTGTATGTGTAATAAGAAATATGGTGTGTTGGAGGGTGAATTTCTACCGTTATAGATCAGTATTTAAAAACGCCCAAAAATGTGTTACTGGGAAGTCAAAGTTAAAGAATTCTACTTCGAAAGCATCAACTCAAAAACTTATATGCGATGCTTTTCGTGATTCAAACTGTTATTTTTATACGGATTCATATGTTGCAAGAAAGATGGGAAAAAGTTGGTAACAACGATATTAAGGTCTATCCCGTATCGTGATAATGCGATAAGAAAGCCGTAAGAGGTTCGGTTACCAGGAAAGTCTTGACTTACTGTCACTAGTCGTATAGAGCTAGATAAATGCCAATGAGCTGAGATATCTCAGTAGGATGTTAAAACTTACTGCTGATCATTCACCTTAATTGTCTCTTTGGAAACATATTCCTTTCTCATCCTTTTCCTCATTACTGGAGTTACAACGGTAGTTGTAGAAGGGCAATCAATCTCGATATGGTCCCACAGATATCAATTTTAATATGCCCTTACGAATGTGGTTTATGAATTCCCTTCTTCTATTCACAATATAACACCAACTCCTTGCGACCTTATATGTGTGTAACTCTACATATCTCGGTTAGATAAAGAAAGTGTTTGACGATCGTTCCATTAATGTATCCTAGTGAAATTTCTACTGATTCCAATTTGATGTATCAGATTATTGATAATTTCTATCTAACTTGTGAGCTGATTCATTTTCAAAACAGTCTAAGGATCCATACTAAATAATGCCAAAAATCGAAACAGTTTTATCAGCTCTTCCCTGCACTTATAGACCTGCAATAACGTAAATGAAAATGCCCTCAGTGATAAGTGAGTCAAAAATCCGAAGTTCTCATGAACTTTTCTTGCATTAAAACTCCTCAACTGCACTGAGAATATAAGATGAGAGCTTAAATCACGTGGAAATGTGGATATTCTTGTTTCTACTTTTCGGCTAAAACTGTTTTTAGATTTTTCTTCATTACATTGTATTATGAGATTATGGAGGCTCAAAAAAGTGTGTCACAGACATTAAAACTTTTCAACCGCGTGACAAAGCTTTAGTACCCTCAATGTGTCATTTATCCGATTATTTGATCTGATCTCATATGTGCGTATATAGATCGACGTATTCGTGTTTATGACTTTTTTATTTTATTTTAACTTTGAATTATGAAGTTAATTTACAAAATCCCTGTTTTATTATTTCGGTCATTTTTTCCTCCAGATGTACTACTAATATGCTACCAATTCTTTAATAAACAAAAATATTTTGCAAAGCTCCAAACTAAGAATCAAAGAGTCCATTAAACAAAAAAATATATATATAAATAGGAACAACAAAAAAAGGAAAAAAATCACCGGTATGTGTTTGGTTACCAAAACAACAGAGACAACAAAAGTATTGCTTCCCAAAAATAAAATCGATTTCAAATATACATATCCATCATTCAATATACATATATAAATATACATATATACACATACATGAATATGTATGTAAATGTACACACATTGAAACAAAACTGAAATTCAATGCAAATGCAAATGCAATGGAATCATACAAAATGCACTTTTGCAATTAAATGATGGAAAATGGAGGCATAAAACAACAAATAACAACAACTTCATAGTGGCACCACAGAAAACGCACAAATTTCAAAATAAAAGTAATTGGAACACTATTCAACAAAAATAGTGAAATTCGTTAAAACCGATCGACAATACAATACAATAACAAAACAACAAAACAACAACAACAATATTAAAATGGAACAATTTTGCAAAGTGGAATGAATAACGAAACGATAACCACCAAAAGAAAAACAACAACAATAAGAACAAAACAATTCGCTACACACATACACACACACTTATTTATAGTTACAATTTACTGAGTTTTGTTTCAAATGGATCGATTTGGTGGAGAAATGGTTAAGGGGTTGGGTGCTATGTACTTTTATCATTTTGATGTTGTTATTGTTTAAATAAGGGTACATGAAATCCTTTAAAAAATAAGTAAACATCTTTATAAGTCTTTTCGATTACCATTTTTACAAGTTTATCAGGTTCATATGCAATGAAAAATGCCTAAAAATTTGTTTTCTACTTATTTTGGATCTTTTAAAATAAAAACGTTCAATATAGATTCATATTACCGATTTCCTGGCTCTCATGGTTAGATTAAAAATTTAGTTTACTTCACACGTACACTGTAAATGGCTGCTGTTCTCTCATCAGTTTCAGCGGTTAATGTGTTTCACCTACACAAAGGCAAATGTATAGTAGAACGGGTGAACACCAATAATAATGAATGTTTAACGTTCCCGAAATAAATGAAGAAGAATTTTATATATTATCAGGCCCTATCAAACACAGAACCCTATCTGGACCCTATCAATCACAGAAACTGTCCTTCCATTTACTCGAGGTATTTTTACGTCCAACCTAATATTCTAAATTCAATAGAAATTGTCAAACCTTTTTCTATTTGCTTTTCTCTGTACTTTCTAGACCGATATTTAAATCGCAATTTCATTCTTATTTGATGAGAACTCTATAGGAACCACGGTCGCTTATGACCGATCTTCTGGAAATTAGGCATGTTTTATTTACAATTTAGCTAACGTGTATATATAAAAATGATCCTGTGTTTGTTTGGGAATTAAAGACAGCTAAACTGGGCCGATTACGTTGAAATTTTTACAAAATGATCGCAATATAACCGAAAGTAACATAATGGAGAATGCTACCCTAATGCAAAGAAAATATGAATAATCAAATATCTAAAGAACTTTCAAAGTTTCGCATCAGTTACTTTACCAAGGAACTATTTAACTGGACATAATGTAGGATGGATAAAATTAGGGGGAGATATTGCCGTCAAAATAATGCAAATTTAATGGTCAGATATTTAAAGAATTCGCCACCCATATAGAGCAAATAATAGCTATCGTTTATCTGCGAGCATTAACATTAAGTCTTTCTTCGTAAAAAATTGTTTTGGTGAATAAAATATAGGGCAGTTAGGACCAATTTGTATCACCAAAATGCAACATTATTAGTGAATATTTTCAGAACTTTAACAGCTTTAATTGAGAAAATGGATGGTAGATAGGTTCAGGGAGAAAATACCCACCATATAAAGAAAAACGGAGAGCTGCTTTCCATATGGACCAAATCTATATTAAATAACTTTTTCATCTAGAGTTGCCAAGTCTTTTCATGTTTAATAAATAATGTTAATTAAACCCGTTTTTTGAAAATATTTTTCCTAAATCTGGGATGGAGGAGAATTTCATTGAAATATCTCTAAATTCACCGATTTGTTTTTTTTTTTTGGAAATAAAACAGTATTTCGGGCATCATTTTTAATATTTTAAGATTCAAAAAAAATCAGCCAAAATTATTGGAAGTTTTTTTCACAAGATTAGATATTGTTATCATTAGCTAAATTTTTATTGTATTCGGCCCATGATTTTGCATATCCCTAATATAAATTCCCTTCTGTTTACTCTAGCCCACCCTCATCATTTCACTCTTTAACACATTTAATGCCAAAATCCTAAAAATCAACAGATACGATAGTTACTGTACCGATCATGTAACCAAATTGAAAGAAGGGACTTCGTCAATAAGGAATTTCTTGTTTTGGTATCTTGTTTAGATTAGAGTCGTGTGGTTATCACTGTCTTTGTTGCCACTCTTGTTGTCACTCTTCCTATTTCAGCAGCCATTTTCCCGATTTCAAACATTTAATTTTGTCTAATTTTAATTCCAAATTTATTACTTTTCTCTTACCTTGACTTAGTTCTTATGTACTTTGGCGAATCACACATACAATATTTTACCATAACCAGAAAATTGGCAACAATTATGTAAAAAAGACCTTATTTCACGCCATCTGAAAACTAAACGTCGAAGTAAATAGACGTACATATGACGATAAATGTTATCAGTGATCCTAATAATAGTTAATCAAATCAATCAAATAATCAAATTCGAAACGATGCAAATTGGGATCGAAAAGACGCAACTTGAAATTGCAATGAGGCAAATCGAAAAGTGTTGTATCTAAACGGCGAAAATCGGGAAGATGCAAGTTGGGGCTTTTATTTAGTTTTACAAATAAAAATAAATTCTTGTTTCCTTTTTTGGTCACTTTTTCATTTACTACACTGTGAAACATCTAATAAATGTGGACTCTATAGACCTAAATCCAAAATTTACAGTTTTTTAAATTTTTCCAAAAACAAAGAAATTCTTTAATTCTTTAATGAATAATTTTATTAAAATGACAAATTCCATTTTTCTGAAAATTTCTATCAGATTTCTTTAAATATCTGCAATTTTAAATTACAAATTACACAATTGCAACCATCAATATCTCTCTAAAGGATTATTAACAAATTTTTTTTATTTATTATCATTCCTCCTTCGCCCTTAACTTCAGATCATTAACATCCTTCAGTTAATCACCTGCATATGGAAAAAAAGACTAAATACAGATTTTATGAATTTAAGTTTTTATTTGAAATTTCATACGATTCGTTTAATTCTGTTGATACTGAAAATTACAACAAAAAAAATGTTTTTACTTAAACATTTGATTTCTCACTTCAGCATCCAGAATTGTTGCAGGAAAAAAAACAAAATTTTAACCAAATCAACCATCTACAATTTCAGACACTTTTTTTGGGAATATACAACTGTGTGATATTTTATGTAGTCAGTCACTCAGTTAGTCAGTTATTCATTCATGCACTTGTATTTCTACAATATTTATTCATTTATCTTAACTGAAACAAAAGGAACAAAATTTAACTCGAAAAGTGTTATGTTGACTTTGATTTCGAGCACCAACAATCAAACAGAATTATTATCATCATTGAAACATTTTCTGCCAGTTATGATGCAAGAAGGAATCTAGTAAAGTAATGCTAAATAATATCTCGACTATATGATGATAACGAGTATAGTGTGAGTGTATGTGTCTGTGTAATAACGTTTAGTTAATAATTGTTTGAATATTTACTTCCTTGTAAATTTGTAATATTTTTAACTTTTATACATACATATGTTACTTATGTGTATGTGAATATTGCAGCCACTCATCATTCTAATGAACACACTCCAGGAATACAGTCATTTATTCATTCATTTATTCTTTCATAGAATATTGTCATTTTTTGGCTTGTTAACACATCATATGTCTCCGGTTTTGAATTGTTGTTAGATTTTTCTAAGGAAAAATATATAATTTTTTACACCCTCCACCATCACCACAAGTGGTGAAGAGGGTATATTAACTCTGTCATTTCGAGTGTAACGCTTAATAGGGATCATGTGAGATCCCTTAATGAATATATATTCCTGCATAAAATTAATATCTGAGTCAATTTAGCTATGTCGGTCTGTCTGCTTGTTGTTGGTATACAGAGTTTAATGAAATTTGGCTTGAATATTTCCGTTAGAACTGAAAAGTTTCCTATTTAAAACCAGCAAAATCGGTTCAGTTTATTAAAAGATATAGATCGCTGTCAAGGCAACCTTAAAGTTCAAACAAAAAAGTTTCAATGTACCAAATGTCGTCGGTGATACTGAAAAAAATTGAAAAATTTTCGTAGAACTTTAACTAAAAAAATGGTGCAAAGTAAACTAATTTTTAATCAAATTAACATAATTTTTCTTCAAATTGAAGACTTTTCTTCAAATATACTAAAAAATTTAAACGTATGTAAAATAATACACAAATTTATTCAATTCTATATATTAAAATTAAGTTAATTTGAATAAAATATTTGTTAATTTAGCAATTTTTTTAATCAAATAATTTTTTATATTCTCATTGTCATATAATTGGGACTACTTCTCCTTTGATTCTATCCGTCTTACAGAAGGAAGTCATGAGGAAGTCATTGGGACAAATTTTAAAAATTTTCGTTGTTACATTGTAATAGGGAGTACTCTTTCCCTTGATTTATATATTAATTTACTACAACAATTCAACGTAATTCTTTCCTCAATTTAAGTTAAATTTCGTAAATTAAACTTTAATATGGTACTAAATTGAAATATGGAAATATTCATCAATATGAAAAACGTATTTTTGTCAATTTGAATAATTTACGAAAAATTAACGAAAACTTTCGTTATGATGAATAAATGTTTCGTTGTCTGATATTTAACCTACTTTTCTTCAATTCTACAACCTTTTTTGTTATATTTACTACGTTTTTGATTCAGTGATTCATATATTGTATACATCAGTGTGTGAATGTACGAGTATATATGTACGAATTGCATTTGTATTAATGTATTTACTTCACACGCAATTGTGATGGAGGGTATTCAGGATTCGTTATAGCCGAATAAAGCATTATTAGTTGTTCTTGCTTTATTTTTTTTGTACTATTTTTTCCTGGGGTTTTTCATAGTTTATGCACTTGGATTTGGATCAGTAAGTAGTTCTTTTGATTTCAATGAACTTTTACTCAATCAGTGTTAAACTCTACTTCAGTCTCAGTTTTTTTTTGTGTACATTTTTGTTCATTTATTCATTCATTTATGTGTCTGTCTGTTTGTTTGTTTATTTGCTTGTAAATTTTGAATTGTTAGTTCATTTTAATTGCTAATTGGTATGACAAACATTGACTTGCAATCATTGTTGAATACTCTAACGCATGTTGGTGTTTAAAATAAAATTTCTAGAATTTTTCATTTTAATAGATAAAAAACTTCAGGGATAATGATTGTAAGAGGAATTATGGAATATGATTTCCTAATTAGAATTAAACAAAATTTTATATAAAAAGATTTCTCTTTGAGTTAATAACTGATAGTTTTTGCATTCAAGGGGTACAAAGTTTGGTTTCAATACACCCTTCAACATAGATGTTTGTGGGATGAAACAGTGCGTCCACCAATGTCCCTAAAATAAGCAGACTGCTATATCAGAGTGCCAATACGAAGACATATATTAGTAAACGCCATTATTCTGAATAGTTCTGGAATGGTGATCGTCAAGTGTCAAAGAACATAAAGGACATCAGTTCATACACAAACAACGATTCATTGGTCACATCATATGACATAATCTTAAAGAAAAAGTACAAAAATCAACGGACACCAAAATCTAAGCCTTGTCATTAGAGATTTATATTATAAGATGCTTAAGTCTGACGTTCACCCGTGCAACCAGTACAACATACTCAGGTCATGCTGGCTCCCATACGGATTGGGATTTCAAACTCATAAAACTTACAAACATGGAAATATTTAAAAAATTAACCACATGTACACAATTTCAAGAATCCTGATCGCAGCAAAGTTCAGATCCTCTTCGAAAATTGCCCTCTGCATGATTCACAGAAGATAAGATGATGTCTGGACAGTCGAGAAAGTTTGAAGTTGAAACATTATTTGCTAGAAATTGTTGTTAAGAGTAAAAAAAAAATTCAACATATCAAAGAGTCACACAAGACATAATTTAAAGTTGTGTTACTTTCGGGAATAACGCTTGTATGACTCGGAGGTTGTAATAAGTAAATACTATCCACGATGGGAAGGCAATGCTTTGTATTAGCTCGGATTAGAAGACAAAAAATCTTTTATAACGAAGGCAACTGTTTTTGAAGTTTATAAGTCAATCAGTGATCAAGAATCTCGGCCAAAAACAATGACGTTATCTTAAACTACTACATGTTGCAAGATCGGTACAAAAATATTTGGAAAACAGTGGATTAAATTGCAATCGATTTTTTAAGCCCTTTTGTTTCTCTTCAGAACGGGGCCTTACAAATTGTCTGAATCACTCCTTCAAAGTCAAAGCGGAACTTGTACCAAAAGTAATAATGATTTTAAAAATGTAAACATTTGCAGGAACTTAAAAAAATAGATTAGCAGAAACCATAATAGTTGCCAAATACTTACCAAATACTCAGCCAATAATATCAGTTCTGAATTTTATCTGCATATTAATTCTGAGAGCAAACAAATGAAGTACAAAAGGTCAAAGTTGGAATGACGCAGCATAGCAAAGAAGCGGAAAAATTTCGACTTTGTCCCACTACGATTACAGTTATTTTGTTGCAATTGATATATAGAAGAAAAATTTTCATAGACAATATTTCGAAATTATATATAAAGACAATCACCGATGGGATAATTTCAACTTTAACATAAATAGAAAAACGATACAATAAAGGAATCCAAATAATTCTTACAAAATTTGAAACATTTAGTTTAATTTCTTTATACTAAAAATAAAAAAAAACAAATTTAGTTTTATTTAAATATTTAAATGCAATAACTGCTATAGATTTATGGAAGCTAAAGCTGCTGCTATTATATTGATGTTGCGGATGCTGCTGCCGATGTTGATACTGATGATGTTGGCGATGGTAAAAAATTAACTTAAAATAAAGAGTAAAACCGCATTGAGTGTGGTTATTGTGGTTAACAAAAAGGATTAAAAATGACAATATGAGCAGCAGCAACAGCAACAAAATACAGCGGCATCAACAGCAGTAGCAGCAACTACAACAATGAGGATAACAACAGCTAGCAGCAAAAACAACTATAATAAAAGAGAGAAAAAATCTATAGAAAAATAATAATACGCGCAAAGGACCAAACAAACAAGCAAGCAACTGCAGCAAAAACTACAACAACAAACAAACAAACAACAGTTATAATAATAAAAGGTTTGTGCATTGACAACTTTTTAATCACTTAATCAATATAATCAAATTGAATGTGGTCAAAAGGATTTATAAACCCAACAGTGTAAAGTGTCATTAAACACAACATGTTATAAAGAGAGACATAAACACACACTAACACAAACACACAGAAACACATAAATACAATACACATAAATATAAATATGAATTGGAAAAAGTATTATTGTATTGATTGAAAGGTATAAAAATGAAATGAATGGAATGAAATGGAATAAATAAATGTCATTTATTATAATAACAACAAATAAGTGTATGTGAAACAAAACAAAAAAATTTAACAAGGATTTATATTAAATAAATTAAACAGGTACGTTCACACACACACACAAACAGGAAACATCAAATAAATGAAATTCAATTCATTAATAATTATTAGAAAATATTAAATGACTTAATGGGGTTAAACAACATTTCATCTTTTAAGCGTTTAATGGGGAAAGTAATTAAATTTAATAGGATTTTCAATTAATGTCATTTTGACAATTTTATAAAAATTAATTTGTTAATGAAATTAAAAGATTCGAAGTATGATTGAACTAGAATCGAAGTAGAACTAAATCGGTACTGAACTAGAATTGAATAAACGCTTATCTATATATAAAAATGAATCTGTGTTTGTTTGTTTGGTTATTTGATCCCCATATATCCGAAATTAACATAGACTATCAAAAATTTCGATATGACCACCTATACAAAGCAAATATCGATTTTCAAATATCTAAAGAATATAACAGGGAAAATTTTCAAATTTTGTTTTAATCACTTGTGGGATGGATAGGATCAGGGGTAGAGGTAGCATCCATAAAAGGAAATGTTGATAATCGAATATCGAAAGAACCACTAAACCAAGCATTTGGTGTCAGTAATTTTTTTCAAATAACTGTATTCTTGGACACAATGAAAGGCGGTTAAGATTATGGGAAGAGATTGTGACCATTGAGAGTTTGGTCCAAAAATAAATTTTGTTTTACTTTTGAAGGGCGTCAAAGCGCACCGAGTCTCTACATATACGCGCAGTTAGTACTTTTTCAATTGGTAAAAACACTGGTTTCAAACGATCTATTGATATATTTCGTATTTTACGATCTATATTTAGTTGAATTACTTTATAAGTCCGTTTCTCGACTAAAAATTGCCCACTGTATGGACAAGTAAGTAAAGGTTTAACACCAACACTTCTAACAAAGACTTGTGAAGAATCATTCAGTTGAGAACGAATAAATGTTTTTTATTGCATGATGTGAAGTATCGACAGGGCAAATTGCGTTTTATGCCATCGTTCCACAATCCCATTTGCTGTTGCATGTACCTGATCAATTCCTAGAAGCCTTGATAGTTCGCTGAATGGGGATCTTTAATTAGTTAACATTTTTTATTTGCAACCACAAGTCGAGATATTCATTTATTAATAAGAGCGTTTGCAATTGTTTTTGAGTTAATAACCTTTAAGTGTATAGCTTCAGGCTTCAGGTCTCGTGTAACGATCAATAATCGTAAAAAATATCGATATCCATTTGATGATGGCAGAGATCTAATAAGATCTATGATTATGTGTTCAAATCTCGGGGAAGGTAATGACAATTTTTTAAAAGATGCTGAAGTTTATTAATTTATTTTAGAACGATGAAATTTTACATTTTAGGCCAGACAAATCTTTATCGAATAGAATTAAGTGTCGATATAATACTTGTATGAGCAATATAGTGAATTGCAAAGTTTTTCCGCAAACTGAATCATAATTGAACAAGAACTGAACTAGAACTGAACTAGAACTGAACTAGATCTGAACTAGAACTCAACTAGAACTGAACTAGAACTGAACTAGAACTGAACTAGAACTGAACTAGATCTGAACTAGATTTGAACTAGAACTGAACTAGAATTGAACTAAAACTAAACTAATACTGAACTAGAACTAAACTAATACTGAACTAGAATTAAACTAGAACTGAACTAAAACTGAACCAGAACTAAACAAGAATTGAACCAGAAATGAACTAGAACTGAACTAGAACTGAACTAGAACTGAACTAGATCTGAACTAGAACTCAACTAGAACTGAACTAGAACTGAACTAGAACTGAACTAGAACTGAACTAGAACTGAACTAGAACTGAACTAGAACTGAACCAGAACTGAACTAGAACTGAACTAGAACTAAACTAATACTGAACTAGAATTAAACTAGAACTGAACTAAAACTGAACCAGAACTAAACAAGAATTGAACCAGAAATGAACTAGAACTGAACTAGATCTGAACTAGAACTCAACTAGAAATGAACTAGAACTGAACTAGAACTGAACTAGATCTGAACTATAACTGAACTAGAACTGAACTAGAACTGAACTAGAACTGAACTAGAACTGAACTAGATCTGAACTAGAACTGAACCAGAACTAAACTAGAACTGAACTAGAACTAAACTAATACTGAACTAGAATTAAACTAGAACTGAACTAAAACTGAACCAGAACTAAACAAGAATTGAACCAGAAATGAACTAGAACTGAACTAGATCTGAACTAGAACTCAACTAGAACTGAACTAGAACTGAACTAGAACTGAACTAGATCTGAACTAGAACTGAACTAGAACTGAACCAGAACTGAACTAGAACTGAACTAGAACTAAACTAATACTGAACTAGAATTAAACTAGAACTGAACTAAAACTGAACCAGAACCAAACAAGAATTGAACCAGAAATGAACTAGAACTGAACTAGAACTGAACTAGATTTGAACTAGAACTGAACTAGAACTGAACTAGATCTGAACTAGATTTGAACTAGAACTGAACTAAAACTGAACCAGAACTAAACAAGAATTGAACCAGAAATGAACTAGAACTGAACTAGAACTGAACTAGAACTGAACTAGAACTGAACTAGAACTGAACTAGAACTGAACTAGATCTGAACTAGAACTGAACTAGAACTGAACTAAAACTAAACTAATACTGAACTAGAACTAAACTAATACTGAACTAGAATTAAACTAGAACTGAACTAAAACTGAACCAGAACTAAACAAGAATTGAACCAGAAATGAATTAGAACTGAACTAGAACTGAACTAGATCTGAACTAGAACTCAACTAGAACTGAACTAGAACTGAACTAGAACTGAACTAGAACTGAACTAGAACTGAACTAGATCTGAACTAGAACTGAACTAGAACTGAACTAAAACTAAACTAATACTGAACTAGAATTAAACTAGAACTGAACTAAAACTGAACCAGAACTAAACAAGAATTGAACCAGAAATGAACTAGAACTGAACTAGAACTGAACTAGAACTGAACTAGATCTGAACTAGAACTCAACTAGAACTGAACTAGAACTGAACTAGAACTGAACTAGAACTCAACTAGAACTCAACTAGAACTGAACTAGAACTAAACTAGAACTGAACTAGAACTGAACTAGATCTGAACTAGAACTGAACTAGAACTGAACTAGAACTGAACTAGATGAACTAGAACTGAACTAGAACTGAACTAGAACTGAACTAGAACTGAACTAGAACTGAACTAGAACTGAACTAGAACTGAACTAGAACTGAACTAGAACTGAACTAGAACTGAACTAGAACTGAACTAGAACTGAACTAGAACTGAACTAGAACTCAACTAGAACTGAACTAGAACTGAACTAGAACTGAACTAGAACTGAACTAGAACTCAACTAGAACTGAACTAGAACTGAACTAGAACTGAACTAGAACTGAACTAGATCTGAACTAGAACTAAACTAGAACTGAACTAGAACTGAACTAGATCTGAACTAGAACTGAACTAGAACTGAACTAGATCTGAACTAGAACTGAACTAGAACTGAACTAGAACTGAACTAGATCTGAACTAGAACTCAACTAGAACTGAACTAGAACTGAACTAGAACTGAACTAGAACTCAACTAGAACTCAACTAGAACTGAACTAGAACTGAACTAGAACTGAACTAGAACTAAACTAGAACTGAACTAGAACTGAACTAGATCTGAACTAGAACTGAACTAGAACTGAACTAGAACTGAACTAGATCTGAACTAGAACTAAACTAGAACTGAACTAGAACTGAACTAGATCTGAACTAGAACTGAACTAGAACTGAACTAGAACTGAACTAGAACTGAACTAGAACTGAACTAGAACTGAACTAGAACTGAACCAGAACTGAACTAGAACTGAACTAAAACTAAACTAATACTGAACTAGAATTAAACTAGAACTGAATTATAACTGAATTACAATTCAACTAGAAATGAACTAGAACTGTACTGGAATTAAGAATTTCCAGCAATTATTCTTTAAATATCTTATTCTTATTAAAAATCACAACTCTTTAGTCCTTCTTCATATAAAAAATAAGAACAATATCGGAATAAATTAAATATATCTTTAAACTTAACCAACAAAACCATCCAATTTATAATAAAAACTCTTCAATGTTTTCTTTTAATTTTTTTTTTCGTTAACCAACAACGAATCAATGGATGTGTTTGTACAATGTCTCGCGGTTTTTTATTTTCTTTTCAGTTGATGTTTTTCTTCTTTTTATTATTTTCTGTTTTCTTTTTTTTTCTCGAACTGTTTGGGACTTTGGTGCGTATATATTGCGGTCGCCATATTGCAATTCATTTTTTGTGTGTGTATTTTTATGCTTTTGCTTTGTAAGTGTGTGCTTTTTTATGAATTCGTATTTTCGCCATGTTGCAATTCTGAATTGAGTATTATGCAGTTATTGTATGTTTATAGCCAGAAAAGGATTGGAATATTTGGTCAGAGTGTTCATACAATTTTCTCGGGATTTATATTTTTTTATAACTTTCGCTGTATAGAAGTAGGGAATGAAAGGCTTTTATGTTTGTCAATTCGTTAGTAACCCGAGAGGTTATCACTTAAGTGTTTAAAAATTATATTGAATGTTTAGATAAAGAAGGGGTCAGGTAAATGTTTGTTATACAGTAGCTGAAGCGATGCGTATTCTTGTAAAGACTTTCTGCGTTGCACCCAAAATTGGATATCAGAAGGATAAAATTTGATCTAGAAGACGGTTGAGTCAAAATTTCGATTGCAGTTTTCTTACAATATTTTACTACCGGTTTCTATGATTATCTACCTCCATTTCAACTGCTCATGATACAAATTATCTCTTTGAACCCACTAAATATGGAGCATTATCTCAGCATAGTGGAAATCCAACTTCGGCGATAATTTTGTTACGTATTACCATAACGTCAAGGCTATAAACATTTCCTAATTTTAGTACTTAAAAATTTGAGCCGGGGATATATATGTAAACAAGCAACCGTTAAAATTATTAAGCCATTTTACGCAAGTGATTTTTCATTTTAATTCTATGCAGTATTGAACTATTTCCCTTGATTTGACTTCCAGAGATCCGCACCTTAAATTTCAAGATATTGCGGTAAGATGGGACGATGTTGACTTAGGGCTCTTTAATGTCTATGTTCCACCAGTAGGTAGCTCTCCAACAGGCTTCCGTCCCGATATCAGCGCTATTCTGGATAGCAACACCATATTAGTCCTTGGAGACTTTATCGCATACCATCAACTTTTTAATTTGAGACTCGGAGAAGACCAAAGAGGTGCGCTGTTAGGGGATCAAATAAAGGAATCCATCTTCTTCGCGTTGAATAACGTTGCCCCCACACGGTTTATGAAAACTGGCGTGCCAATTCCTCTAAATGTACACACCGCTGAGAGGAAATTCTGTGAAACATCAACGCATACGTCTGCATTTCTCTGTCGAAGATACTAGGGTCGCTAGTGTTCTGAACTGTTGGTAAATAAGGATACGTGGAAGAGATGATTCCCAGTTTGCTGTTAATAAGGTTCTAATATAACCAACTTCTTCAAACTTGTAGTGACAACTATGTCAAAAGCTACATACAAAACAAAGATTATTCTCAAAGATTTTCTTAAAGTATGCCGGTCAAACCAAATGGTCGATGCCTTCATCTCCGACAATCGCGCATCGTCAATGTCATTAATGACATAGTTATTGTGAACAGAAATTTGAATCAATCTAATCGCCAAACATAATCCGATATTCAGTTAATAACATCGATGTCATATCGATCTGATTCCCCGTTTGCTGTTAATAATTTCCCGATATCAGCTTTAGTTTAAGACAGTTGGCCGTCTTTTTGATGGAATCGGTAAACATGCTATGGATTTCAGTTTTGGAGTCGTGTCCCAAGGAAGGTTCAGTTACATTGTTTTTGATAAGCAAATGTAAAATAATCCGCCTGTTAGACTTTTTGAAAAGTCATCTAATCTAAACTTTAAGATCTCTTAAGCCAAGTTTATGTGGAAATTACTTTACACGAATATAGAAAAGTAACGAGTAACGTATGTAATCTAAATGCATTGGTATTGGTTGAGGTTTTCAGAGGAAATAAATTCATTATTCACATTATTCACGAAATTTTCTTGTAGGAACAGGGAAGTAGTAACCCCACATTTAGATTAAAACTGCCACTTTTGGAGGGTACTTCACGTTTTGCCAACTATGGTGATTTTTCGTTTTTTTGCCTCATATTCTTATGGTTTGATTGTATGTATGTATGTGTGTGTGTTATATAAAAATCGTATTGAACTGTTCAAACGATTATTTTGCAAAAAAGAATTCATTTGTTTTGTTTTTGTGGCGACAAAAAGTAATATTCCATGTTGTTGACCGAGATGAGTTAAAAAAAGAAAAAATAACGAGAGTAAAAGAGAGTTGGTGATATATTCTTAATATGCTCGTTGTGTGGTGTTGTTGCTGCTGCCTGTCCATTTATTGATGATAATCACTGTGATAAAGTGTATGGATTTTTTGGTATTATTCTTTACATATTCCAATAGTTTACATATTCATATTTATGTTTTCATATCGGTTGGTCCAGATTTTATTTTTTTTTTAAATATACACACACATACACACATACATACATAATGTCGTCTTGTATTGTTCAGGTTTTTTTTTTGGTGTTTTTTGTTGGTGCAACCATTATGACAACTACATTTTATTTGGTTGAATTGCATTTCGAGGGTTATGTTTTTGTTGTTGTTGTTATTGTGTTGTTTTTGTTGTATATGTCAACATCTGGATTGATATGAAGTTGGGAATTATTAAGGATTTATGAAAATGATTAATGAGTTCTCTTTGATTCGACATGTTTACCAGCAACAGTTGCAGCAACAAAAAAAGAAAAACCCGAAAAAGGAAAGAAAACATCAGAAAAAAGGAAAGAAAATATCTAGCGAAAATTATGTTTGCAATGGTCTTGCGTTTTATGTTAAAATTGCAATCGTAGTGCAAGTAAAATGTGGTTGAATTATTTGCTTAAAAGTCTGCTTAATATTATTATTTCTTTTAATGCCTTTTTTCTTTAAATTAATGTAGAATTAATTCTTTCCCCGTTTCTAAAAAAAAGTTTAATCCTTTTTTTTAAATTTTAATATTTTAACAAAATTTATTTTTATGTCCATCACTCTTACTTTATTCAATCAATTAAAATCAGATTTAGAACATTTCAAACAAAAATCTTTTTTTATATTTATATGTATTCGTATGTATTATTGTCTCTGTGTGTATGTGTGTTTGTTATTTTATGCATATGTGAAAATGTTTTCAACACTTTTTGAAATTTTCTGCTAATTGCTGCAATTTACCAACTGTCAACGAGACGAGAGTGCAACAAGAATCGCATAATCAACCACAATCCAAAACAAAAAATAGAAAAAAAACAAGTTTATTTGTATGTATGTATGTATGTATGTATGTATGTATGTATGTATGTATGTGTGTAGAACTATATATCAACGAAAAATAAATGAAAATACCATGACAACCACAAATGCATATAGTAAAGTAAACATCTAAAAAATTTTTTACAGGAAATACTCATATGTATTGGTCGAATAGTTGGTAAGGGAACAGTAAAGCCTTTAATAATTGGACTATTTTAAAGAGCTCAAACATTCTTAGGAGCTTTTGATGACTAATCCGATTGCTCCTACTCCAACTCAAGAACTCTCTTGAGGGACAAAGTTGCTGCGGTATCAGGACATTATCGCTAGAACGAGTCTTTCTTCAACCGAATTTTGCAGGAGTTGTCGAAGTGATGAGAGGGAAATGATTCCTCACCACTTCATCCTATGCTCTCCACCATTTGGAAGAAAATCATAATCTGCAGGTTATTACAACCTCTGATAGATTTGGGTACTGTTGATTTGTGGCTTAATTTCCAATTCCGGAGGGTTCCATCATTGGTTTATTGCAATGGTTTTCCACAGGTTTCTGTGATACTGATTGCCGGATCCGAACCTTTAACCTTAAACTCCTTTTACTTACGTCTTCGCTTCTTTTTATCTTGTACTTCCTATTTTTTTCACATAACACAAAGAGAACTTCAGGAAAGTCACCAAATGCCTAACAAATGGTTTATGGAAAAGGGAAACTACTACAAAGTTCTTTAACTTTCCTATGAGAACTTGGCTTAGGGGGTCTAAAAAGTTAGGTTAGATGACTTTTCAAAATGTCAATAAAAGGCTTGTTATTTTACGTTAACTTATCATACGCGATGTTACTGGATCTTTCTTGGAATACGACTTTAAAACTGAAATCCATAGCGTGTATACCGATGGCTCCTAGCTATGTGTCTTCCATCAAACAAACGGCCAGCTGGCTTGGACTTAAACTGATATCGAGATATTATTAACAGAAAACGGGAAATGTTATTGACTTAATATCGGATTATATTTGGGGATTAGACTGATTTGGATTTCTGTTCACAGTAACTGTGCCAGAAATGACATAGACTATGCGCGATTATCGGAGATAAAAGCATTGACCATCTGGTTTGACTGACATACTTTAAGAAAATCTTTGAGATTAATTTCTGCTTTGGCATCCAGCGAAAAGTATTTGTCTTGCCTACGGCTTTTGGTACAGTTGGTGGTAGAGGGATACATTAGAATCTTATTAACAGCAAACGGGGAATATATTTTTATGACATTGAAGTTAGAGACTGGATGTCATATACCTTCAGATAGTGAGACATTTGGGTGTTAGGGTTTATTTGGATTCTCGGTGGGGTAGTTACTATGCCGGGAAAGATATAAACAATTCTCGATGCTCGTCGTATATTTGTACCCGAGGTAAAAAGCTGTATGTTTCCCTATTTCGGTAAAAATTTCACATTCAACTGAAATTTCACATTTTATCAAAATTTTCTTGTTTCACTAAGTTTCCCGTATTTCACATTTCACTAAAAAATTCACTTGTTATTAAAAGTTCAATGTTTCACTTTCTCTTAATCCAGTATCCACTGCACTTAAACGTCATCTCTGACTGCTTGATGGCAAAAAAAGAACACTATTTTTAAATTTGGTTTGTAACAGGTTTAAGCCAATAATTAGTGTCAAGAACAATAAGAAAAATAAACAAAGAATATCATCATCAGCAACAACAACAACAATTAAGACTATCAAATTTAGATGCAAAAATTTTATTTAATGGACATTTGACTTAGATGCAACAACAAACACTTAACACTTAACAGTTAGTAAACTGTTTCCATGGATGAAATAATTTTTGGTTTTTCCAAGAAATATCGAGAAGGAAAAAATATATAAATGTGAGGTTATAAAAACATTGACCACGTCACTAACAAACCATCTTTTTGGACAAAAATTGTTGTTGTTTTTCAGTCATTATAACTATAACGCTTAAATAGAAAGAAAAAGAATACTAAATGACACATGACTGGTTGAATGAAAAGTTTTTGCTTTTTGTTGCTGTTGCTATTTGTTGTTGTATGACCAACCGCCCAACTTGTGTTATTGACGGGGCTTAAAAACTCTTCATGCAATATTGCACAAAAGTGTCAAGTGAACTGAAATCACTTGCAATTGCAAGTGTTGGTTGTTTGATAATAAAAAATTTACACTCCATATAATTTTTCTCTGGTAGTTAGATTTAAAAGAGAGGGGGGGGGGTGTTTCAGAATAAGGGGAGAAGGAGTAAGGTAGTACATGTTTTATGCCAACATAAAATGCATGTGTCGCTTGATGTTCGCAACAACATTTAAAATGCTTTACAGATTGTTTATATTTTCAGTTTTTTTTCGGTAATAAAGTTTTTTATTTAGACCCTCTACTATTTTAGAAGGGAATGGAGGTTATGTTGAGTTTGGTATTATAAGTGTAAAAAAAGTATTTCAGTACAAATTGCATATATTTCAAAACATTTCATAATTCACTACAAACTCACCAAAAAATTTGTATTTCACTAAAAATTCACATTTCGCATGAAACTTAATATTTCAATAAAAATTTCACATTTCACTTAAATAATATAATTCATTTAATAATTCACTAAAAAATAAAATTTTCATATTTCACTCAATTCATTAGAAAAATCCATATTTGATGTTTATAAATCACTAAAAATTCTTTACTCATTTTTCGTTAAAAATTCCATATTTTACTAAAAAATTTCAAATTCACCAAAAAATTCATATTTAAGAAAAAAATTCATATTTTATTATAAAATTCACTAAAAATTTCATATTATTTTTATATCAAATTCATGTAAGTAGAATCAGATCAGTAGAAGCAAAGATAATAGCGGTTTAACAAGGCTGCCCTTGTTAAATGTAAGATCCAAGCACAAATTTTCTAAAAAAAAATGGATCTTATTAATTTGGAGTATGGCGTTCTCCCAGAATTTTTAACTCTACATATAAAATAATTTTAGCGAAATTTGGCAAAAATTAGTTGTCTCTAAAGAATATACTAAAATTTTGGAGGATCAATCCAGCTCCTATATAAGATCCTTTCACTTTAAAGCGCAAAATCTCATAAATATTAATTTGGTTTAAATAAGATTAATAAAATTCGCAAGCGATATTCGAATTTTAAGAAAGGTCAATCCATAAGTTTTCCTAGTTCCCATATAATCCTTACAAATAGTGGTTTAAGACACAAATATCATCATTGAACTCTTAAGGGAAATTCAAAAACCCAAATTATGCGAGTATCGTTCCATTATTTTTCGTAGTTACTTTTTATAACCAATCAAGGATCTAGATTATTTCAGGGTCTGGTTTAACAGACTACACATTTTTAACTTCCTATATCCTCCACAAAAACAAGAGGTGATGAAGGTATATTTTATTTGTGTCGTTCCGCGTGTAACGCAAAACATTAGTCATCTAGGAATCCATAAACTTTTTATATTCTTATATCATATCTAAGACGTTCGAAATACATATCTGAGACGTTCAATAAAATTACGCCGGAGCCTTTGTAATTGTCCTGAGCAATTTGATATTTAAAATCTACAAAAATGGACGAGTAGCAAAGAAGTTATAGATGGATATCTGATATAACATCGATATTCTGCCAAAAAATATCAACGTGTTCAAATAAAATTAGAAA
The DNA here is from genome assembly GCA_004302925.2 of Cochliomyia hominivorax. Taxonomy (NCBI): domain Eukaryota; kingdom Metazoa; phylum Arthropoda; class Insecta; order Diptera; family Calliphoridae; genus Cochliomyia; species Cochliomyia hominivorax. Next base: position 8,255,031 of record PYHX02000495.1, on the reverse strand, counting down.
AAGGAAAACTTTGTTGTACCTCCATATAGTTGCACTGCAAAAGTTAAGGTACAGCCTTAAATATTGCCACTGACATTTTCTATAAAAATTTATAACGGCAAATTCAATTCAAAATATATATTTTTAGTGTTAAATTCTGTCTTTAAAACGACTCAAAAACACTGGAGATATGACTTGCCTCCAATACCCTCCACATGTTTAATACTTCTTCCCAAATTCCCTATATTAATCCAATGGAGCATTTGATTTTCGGAAACTTCTATGTTAAATTTATGAGTTTAAAAAATGAAGTTTTTCGATTTTTGCTTATATTTATCTTAATTTAACCAATTATTATTACAATATCAATGTGTATGTGAGATTTACGCTCTTAAAAGTGATAATTGGAAGGGGATTTAAATGGGGAATATGAGAAATGACGGACCGAACATCGCATATTATGCAGCATTTTTTAGAATACATTAAGATTTTTCTTTTAAATCGCTTTATATTTAATAACATTATGACCTTAAAACCCCGTTTAAACCCCCGTGAAGAATATTTGTATGGGAGGTACCTAAAATATTGGACCAAATGTGGTCAAATTTAATAGGCTTCGACTTTAGTCAACAATAAAAATAAGTATTAAATTTTATTCTAAACAAAATTGCGACCTGTAGACTGTTCACAGCATGGACAACCACCCACGTTAGTGTAGGGTACAGTCAATTAAAAAGTTAATAATGCCGAATTGTTGAAATGAAGTACTTAATTTTAAGAGATGTCCCATTAAGTATTAGTTCTTAAATTTTAACACGTTTAAGCTGGGCATTTTAAATTTATTGTAGTTTCTTTTTAGAGGGTACCTACACTTTTTAAGTGCAAAATATTTATTTATATAAAAATAAATTGTTTATTTGCTGAAATTTTCACAAAATGATCCCAATAAAATATAAAAATAACATATAAAAAATTTTGATAGGAGCAGGGGTAGAGACACCCCCATACAAAGCAAATATTGATTATCGGATATTTATAGAACTATTTTAAAATTTGGTCCCAATGACTTTGTTATGACTTTGTATGTTTTGTAAAACATAATTTGGGGCGGTTAGACTCAGGGGGAGAGGTAGCCCCCATTTAAAGCAAATTTTGATCAGCGCGAATTTCTGGTCCCAATAATTTTTCCAAGGAACTTTTTTATGAACAAAATGTGAGACACATAGGATCAGGGAAAGAGGTATCCCTCATACAAGGCAAATATCGATTGCCGAATATTTAAAGATCTATAACAGCGAGAATTTTCGAATTTGGTCCCAACCACTTTATGAAGGATCTGTTTTATTAGATAAAATGAAGAACGGATAGGATAAAGAGGAGAGAATTTTTAAATTTAGTCCCAATAAATTTTTCAAGTGACTGTTTTACTAGACAGAATGAAGGACGGCTAGGATCATGGGGAGATATGATTAGACATATGATTTACACCGCATATCTTGGAGGGCATTAAAGATTCGTTGTATTCGAATAAAACGTTTTTACTTTTTTATAAAATTTCTCTTATTTTGGGGTTATGTGCAACCTTAATTTTACCGTTAGTGTAAACTTTTTCAACTTCTTGATTGACATGCCACAAGGAAAAAAACTTAATGTTGCATTAGTTTGTTTTAAATGCAAAATTATTTATTTCACTTTTCGTTCTTTTTTCTGCTCATGTTGCAGAAATTCGCAACCACTTTAACTTCACATCATGTGTGTAATTATTACACTTTGTTTTATTTAAAGTTACAACAACTTTTAGTTATAGTTTATTTTCATCTTTTTACACCCCCAATTTTTTGGCTTAACTTGCCACATTCACTTTATGGTGGGAGACATGCGTTGTATGTTGTCTGCTTTTGGAAAAAGCTAAAAATTTGTTATTGTATTTTTTTGGTCAGCCATATTACCAGCATATTTTGTCCCAGACATTAGCAAACAATTGTTTGTGTATTTTTGTTATTTTCCCTCTATTCATGAGCGATTTTGGGAGATAGTTTTGCGGATGAATGCAAATGATAATGATGGTTTCATGTTGTCATAGGTAACCATCATAATGGTTGTGATTTAATTGTCACAAGGAAAGGCTTAAAGAAGGGGAGTTAAGAGTGAGATTCAAAAATTCTCAACACACGTTTTCCATTCAATTAATAATTTTGTTGATCTAATCAGTCCAGGCAAGAGTGTGTTCTAAGAGTATTAAATATTTTCTCCAAACCCTAAATTTGTCTTACAATAAATTGGCCAGTTATGTAAAGATCAGCCGTCAAATCGTTTCCAATGTTATTAAACATCACTGGGAGAACTTTTCCGTTGATAGAAAACCTGGTTTAGGTAGAAGGAATGTTTATTAATTCAAAAAATATAGAGAATTTATAAAGGAGCTCTCAACACATCCGTTAGGAATGCAGCCCGCTTAGCTCAGTGCTCGGACAATTTGGTATGAAAAGTGGGTTTAAAAACATACAAGGCTCAAAAAGTTCCAGACAAGAATGCTGCTAGAAATGAAGACGCCAAAAACAGAGCACGAAAATTGAAGTCATGTTTTTTTTAGAAAAACTATTCTTGCCGCATAATGGATGGTGAAACGTATGTTTTGGAAGTTTTGACTTTCTGGTCAAAAATTTTATGTTGCTTATGCTTAAGGGAATGTTAAAGAAAAGTTTAAGATCCAAAAGCAGTCAAAATATCCATAAGAGCAAGCAAAACACAGTTGCGTCAAAAAAGCCATTCATTTGTTACAAATGGCTCTATAAATACCGAAATTGAGATCAAGGAATATTTACAAAAAAGTCTGCTTTCGTATATAAAACTTCATGATTTGACCTGACTTGGTACCCTGTCACTAGAGTAAATGATGTGGTACTTGTACCAATGCTTGGAGCTAAGGCCAGCAAAGCAATTGAAGCAATTGAAGAGCACAAAAAGGTGTTCAAAAGTGACAGAAAGCATCCTAAATTTAATAAAACGGACAAAATTTCCTTACTAATGATTAAAACTATAAAACAATTTAAATAAATAAATAAATTGTTAACTTAGGTTTTTTGGTTTTGTTTCTATAAACATAATGTATGTTAAGAATTTTTCGATCTCACTCCTTAACTATTCTAAATTTACTATATTGTAATGCAAATGAACAAGTTAATGATGTTTTTAAAATTATGAAAAGAAACACTACTTTTCTTCAAATATTAGTGATCACATTTTCTAGAATTTTTCTCAAAAACCTCCATGAAAACCTAAAAAGTGTAACATTTTATTTTAAATTTAATTTTTCCGAAATTTACATTAAGGACAAAGTCACCAAAAAATAGTAAATCTGGTTTTACCTTCATAATAAAATTTATTAAAATTTAATAACAACTACTTTGTAAAATGCATTTGTATCTAATAAAAAACACAATAATAATGTGTTAATAAAAATTCACAAATACACATACATATATTTATGACAGTAAAGTGTAAAAAATTCATTACCAACAAACTTTTTTTGTCAACAAATACTTTTTTATGAACATTTTGCAATTGCACTTATGGATGTTTTTGTTACATGAAGGTTGGCCAAATATTATCGTTGTTTTTTGGTCTGGCCGCAATTATTATGACAAACCAGCACAACGTGTCCATAATGCATGCTCTTAACAACACTTCCTCAATTTTTGTTAATTTAAAAAAAACAGAAACAAAAACAAAAAAAGTTTTTTTTATGGTTTCAATACAAAAACAGGATGACCAGTTAAAAAAAAAAGATGATGAACATGAAAAACAAACTGAACTTTTAACGTGAACATATAAAATTAACACACACTCAAAAATATTATGTTGATGCTATGAAAATGTATGCACAAAGGACATATTTCAAACACAGCAAATGCAATTGAATTTTTAGCAGCAGCAGCAAAAAGCATTTCAATAAAAATGACATATACACACACACACACATATATAAACAAATCTACAAAAAAGTGAAAATCTTGGCAAAAAAAAAAAAAATAAATAAAAAGTTCTAGTGAAATTTTTATAAAAAATAATATAAAATATAAACACAACATATGAGTCAACAATGCAGGAACAGTGGGAGAAAATAAAAAAAAATGAAAGGATCGCAAGAACTAAATTATTACTATAATATAACTAAACTAGAACTGAACTAGAACTGAACTAGAACTGAACTAGAACTGAACTAGAACCGAACTAGAACTGAACTAGAACTGAACTAGAACTGAACTAGAACCGAACTAGAACTGAACAAGAACTGAACTAGAACTGAACTAGAACTGAACTAGAACTGAACTAGAACTGAACTAGAACTGAACTAGAACTGAACTAGAACTGAACTAGAACTGAACTAGAACTGAACTAGAACTGAACAAGAACTGAACTAGAACTGAACTAGAACTGAACTAGAACTGAACTAGAACTGAACTAGAACTGAACTAGAACTGAACTAGAACTGAACTAGAACTGAACTAGAACTGAACTAGAACTGAACAAGAACTGAACTAGAACTGAACTAGAACTGAACTAGAACTGAACTAGAACTGGACTAGAACTGAACTAGAACTGAACTAGAACTGAACTAGAACTGAACTAGAACTGAACTAGAACTGAACTAGAACTGAACTAGAACTGAACAAGAACTGAACTAGAACTGTACTAGAACTCAGCTAGAACTGAAGTAGAACTGTACTAGAACTCAGCTAGAACTGAACTAGAACTGTACAAGAACCGAACTAGAACTGAACTAGAAATGAACTTAAATTGAATTAGAACTGAGCTTTAACTAAATTAGTACTGAACTAAAACTGGACTGGAACTTGAATCATAATTATAGACAGTGTTACAATTAGAACTAAATTTAGATCTAGAATCAGAATTAGAATTAGATCTAGAGTTCGGTCAATCAAATCATGAGTTATCGCTAAAATCGGAACAGTATTAACTTACAAGAGCCAGTATTACAATGGGAACCTGTTCCAAAGAAGAATTTACATTTCAGGTAACATTAGAATTAAAATAATATTAAACATGGGAAAAGGATGTCAAAACTGAAATTAAAACAGACATTGCAGATATCAGTTCCTAACTGAACTAAATTTACTCCTCGTAATGATTTGTATACTTTTCCTAACACACGGTTTAATATTTCACCAAAAAAAAAAGAAATATTAATAATTTTACTAAAACAACAACACATTCTCTATCAAAAAAACTCCATTGTCGAATAAAAAACTTGTACAAACACCAAAAACAAAAATATAAGAAAAAATATACTTAAAAATCAACCGAATAGAAAAAAATGCATTACTTTCCATTTTTGATTGCAAGTCCATTTGTTGGCTCTAACAAGTTGCAAATTTGCTTAAAACATAAAATATACATTCACACAAACACACAAACAAACTCGTATACAGGCACTCATATTTGAAACCATAAAAACAAATACATACACACACACACACGAAATCACATTTACAAAAGATAAAAAGTCCACCACAGAGTTAACAAAACTACAAAAATATACATCAAATACTTACACCCACACATACACAAATACACATACTTTAACCATTAAAAAATATCATAACAATGTTGGTAACACAAATAACAAAAAAAAAGAGAGGAAGAAAAATATTTAAAAATAAATGTATTCACATACACATACACAAACGTTTAAATAAAGTTGCACTTAAAGTGCAACAAAAAAATTATATTTTCTTTTTTTTTTTGTAAAAAAATGCATAAAATGTATATGATGACTATGAATATGATGATGATGGTCTTATTCAATGGTTTGTTGTTTGGTTTTGAATTCATCAGAGTTCATTTTATCATAGGCCATCATCTCACACAAATACATAAGCACACACTCACACACGCAGGGGTTCATGTACACTTACACCTTCACCCACATTTTGGGGTTTATAAATGGCTAGACATTTATACCAACAACACATTTTTGTGAGGCCAACAAATTTTATATATCACTGCAAATATAGACAGCGTCATTTATTCTGTTGGTTGGTCATCAGAGACGGTCATTTTTCAATTCTTTATTTTTATTTCATTTTTTCCCTACTTTTTCGCTTGTTTTATTTTATTCTACGAGTATTATTTGTATTTGTAACAAAAGCTTGACCATCATTTATGTCCTGCTTTAGTAACTTCCCTCCCTCCAGATCTCTCACTACTTGCCATATTATATTTAACCCCTTTTTATGGTCACTTGTATGTATGTAACGTATACGTCATCGATCAAAACGGAAGTAGACTTTACAAACATTGATGGTTATTGCCATCAATATTGTTATTGTTGTAATTGTTGTTGTCGCAATTCTTGTTCTTTTGGTTGCATTTTCTATCGTTGTCGTTTATTCACTCATTTTTTATTTGTTTTGTTACCGGTTTTCTATGCATATTCCGTTGCGGTTTAAAAAATTTAATATACCAACAATGACCATGTGGAATATAAAATACTTTTTTATATTCTTGGTTTCCAAGGGTGAATGGAACTGCCCTTTAGTTGGAGTTAAATTTTTATGTTGGCAAGGGACTGTTTATTGTGTGTTATAGATGTAAATGGAATTGTTTTTGTTTTAATAATTTATATTCTACTTTTGTAAATTGTTTTAACTTAAATTTTTAGTTAATAACTTTATTAGATGAAGTTTGTAAAGCAAAAGGAATCTAACTTTAGATTAGGGTTGATTTTCACATCATAGTACATTACACAAAGTACCTCCGTTCTGGATAACAATCATGTCGTGATGTACTAACTTAAGCATAAGCTTCCGTATTTATCCTTGGAAGTTACTTTTACTATTCAGAAACTTCAAGGATAATTGTACTTCCACATCTCCCTACAATTAATTTTATGGTGTTTACTCCATGACTGCTGTTACTGCATTGATTACGTGCTAGCTTGTGGTTCAAATGTATGGAGGAAATTTACAAAGCTTTAAGAAAATTAACAAAACGAAAATAACATTGAGATCAGATCGACTCATGAGAAAACTTTAGTGAAGAGATGCTGGTTAACTTATCAATCAATGAGGATTTAAGAAAGACTACTTATTCCAAATCCAAAATGCTTTAATAGAACATAAAATATTGTATTCAGGAAGAAATCATGCAAAAGGAGGAAGGTCAGCCTTAAGACCGAGACATGATTGACAAGTATATAAATAATGACACACCCCACTGATGCCATGAGCAAAAGTAAGAATCACTTAAGCAACTTGACACTCTAAAGGTAAAAGAGAAGAGTTTTATCAAACATCTCTTTATAGAAGGTGGAGTCTGGAAAACCAATTAAGCAACTCTTAATAATGATTCTGACTTCAGAAAGGGACGATTGAAGGGACGAAAGGGGATTGACCATTGTCCATTGTCGTCAAATTGGGCAACAGTTTCATCAAAACTCGCACGAAGTTGCCATAGTTTTCCTTATCAAATGTTTATCTTATCTTAACCAAGCAGAGGAAATATGGTTACCAAAAATAGTTCAATGTATAGTCAAAGTGATATAGTTTCATCGATGAATTTCGATCTAGTTCAGTTATATATCAGTTCTAGTTCACTTTTTATTTAGTTCATGTTCAGTTCAAGTTCTGTTCTAGTTCAGTTCTTGTTCAGTTCTAGTTCAGTTCTAAATCAGCTCTAGTTCAGCTCTAATTTGGTTCTAGTTTAGTTCTAATTCACGTTTAGTTCAGTTCTAATTCAGTTCTAGTTCAGTTCTAATTTAGTTCTAGTTCAGTTCTAGTTCACATTTAGTTCACTTTTAATTCACTTTTAGTTCAGTTCTAGTTCAGTTCCAGTTCAGTTCTAGTTCACTTTTAATTCAGTTCTTATTCAATCTAGTTTAATCTATTCAGTTCTAGTTCACGTTTAGTTAACTTTTAGTTCAGTTCTAATTCAATTCTAGTTCATTTCAAGTTCAGTTTTAGTTCACTTTTAGTTCAGTTCAAGTTTAATTCTAGTTCAGTTCTAGTTAAATTTTGCTTCAGTTCTAGTTCACTTTAAGTTCAGTTCTAGTTCAGTTCTAAATCAGCTCTAGTTCAGCTCTAATTTAGTTCTAGTTCAGTTCCAGTTCAGTTCTAGTTCACTTTTAATTCAGTTCTAATTCAATTCTAGTTCAGTTCTAGTTTAGTTCTAGTTCACGCTTAGTTCACTTTTAGTTCAGTTCAAGTTCAGTTCTAGTTCACTTCAAGTTCAATTCTAGTTCAATTTTGCTTCAGTTCTAGTTAAATCAGAATTTATTTAAAATTTTTGATTTAAATATTTCCAGATATTTTACATCATCTTAAGATTGACATTGACAATACGAACAGCTCCACAACAACAGCAAATAGCAACACATTTTTGTGGCTCATTAAAACCAAGAAACGATGTGGAAAATTAAACGTTGCCATATTCATAAAGACAATAACACATTTACGCACACAACCATGAATAAATTATATTTTCTTATAAGGAAAATCTCCAAATATCACACATGTTTATGTCTGTGTGTGTTTGCATATTTCTTAAGAATTTTAATTTGTTTTACTTGTGTGTATGTGTGTGTGTGTGTAAAAGAGTGTTTAACAATTAGCTTAAGTTAAATTTTATTTTTGTTTTAATTTAATGTTGTCATTGTTGTTGTTTGTAATTTTATGTTAAAAAGCCTAATAAACAATGATTTTTTTCTTTTGCTCCAAACCATTTATGTTTTGGCTTCTGTATGGGTAAACGGGTGGAGGATGTTGTAGTCAGAATTTTTTATTTATGTGAAAATTATCACACATATAGACATGGAATGTAAGAGTTTTGTCAACACTCTTTAAAGAGACACGGAGAGAAATTTCTGGAATTAAATAATTAAAAAGATAATAAAATTTCCAAAATATTTTGTTGATAAATTTGAAGGGAAAATATCTGTGATTTGATTTGGAATTTATTTAATTCGTTTTGCATTTATTTTTGTTAGTGTATTAACATTCTTAATTTTAGCCTTGAAGTATGCTTTAATGTATATTTTCATTTTCTTTATGTTAATGATGATGTAACATTGCGCTTGATAGTGTCAATGGCACATTAAACACAAACATCCAGAACCAAAATAAAAATTCATATTTTCTCATTATTGTTCTTTATAATGTTGACGATGAAGTGTTGACGACATGTGTTGCAAATTAACGTATTTTTAATTGCTGTTATAAGTACGAGAGAGCACACACACACACACACACATGCTTACACTCACTGTAAATGATTAAATGAAGTATCAAGTATTAACAAGTAAGATGATATTAATGAAAACCAATATAACTACCAGCCATACAGGATTTTCTTATTTACACGGACATTGGAAAACCAAGTGAACGAACATTTGCTTAAAGTTTTATTAATTTGGAGCGAGATATTCTGGCAACTTTTTGTTGTTGCGGTTACTGCCTTAAGGCCATACCACACAAGCTTCCGAGAGTTTACCGAACAAAACAATAAGAAGTTTATTATAACAAAAATAAAAGTTCTGCAAAAATGAAATCCTTAAAATATCATGTAATTCCTGTGAAAGCGGATATTGTGTGGAGGTTTTTCAAGGATCATTGTTGAAAATAAATATAAAAATGCCTTAAAAGTTAAGGGTTTCTTCTTTGTATGTTTTATATTGTTGAGGGTTTAAGGAGAATTATAGATTTGTTTTAGACACAACATAGAGAATTAGCAAAATCATTTGTAGCCTTAAGGTTTTCGGACTTGTGTTAGTAGAGACCTAAAAGCATTTTTTCACTCTCTTTCATTAAAACAAATGTAAAAATGTTACAAATTTCTATTTGCGAATGTGAAAACAAAACAACGATTTGGAAAACCTTTGCCCTTTATGATGATGATGATGATGACGTTAATGGTGGAACATGGTTTGCTCGTTAAAAAGTGTTTATTTACTCATATTCATTTAACATACAAAACAACACATCAGGGAACATACAAATATATAGGAAAAGAGAACTTTAAAGGAATCGAAATATGATTTATTCAATTTCGAAAACTGGACGGAAATTAAATTGTAAAAAAAGGAAAAAGGAAATGGACAAGAACAGAAGTAGAACTAGAATAGAATTAGAACAGAACTAAAACTGAACTACAACAGATTTTGATCAGAACTAAAACTAAAATAGAACTTGATCAAAACTAGAACAGAACCAGGACTAAAACAGAATTAGAACAAAACTAAAACAGAACTAGAACAGAACTAAGACTGAACTACAACAAAATTAGAACAGAAATAGAACAAAACTAGAGCAGAAATAGAACTAGAATAGAACCAGATTGGAACTGTTACAGAACTAAAACATAAGTAGAACAGAACTAAAACTGAACTATAACAGAATTAGAACAGAACTAAAACAGAACTACAACTGAATTTGATCAGAACTAAAACAGAAATAGAACTTGATCAAAACTAGAACAGAACCGAAACGGAATTAGAACAGGACCAGGACTAGAACAGAACTTGAACGGGATCAAAACAGAATTAGAACAAACTAGAACAGAACTAAATTAAAACTAGAATTGAACTAGATCGGATCTAAAACAGGTCTAGAGAAGAAATACAACATAACTAGAAGAGAAATAGAATTGCAACAGAGAGGAGAACATAACAAAAACAATACAGAACAGAAGAAAAAAGGAACAAAATAGGACTTGAAAAGAACTAAAACAGAACTTGAATAGAAAAAATAGAGAAACGAATAACACCAGTAATCGGAAGTGGGATATTCCTTCGAACCGATCGAATACTTTCGACAAAGTGAAGCAATCAGATGTTATTTCGACGATTTCAAAATAAATAAATAAATCGCCTCAAAAAAGAACTAATTCTTTTTCTTTTCTGCATTTATACTAATGTGTTCACATGAACGCTTGTAATGCGCACTTTATTGAAGTACGTTTTATTTTTGGATTTTTTTTCGTTTTCTCTTAAAAAGATTTTCGCTTATAATGATGTTTAGCCCAGAGGCTGTGTTTATCATAATGCATGTGTTTTGTAACATACAAAACCCAACAAGAATCGATATATATATTCAGTGTTGTTTTTTTTCTCTCTGACATTTGTACAACCCCCAAAAAAACATTCATCATATTTGAACAACAAAAGTATTAAAACATTTTTTTTTGATTTTTCCATCAAATCTAACAAATCATGAACATATGAATATTGATATCGCTTTTTGTTCTCGTTGTGTAAGTAAATGAGCAGGAAAAAAGTTGATATAGAAATTTTGTTTGCCAACGATATTCAATTTTTCGCATTATGTTTTAGAGCTGCCCGGAGGCGAGATTTTTAATGTTACAACAAAAAGTTACCAAATAAAACTTTTTATCTTGGATTTTATTTAAAATAGACTTTATTTATGTTATTAAGTGAATCTGCTTAAATCATTAGAAGAACATTAATGGGGAATCTTCTTATAAAAAAGTTAAATAGAATTTCAGTTATAAATATTTTGTTTGTTGATTTTTGGTAAAAAAAACAAATAAAATGAATATTAAGAAATTAAATGATATTTTATTGGATTATTTAAACAATTGACTTACGAAGAGGAATTTGTTGTTCTTCTGTGGTCAGTACTTCAGACTTACCTGTAAGAGAATGAATAAAAATTATTATAAATTAAATTTAACAGAAAAATTATTAACATTAATATGAAATTCAAATATACTTCAGATGACATAGAATCCTAGAACTGGAAATGAACTAGAACTAAATTACAACTGAACTAGAACTGAACTGAAACTGAACTTGGAATTAATTAGAACTGAACTAGAAATGAAATAGAAATGAACTAGAAATAAACTAGAACTGAACTAGAACTAGAACTGGACTAGAAATAAACTGGAACTGAACTTGAGCTGAACAGGAACTGAACAAGAACTGGACAAGAAATGAAATAGAAATGAACTAGAAATAAACTAGAACTGAGTTCGAAATAAACTAGAACTGAACTTGAATTGAACAAGAACTGAATTAGAACTGAAGCAGAACTGAACAAGAACTGAATTAAAACTGAATTAGAACTGAACAAGAACTGAACTAGAACTGAAGCAAAACTAAACTAGAACTGAACTTGAACTTAACTAGAACTTCAGCTCTAGAGCTACAACTGAACTTGAAGTAGAACTGAACAGAACTAGAACTAAAACGAGAACCAAAAATAAAAACAGAACCAAAAACAATTAAATTTCAGCGGAACTAAGAACTGGAACCAGAACAAGATCCAGAACTAGAGCCAGATTTTAAACAAGAAAAAAAAACAGGACTGAACGAGGAACAGATCCACCTATATACCCACAAAGTCAAATATCCTTCATCTTTATTTATCATTATTTTTAATTTAATTCCACTAAAACTAAAAACAATTTCGTGTCAAAAACTTTTTCCCATCCGCAAGTTTTCATACTTTTTTCTATTATTTTTTTCTTAAATTGTTTTTCATCAAAATGACAGTTGTTATTTATTTTCCAATTTTCATGCAATTTCCCCTCTCAGCCATGGTTAAATCTAGAGAAAAAGAGGTTAGAAAATACAAAAACGTTTATTATTTTTACCAAAAATATTTCAAATTTATTCTGGCAAAACTTTCAAGGCTCATTTTTGGCGTTGTTTATTTCAAGTTGTCAGTGGTTTGTGGAATACTTCAACTGACAAACAACTCACGAGTTAGAAGCAAAATAAAAATCAAAAAGGAAAAAGGAAACAATAGAAACGTCATGGGGTTTAAATTATACTTCAATCATTTTAAGCTCAAGGAAATCTACTCAAATAATATAAATATTTAATATACGTTAACATGTATGTGTGTGATTCAGTTATCGATAAATCAGTAAAATAATCACAAATAAATTAAATACCTGTCAGGTTTGTGTAATTTTATTTGAAAATGTGAAATACGAGTGATTTGAAGTTCTTAATGCATATTTTTTATTGGTATAAATTTAATAAAAGAACTTTATTTGTATATAAAAAGGAGTACAACTACTATAACATTATATTTATTAGTCTGGTGTTAGTTTTATTAAATAAATTCTATTAACACTCCATGAAAAGGATTGTTTTTGTTGCAACACTCAATTTACAAAATCTGTAGTTTCTGCTCCTTTTCAACTGGCTGCCATAGTGAAATCCTTTAAAAAATCCTTTGCCAACTTATTGCTTCTCTCTCATTTTTCATCTACATGATATGGTCATCTTGGGTCATGTTCACTCTATTTTTTTTAGATTTCATTTTATAAATTTTAATTTATTTTATTAAAAAAAGAACACACACACATACATAAAAAGAATCATGGGGTTTAAATGACAATGTTCATGTGCTCAAGTGTAGCTGGACTTCATCTAATATTTCCACTTGGTTTTTCACATTTTTCTTGATGTACTTCACACTAGAATATTGTGACCGGTTCTGGGTTTATTTTCTTGTCAGAGGTGGTTGTAGAAAATATGTCCTTATTTATCTGCTGCATGTTCATAAAACATAAATAAATATCCTGGTTACTTGCCAACATAAAGGATGCTTGCAAAGATTTCAAAAAAACATGCTTTTCAAAAGCCAATTACATGCGTTTTGAGTGTGTAAAATTGATGTAATATGATTTTAGAAACATGACAAAAAAGCAATAAAAAATGAAATCCTTTCATTAATATTAATTTTTCTTTTAAGGATGTGAAGGGTTGGCATTGCGATTATTTTGACAAAAATGTGATGAAAAGCTACTCTGAGAAGAAAAAGGAAACTTAGACTAAACTAGAGCTTGAAAAGAACTGAATTGAATTAAAACTAAACTAAACTGAAACTAGAAACAGAACTAGAAGCTGAACTGAGAACGGAAATAGAAACAGAACCAGAAGCGGAAGTAGAAACAAAGCAGACTCAGATTTAGAGACAGAACTAGAAACTGAACTTAAACTGAACTGGAAACAGAACTTAAAATAACTAAAATAAGAACTAGAAACGGACTATAAACAGAATCAGAAGCAGGACTAAAAGCAGAACTAGACACAGAATTACAGATAGAAGTAGAAGTAGAACTAGAAACTGAACTAAAACGGAACTAGAAATAGGACTAAAAGCAGAACTGGGAACAGAACTGGAAATAGAATTAGAAACAAAACTAAAAGTAGGACTAGAAAATAAACTAAAAACTGAACCGAACTGGAAACAGAACTTAAAAAAACTTAAAGAAGAACTAAAACGGACTTGAAACAGAATCAGAAACGGGACTAGAAACAGAACTAGAAGCAGAACAAAACACAGCATAAGAAACAGAACTAGAAAAAGAAAAGAAATTTGAAAAGAACTAGAAATAAAACTTGTATCATATTTGATACTGCAAACAAAATTGGAAAGACAACTGGAAGAAATAAGAATGCTGTATTCGACTTAGCGGAACCTTTAATACTCTCCATCATTTCGATTTTAAGGAGGATATCAGTCCTTGTTCCCTATCCCAACAACTTTTTACTCCCTTATATTTTCTTATTAAAGTTTTATCCACGAGCTGCAGCGGTTTTAAAGATATTCTGTTTGTAACGGGTATATCACTTCAATGCGCCCTATACCAAAACTATTATTTTTCATTATAGCTTTATCTATGTACCTAATTTGATAAATATTTTCATAACAGATTACTCTTCCGTATCTTATCCATTATATCTTCTATAGGAGTTTCAGAGAAAATGTGAAATTACTTCCCCGTGCCCCATTATGGCAATATCGATGCTTCAAGCTAAAATTTTTCGGTTTTAGGTGGTTGGGACAGATATCGGTCTATAACATTTTTGTACTTAACCGATTTTGCCAGTTTTATATAGAAAACTTTTCAGGACAATGGCAAATTATAAGGACTAATTTATTTGTGCTTTGTCAATGATTGTGGATGTGAGAAATTTCCACTTTAGTGTTACATATGGAATGAGAGTCTTAATGTACATATATGCGGAAGTGGAGGGTATAAAATAACTAGACACAGAACCAGAAACAGATTTAGAACTTTAACTGACTAAAACTATAAATAACTTTAAGGCATTTGGAATTCCAAGTGTCCCTAAATTAAATATGTTTTATGTATATAGTGGAGGAAGTTATGTTTAGCTCAATATGAGGTCCGTTTAATTAAATTTAAAGCACGAATTAAAAAAAACAATGACTGCAATCTCCCACACATGTTGTAATCTCATCACATGATTTTTAATCAACTTTTAAAAATGTCCACAAAAAAGCTTATCAAAAAATCTTGAATCTTCCAAAAACGTATGTCCGCATACACATACAAATTAACAAGCTTAGCATGGACTAATATGAAGTTAATCCCAAATATTGACTAATTATATTGTCAAATATTTATGTACTAAAATGACAACCCTTTTTTTTCTTTAGCAACTTAAAATCCTTTACAGCCAACGAAGCAGGAAGTCAGCTAAAGATTAAAAGGGCAAATTGGATGTAGGAAAGGGTGTAGGTAAAAAGGGTTAATTATAATTAAAACAAATTTTGAAAGTCAATCTCTTTATTTTTTCGGAACAGAAGATAAATAAATTCTCGATAGAAATTTAAATTGAAAACAAAATTTGTAATTTGGAGTGTTAGAGGCGGCTTGTTTAAAATTTATGCCAAAAGAAAGTGTAACTAATTTTTTGCTAGATCAAAAAAAAATCCTTAAGACATTTGCACTAGTTTAACGCCTCCCAGAGGAGGAAAACTTCCTAGAACTTTAGAATTTACGAAGCATATGAAAAAGAAATTTTACAAATTTATAAAATTCTTTAAAATTGTTTAACGGATAAAGAGTGGAAATTGTTTGCTAAACGTGATGTTGAACAGGATTAGATTTATTTAATAATCCTTATAATCCTGCTTCCGCCCGCCCTCAACCTCAATATGTTCTACTTACTAAACGAGTTAAATCCATTAAGAAATCTATGTAGGCGATTTCTAAAACACAACAAACAAATAAATATTCCCTAAACGAAAGGAGGCATCTTACTAGATTTGAATACAAACACATGAACATATATATACACGCGATGTTGGTGATCCTCGAAGCACGCCTACTAATATTATCTTAATTGCACGCAAAATTAGTACCGCCAGCTGTGTGTCAACTCGTTAACGACCTTGCACTAAATTACTCTTTCTCATCAACGAATATACACGAACAACAGCAAGCAGACAATAGTCTTAACAATCCTTTAACACACACATACACACATATACATACACTCACATACACAAAAGTATTTCTATTGTTATTTAAATTTAACTAGTTGGTTGTAAATGAACGAGGAAAAAACCCTTTTAACTCTTTTTACTTAAGACTCTCTCACACACACACACACGCTCTTAGTGATTTACTAAAATTTTAGCGAGCGACAGAAAACTAATGATGGCAAGTCTGAGTGCGTTCGTGTGTGTGTGTGTATTGGTTTAAATGCAGGTAAAATATTTTGTTAAATTTACTCCTTTCATTTTTACAATCCTTTGGCCAATTCTATTGTTTTATTAGTTTATTTCCATTTTATGTAGTTTAGTTTAATATTCCATTTAGTCTTTTGTCTCCTTTATTCAATCAAACAATAGTTCTGAGGTATTTTTGTCTTGATATTACTTACTAACCGTTCGATATTGTTCCTTTTTTTATTTCGTCCTTTTGCATTAACAACTACAAATGTAGTTTGGAAAAGGCAAGAAAAAAAAGGGTTTAAACTAAAACTGAAAATATTTACTTTAATATGAATTTGTTAAAATTGATATTGTAGTCGTAGATTTGTAGTTCAATGTCATTTAGGCAATTAAGTTAAACCCAGTTTTAAGTCTTAATAATTGAAAGGCTTAAATTAACATACTCGCTCAAACTAACTAACACACAGACCCACAGCACACACACATAGGAATATGAAGAGAAAAATTATCACACCTAAATTAGAAATTTCAATATTTATTCTTTGTCTAATGTTTGAAAACAAAAGGAGTGAGAGAGTGAGAGTTGTAATCCTTTTAAACAACAAAAAATATTTACTTAAACTTTAACAAATCCTTTTGAAATAAATTAGACGATTTCTGTCTTTATTTATTTAAGAAAATCGTGGAGAAAAAATAAAATTCTTCAGAAATACCAAAAATTTTATTATTTAATTGTTATAAAGGCAGAGAGAGAAAGAGAGATAGAGAGAGTGATAGAAGGAAAAAAGAGAATTTTATTGAATTCAGAGAATTAAAATTGAAAATCTTAAAATGTTATGGAAAATGTAAAGAGAGGATTTTTTAAGGGGGGATTTTGATTACAGGTTTAAACAGAAGCTGTGTTTTTCAAATACTTAAAGGGGAAGGGGAATAAGGAGCTATAAATAGAGAAAGTATAGATTGATCGTAGAAACTATATATTAATTATGTGACTGAACATAGAATTTTGATGGCATCATATGTATTTCAATGACAACATTTTATACTTCACCACGAAGGTGTTTTGGGTATTATGCGTTTATACAGAAGAAATGGTGTTACCTTTTATTGCATCATTCGAGTTAAAATCACGTTCGGAACCAATTTAACGATGGCGGTCCGTCCGTCTGTCGGTCTGACCGGCATGTCGTAAATTTGAAATATCGCGATGAAATTTGGAACAATTTTTTATCCTGACCTTAGAACAAAGCATATTTAAATTAGCCATATTCGATCTAATATTTCAAATACCTCCAATACAAATGTTCTTCCCGAAATGGGGTTTTAAGGTAATAAATGTCCTAAATACTAATTTGACACAAGTAACTCTTATAATATTCTAAAACGATGTGCCAAAATATTCGAGGATCGGTTCATTATTTCTCATAGGTCCCATACAAAACACCTTTCAAATATTACTTTTAAGGGCAAAATCTCACTTATATGTTATTGTGATAATAACAGCTTAAATTAAGATAAACGAAAGCAAAAATCGATGTGCAAAGTTATACGCAGATTAGTTCATAATTTCTTGTAGCTCCCACATAACCCACCCCCCCCCCCTAAAAATTTATTTTAAAACGTATAAATTTAACATACATTTTTGCGTCAGAATAATGTACTACACATTTAAGCATAAATCAGAAATTGAAATTATACGAGGGTCGTTAATTATTTATTCGTAACAACCATTTTTAACCGACGATGTAGGTTAGGGTATTAGTTAGTGGGGCTTGACCGACTATACATTTTTACTTGTTTGTATTGTAAAGATATCAATTGCAGAATTAATTTTAACGATATAAAATTGTAGACATTTCGAGGTAACAGCTCAACTAGTGCTAACTCCAATTTAATGATTTGTTTTCTTTTTGGGCAAGGGAAGAAGTACCCCCAGTACAAAGCAAATATAACTTATTTAATATCTTAAATAAAATATATAGGACGGGGAAGAGGTAGCCCCCCTACAAAGCAAATACTGATTATAAAATAACTAATGAATTATTACAATGAAGGTCTTAAAATATTGTCGCAGTCATATTTCTATGGGAAAAATTCACTAGTTAAATATGGTGCGGATGGGATCAGGGGTAAAAAAACTATTACAGTGATAGTTTTCAAATTTGGTCCCATACGGAGCAGTTTTACAGAAAAAATATAAGGCGGATAGAACCAGTAGGATCAGAAGTGGGAAAAGCTTCTATACAAAGCAAAAATTTATTATCGAATATCAAAAGAACTATTGAAGTGAAAGTAATAATAATAACTTTCCTAAGAAAGATTTTGTGCGGCATCTATATGATCTGATTCAAAGTTAATACCTTAAAATTGAAGTGTTTTTTGAGTTTAATAGAAAAGGAGCTTAATTTGGGAACATCAGTCAAATGAGGATCAAAGTCTTCAAAAATTATTTATACCAATTCTCCTCCTATACGAGCTACAATTGACGAAATTATATTGAAATTATATTAACAGACGGATAGAGTAAGGGTTAAAGACAGGCAAAGCGATAGAGCTAAATCAACTCAAATTTTGATTTGGAACAATAATATATACTAAAGCATCTCTTTTTGGAGTTACACACAAAATGACATACTTAATTTATCCTCTACCGCCATTTGCGGAGTTGAAAAATTAATGGAATGGAGTTAAGGTTTTATGGCATCAATAGATTTGTAAATGGACTTTGAGAATATTATTTCTGGAGAAACTTGGGAGAAGCCATAGTTAAATTAAATATACATTTTTCTTCTTAAGTCATATTTACTTATTATTCAAATCCTCAATCCATGATCAAAAAACTCGAAGTTTCCCCTTTTTAACACTTTAAGAACTTACATAAATTCCAATAAATTTACAACAAAAAAAAAGAGAGAATCAACATGTCAATACAAGTAGGTGTGAAAGTAATAAAAATTAAAAGAAAAACAAGAAAGAAAATCAATTGAATTGAAACTTGAAAACAAAATCCAATAATTGAAAATCGGATTTAAAAATGAATCACATGACAAGACAACAATAACAAAAAAAGCATTTGCCACAATAAAATACAATCGGACCAACAATTTCACATACATGTAGTGGTCAACGAAGTTGCATACAACAATAAAAACAAAACAAAGAAGTAAGTATGGTATATTCGGCTATGTCGAATCCTCAATACCCTCCATCACATACACTCACAGACGTATACGATATATAAAAGTTCTTCTAAGATATAACTTGGAACACTTCATGAGTCATACAATTAGTTATATATATGGCTATAACTTTTTTCTATAGATCGGATTTGATAATTTTTGGAATGATAATGAGGTATTTGTAGCTTAATTTTATAGCAAAATTTCATTACAATTTGTCGATTTATAGTTGACAATTTTACGAAAAAATTTTGCTTGAACTAAGAGATTGTCTCAGATATCGGTCAGTTTATTCAAAAACCGAAACCAGAAACCGGTTAACCAGTTTTTTTACATTTCGGAAAACCAAATAAAAACCGGTTAACCGGTTTAACATAAAACCGTATACGAAGTTGCTTTATATTATGAAATTAATGAACCGATTTTGTTGATTTTAAATAGAAAACTTTTCAGGACCATAACAAATACTCAGGCCTAATTTCATTGAGCTCTGTCAATTATTGCGAATGAAAGCGAGCCAACAACACACAGACGGCCTTTGCTAAATCGACTCAATTTGGGGTCTGAGGTGATTTCTTCTTAACGTTATATGCGGAGTGACAAAGTAAATAAACCCTCTTCACCACTTGTGGTAGTGGTGAAGGATATGAAAACATACGCAATATAAACTTGAGAAATAAAAATTAAAAAGAGAAAAGAGGAAATAGTGACCATGTTTTAAACATGAAGTATGGTTTACTACTAACAAAAATTGCATTAGAACTACAAATAAAGTTGAAGAGAAAAAAATACTAAAAAGAAAAGAAGAATTAAAAAAAAACACAACAAACAAACAACTGGCTTAATAAAGAAACAGAACAAAAATAATAATAAACAAACAATTTGCAGTAAGGAAAAGCTATAGAATGCAGAAACAGCAGAAAAATGCCAATGATAAAATACCAACATCCGGCAACTACTCAAAATTAACAATGGAAACCAAACGAATGCGGCGGGTACTTGTGTATACAAAAACAATGCAAATTGTAAAAAAAAGAAAGAATTGAAGTAAAAAAAAGTTAATTTAAAAAAAAATCACTACAACTCAAACAAACAGAATAGACAGACGGACGGACTGGGAGACAGTCGCACGAACAAACAAACAAATAAACGTGACTGACCCCACAAAAGCTAAAGTACAACACTATTTCAATTCAATTTTAGCTAAAAACAAACACACACACATTCACATAATCTAGTTACAAATTTTTAAAATTCCATAAAACTCTGTGTAGGTTTTTTTCTGAGCCCCCTTTTGCCAAAAAGTGTTACTATGCATAATGGGTCAGGATCCCAGAATTTTATGGCAGCAACTGTGGCAAATAAACGAAAATGTCAACACCTGAAAGGAAAATCATCATGGAAGATAAGGAAAAATTTGGCCAGACCAAAAAGTTACAATTAAGGAGTTAAAGAAGTTACTCGACGCAGTTTATGACAAAGTGAAAATGAACTTAAATTGTTATTCTGATCTCAAATATTAAAAAGCATTGGATTACATGCAAAATCAAGTGCCCCATATGCTTTGAATTCGAAAGATGTTGAAAGACAAATTTTTTGAATACTGTAAAAAGTCATGTTTTAAACCCGACCGAACCCATAACTCTGATCACAAGATAATGCCTTGAATTTGCTGATATCAGAAAAGTGTTTCGTATGCTGTTGAAATTTAACTAAGCGATCACAGTATACCTTTACGCTGATAATTTTAGAGAGAGTTTGAGAGAGCAATCAAAAAGAAATGACGATAATGTTCGATCAGACAAGAGGTAATATACTTCATTCGCGCTATCGCATGGCTACATCTTGCAAGACCAGTGGAAAGCTATTTGGAAATTAGTGGATGGATTATATTAAATCGGCCAGTTTTAAAGACCAATAGTTTGGATCAATGCAGAATGTCTTTATAGGAATAAGATTCGCTGCAAAACAGGATATCAGCAAGTGACTGGATTTATTCTTTAATTGAAAACTTTAAGTACCAAAATTTTACAATCCCAATTTTTTCATCCTAAATTTTTTAACAAATTTCTATTGATGTATTTTCATTTTTCGAAAGACTTGTTTTGGGCAACGTTTATTAGGGATAAGTTAAGTTCAGTTATGTCTGAACTGTTAAGTAGGGTCAAATAATTCCATTTTGACAAACCCATCTTAGTCGCAACAAAAAGAAATCAACTAGAGAGTGACTTTTACTATTAGTATAGAGTTAGATCCATCCTGATGATTTACCTATATCATCTAGTATATAGTCTTCTGGAAGACGTTTCCATTTACTTCCTAAGGGTGGACATTCGCAGGGAATAAATTCCGTCTCGTGCTTATCCATATCACAGAAGCTACGACAGTACTTATTGAGAGGATATCCATCCTTTCGAATGTGGTTATTTTCACATCATAAGTAGACCACAACTTCCAGGCGATCTTACATGTGCGTATTCCTTCCTATATCCGCTCGATTAAGTGAAGGAAGTGTTTGACGATGGTTTCTCTGAAGTATCCATGTGTAATTTCCTTTGAATTCGCATAGCACAATTAGAAGTTTTTTTGTCTAACTCATCTGCTCCTTCAATACGTTAAGAATCGCTGTGAGCAGGGACTCATATTAAGGTAATGCTAAAAGATCGAGCCTGCTTTATCAGCTTCCTCCTTCAGTGACAAAGGTTTCCATGAACCTTTTTTATCTGAAGATTCCTACATCGTTTAAAATGACAAACATTTATGTCGGGAAACCCCTGCATATATCTGGAAAGCGATATGAAATTTCCAATTCCAAATTTTCATTAAGTCCAACACTGTAGTTTATTTGGGAACATTTGATTTTGGTGTTAAATACCTTCTTGGGGTTACTCCTATGTTACTTGCTCCCAAAATGAGTAAAAATTTCAAAACATCTGTAGAAATTCATACGAGGTTTCGCTTTGTATACGTCGGCAGTGTTATCAAAATCTTTGCAGGTTCATAGGTTTTCATGATTTTTAATAGTTTTCCGTCTCAGGTCAACCGTATTGCTTGTCGTTATAGTCAGTATGTGAATGTCAATCGGAATAAGATGCAATAGAGAAATAAGAGCTTCTGAAGGGCTGGGTCGTAACGCTCCTGTAATTCCAATACTTTGGACTTTGTTTAGCTGTATGAAATTCTTAATACGGCCCTTTTACACTTAGAAAATTTTATATTCCATTTACACTCCAGAAGGTCATCTAAATTAAACTTTTGTTAAAAAATTACTCTTGAGACCCATAGTGCATAGTGTGTTGGTATGTTGTATTATTGCAATAACAAACAACAGCAAAGCAATCAAATGAAGAAAACAACAGCAGCAGCAATAGATGATGTAACCAACAAAAGCATTTTTATGAAACACGATTTGAAAATTCAAAAATTGTTAAAAAACAAAAGAATGTTGCAATAAAAATTCACAGTATTGGTGTTGTATGACAACAACTATACTACTTGCAACAACGACAATAGCAACAACTACAGTAACATTAACAACTGAAACAAGTTAAAAGGACTTGTCATGTATGCAAGTGTATTTGTATGTTTATGTATGAGAGTGTGTTAGTTTTTTTTTATTTGTAGCAGGATGTTAAGAAACATGCAATAAAAAATTGGTTGCCATCATTTGAACGTGAATCCAACAAGCCTCTGGCCACCAAATAGTTCTATGTTTTATTCTTTTTTTCCTCTTTTTTATATACGTTATTGGCACAAGTTGCATTAACTACAGAAAAAATGAATGCAAAATAAAAAAATTTGTTCATAAAAAACAAGACAATTTTTGCAACCAGTAAAAGCTTTTGCAACGGAACGAAAAAAAAAACAAAACACCCGCGTTTTTTTTTTTTGTTAAAAATAGACTTTACAAAAATTCAAAATTGCTATTTGCACTCAATAACAACAAGCAGCAGAATATTCAACTCCTACTCATACCAACAGTAACATCACTCCCCTTCTTTTCACTATAGAAAAAGATGGCATAAGGGTCATCATCATCATCGTCATCAGCATGACGACCATCAATGGATATGAATGGCAGCAATAGCAAGAACACAACTTGTCCAGCGTTACAACCAGAACCATTCTGGCCACAAGCGCTGACCCAACTATATTGGATACCCACAAAAAATGCTTCAACAACCAACAATACAAATACACACATCAATACACTTACACACACACACTCACTCACACAAACACTTACATTTGTTTTAAAAAAAAATTCTTTTTCATGTATATTTATTTTTTCATATGTATGTAAATGTATAGATATATGTGTGAGTGTATGTGTGTTAGTGTGTTGCATTCGTTACGTTTGAATAAAAAAAAGTTGAAAAAAAAACTAAAAACCAGATTCACAAAAGTGCAGGCAATAAAAAATAATAAAATTTCACCAAAAATATTCTAGTTAAAACAAGGAATCGAGGACATAAACTGAAATATATATTTTTGTTATTTATATGAATGTGTGAGTAGTTGTTGTAGTAGCAGTGGTAGTTGTTGCTGTTTTATAAATTCATTTATAGAAAAACTAATATTGCTATGTTGTTGCTATTGCTGTTGTTGTTATGTCGATAAACTGCCACTAGTAACTTTATAAACGGATGCTGCTGCTTCTGTTGCTGCTGCTTCTGTTGCTGTTGCAATATTGTTAGAAAATTTCATTGGTTTACCAAAATTGTTATTTCGAAAAATGTGAATCGTTTTACTTTATGAAGAGATTTGTAAACTAATTGCTGATGATGTGGTACCCATTAAACTACCTAATGGTGACTTAAAATCACTGATCGCTAAGAGCTAGATCGATCGTCCCTGATATATTTCCTCAATCGTTTAAGATACTTGCTCCTAGGAATCCTTTCCATTTGCTTCCTTACCATCTTGTCCTTATCTCTAGCACCACATCTTAAACTGTAGCCGTTGAATGACAATCCTAGTCCACTGACGTAGTTTCCTAACACCTAACACCTAGTGACCAGAGATCGCTAGAGATCAATCTTGAAAATTCATTGTGACTTTGGTTCTTAAGTCTCATTTTTCTTTTCATGATCAAAATATGAAAAAACTTCTTGAAAAATCTCCGCGCGGCTAAATGAAGAAAGCGTTGGACAATGGTTTTCCTCATTCCGCCAATTTCGCATTTGATATACTAAATAGTCATCTGTTCCTTCATTACATAATCAATGTGCGTATTGTATCGAAGTCCATCGTTAGACCACATTTTTTGTCATCTTTCTGTGCAGAAATTTGGGTTAAAGAAGGAAATATCCAATTCAGAAGTGATATATATTCCATAAAGAAAGTACTACAGTAATTAAAACATATGATAGTTGGAATAGACAGGGTCTGGCTTATAGGTGGGAGAGCTCTACAATGCTGTCATGATTGAAAATATTGTATGGTATCTGATCTGTTCTGGAATTCTGGAGTATTTTTTTTTTTTTTTTGATTCTTAATTTCATATGGAATAATTGACTTATAGGGATCCTCTGTGATTGTCTTACCTGATTTCTATAGCTTGTAAAACATCATTTTGAGCCCACCAAATAGGGAGAATTACTTAGACCTCATGGATTTTTAATTATTCATCTTAAAAATACGATGCAAAATCCACTTGTTTCAGCAGCGTTGAAGCATAAAAGCTTTAGCGTCTATTGACTACCATTATTGTTAACACAGACCATCATAGATACATATGGTTCAACACGATATAAAATTGTATCTTCAAGAGATTTAAAATATCAGCCTTAAAATTTTAAAGGACTACTTGGAAAACCTCCTGATTTCTATGGTTTTTAATCTCAAGTCCTGAGGTTTATGGGTTTTAAATCGTTTGATAATGTTCTTCTTAGACCTCCAACAAATCTGAACACAAATAAAAAAAGGAACCTATTTGGAGAGGCTTTATAACACAAAATGCTTTTGTTTAAATTTTATATAGAAAACTCTTATAAGGCTAAGTCCAGGCCCTCTCAAATTCGACCCTTTTTAAAAAAAATTTGAATTTAACTTTTTTTTTAATTTTAAAAATAGATTGGAGTTTTGAATACATCGAGGTGTTTTAAGTTAGAATTCTATTTCCTTTCCTCCAATAAAGTGTAGACTCTATAGACCAAAATCCAAAAGTAAAATTAAAAAAAAGCTGTTTACAGCGGCGTTTACAAAAGATTCAGATAAATATCGCATTTCATGGCATAATTGAAGGCATAAAGAACAATTGATAAATTAAGTTTTATATAATACCATTAAGTACTCGGTGCGCTACGCTTTCCTTATCACAGCTGTCCTACAGTTGCAGTCGATCAATATATCATAATCAATAATTCCCTAATTCTATGCAACATACACATTTTGTCTTAGCGGCATTCCCACAGAATTTAAAAGTCTCTCTGAAATAGTATAACCAATATGGGGACAGGCTTTTCCCTTAAACCTATCGTCCCTATTTTTTGCATTTTTAAGCTCTAGGCCTTTATATATCTGACTTATCGATAACGATTTATTTCATATTTTTCAAAATTTTTATAATCTTTACATACGAACTTTTGTCAATTCAGGGAAAATTGTATAGCGCAAATAATATTCGCTTAGGCGAACTGAAAACATTTCAATTGATTTCTTTTTTCTCTGTTCTAAACAAAATTTTAATAGTTTTTTTGTTATTGGAATTTTTTTTCTGTATTTTTTTCCAAATCGCTACAAGCTGTACATCAATTGCAATTGATGTCGAGGTATGCAGACATGAAATATATTTTGCACTTGCAAGTGATGTACGGGAGGTTGCAACATTTGGGGGGGCAAAATAATAAAGAAGATTAATTGACAAGAGTTTTAAATTAAAGGATTTATGAAGGATATTGGAATATGAAATAAAAAATGATAGAGAGAGAGAAAATTGAAAAAAGTAGCAATAAAGAAACGAGTTAATAAATGAATTTTCGGAAGCCAACAAAAAATGAAAATTTAGGAATTTTTTTGAAAAGAATTTTAAAGATAAACAACCAGAATGAAAATTTAATCAAACATAGTTTTAGCGTATTTTTTGGGGGGGGGGTAGTTTGGCTTTATTTTATATTAAAAGTTTTAGCCCTTTTTATGGTTGTAACTAAATAGATTCCTTAACTCTATTAAGATTTCTTAAAAGATATAAAAACCGACAATTTTCAAATAGTTGTTAGAACCCCACATTTAATAACCATATAATTTGTTAAACATTACCCACACTAGCACATACAAATATTACTCACACTTATGTTATTGTTGTTTTTAATACCCATAAAATATGAATTTTCATGTTTCCACAAAATTTCTCCTTTTTCAAAACGTCTCTATGAATATAAATGTTTAAATTAAATTTTCATATACAAAAATAGTTTTGTTTATACCCTACACCATCACAAGTGGATGAAGGTATATTAACTTTGTTATTCCGTGTGTAATGCTAAGAAGGAATCATCTATCAAAATCTGAATTGATTTAGCTTCGTCTGTGAGTCTGTCTACAACAATTGACAGACCTCAATTTCGTCTGAATTTTTGTTACATTTCTGAGAAGTTTCCTATTTATAACTCTGCAAAATCGGTTCAGTATATTAAATGATATAGACCGATATCTGAAGCAGCATGAAAACTTCCCTCAAATTTTAAATTTAACTCGACAAAATTTTTGACAATTATAACCCGAATGAAATTTTGCCATA
Source organism: Cochliomyia hominivorax (assembly GCA_004302925.2). Lineage (NCBI taxonomy): Eukaryota > Metazoa > Arthropoda > Insecta > Diptera > Calliphoridae > Cochliomyia > Cochliomyia hominivorax. The sequence goes on along the minus strand of PYHX02000495.1, from coordinate 8,227,648 downwards.
ATATTAAATTATATGTTCTTCATTACCATTCGAAAAATTGTCAAAATCGGTTCAGTAGAAAAAAAATTATAGACAAAAATATAATTAATTACTAAATAACTCATTAAGTGTTCCGTGTTTTATATTCTCTACATCTGTGAATGTATGTGTGAAAAAAATAATCTATTTTCTTTACACGCATTTGTGGTGAAGGGTGTTGAAGATTCGGCAAAGCCGAATATAACACTCTTACTTGTTTCTTTATTATTTTTCCGTTCTAAAGTTTTCTTTAGGTTTAATAATTTTTTTTTGATTAAAATTCATTAAAATTTTGAAAGTGTAACTAATCCATAGCAACTGCCAGCACTTGAAAAAGAAAAAAGAGTATTTTCAATTAACCCCTTAAAACACGCACCACTAACAATCATTTACACATATAGATACATACACTAACACGTGCATGTGTCTGTATCCAAAAAGTAAATTGTAAAATAAAGAACGTGTAAAACGTTTTTGTATTCAGTTTTATTTTTTTATTTGTTATAAATTTAATAATTTCAACAATATAAAATACACACACACACATACACTCATACTCACACTCACATTTCAATCTAAAAGATACAAAAATTATTATTAAATAACGCGTGCGACAACATAATCAAACAAGATCTAAACATACAAACAAACAGACAATTATACATACTTCATACATATGAAGATGAAAATAATGTTTTAGATACTTTTTGACGTTAAATATAGATATTTAGATAGACAACACCAACAACAATAACACAAACAGACAGATACAAACAAATATTTGATATTAAGATGATAAAGAAACAAACAATTTGAAACAGAGAGCAAAATTTAGCGGTATAAATTTGGGAAGAGGGAGAGGAGGACTTATGAATTATGCTACTTATTACAGTGACAACAAACGATTTCAGAGGAAAAGATTTGATCATTTAAAAAGAATTTAAGGAACAAAGAATTTACAATTTTTAGACTTCTCAAAATATGTTTCGATTATATGCAGGTGCTTTTGGACTCATAGTATCGCAGAATAAAACTTAATCCAACTCTTCCATATCATGACCTTTAAACAAGATCTTTCATGCATATTATTTCACAACATATAAAACTCCTTCAGATATATTGCCTTAAGTAGGGTGTGGAGTTCCTTTCAAATTCCAGCTCAGATTACTTCAAAAATATTTTAAACACTCACACAATTAGGTAAACATATGGTAACTTTATATATCCGAATTATACGTACAAACATGTGTGTGTGTCCTCTATGAACGTACAAATATGTTTATTTACAAATATTTTGAAGGGAAGTTACAAAAATTTCCCTCCCCCTAAAATTAGACTCCTTAAGCAACCTTAACAACCACCTACAATTTTATTATTTACTTATTTATTTATTTTTTCTTCGACAACAACATTGAAGGCACCTTGTTGTTGTTGTTGTTACACGTTTGATGTGTGCGTAAAAGTACAAGTCAATGTGATGGGTGATGTGAGTTACAAATATCATTTTATGTTGCATGGAGCAACAAATATATAAAACACAAATACACACGCACACATGACATGGTATAGTGTTGACAATATGACACACTTATGTTTTGTCTGTCCGTCTGTCTAAGGTTATAAGTGCGGGTGGCACATTTATGTCATTTCAAACATATTTCGGTGTCACTTTCTCAGTTCTTGATATAAATTTCATATAATTTTTTTTGTTCGTTTCATCTTTAACATTTAATAATCCTCTGGGCTTAAACAAGACATTGTATTATCATTATTTTAGAGAGAGGGGGTGGTAAATTTTGTCACTAAAAATTTTCAGCTATTTAACACTAGTCACGAGCTAAAGAGGAAAAAAATTATACAAACTCATCAAACAATTTAGCTGCAACGTTCTAGGGGAAACTAATTTGTTTCTGTGGAACGTATGAGTTTTGGAATATAGAATGGGAGGTGTCGTTATTATTTATAGGTTATTAATGCTTTAATGACTTAATTTCTGTTGATATTTTTAGCTGGAGGAGAAATTTCAATGAGTGAATAATTAACAATTTTCTTTACATTTTACTCTTCTGTTGCTGCGGGTCATTGACAATGAAAAATAAATTGTTTGTTATTGAATGAATTTTGGGGATTAAGAAAAAGTTGAAAGGTTGTGTGCGGAGATAAAAAATTTTTAAAGTCTTGTTAATAAAGTCATTTAAAGTTGTTGATTTTAAAGAGAGATACTAAAAAGAGATTAAAGTGGATTTTATTGAAATATAAAATTTAAAGTTAAAATTTAAAGAGACTCAGAAAGGCTTTAAGTGGGTGATTTTTATTAAAAGGAACAGATGCTTCAGTTAAGGAAGGCTATAAATAATATTGGTTTATTTGCTGTTTATTAAGTGCCGCGAATTCAGGAGCTCATTTCAACGTTAAATCTAATATTATGCTATAAAAGTGTATGGGCGAGCATATATTGAGAATTATAAATATTGCTTCCAAAGAGGTATTTTCCAGAAGGAAAAGGACTAATACCATTTCCGTTTTAATCGCATATAATCTTTTCTAACCATTTTTCCCATAAATTTCTTGAAGATCTATACAGATGTACAGTCCAAAATGTGTTCTAACTATACAGGTTTAATATAGATATCGGTCTAAAATGTTGCTTCCAGTAAACCGTTTTCCCATCTAATTGGCAGTATTTATATATAACAAGAAAAATCTTCCCTCAGTTTTGATATAGATAATTTTTGATTGAACAGTAAACACGTTCTGCATCGATGGAAGGAAATCGTAATCAGACTATGCTAGAGTTAGGCTGTATATAGTTCTTGACCGATCTTGAACACGTGCCCAAGTATGATAATGATACATTACAATAATGTGATTGAAGAATCTTAAAGTTTTTCGTTCTTCGGAACAGGCGTAGCTTTAAATACAGGACAACCCTCAGACTCCTTAAAATTATCAACTTTAGCGTTCATTCAATATTAAAATATTGCACCAGAAGTGGACCAAATAATTAAGTTTTACGTCATCCCTTTTAAGAGTTCTTTGAAGGTGTTACACACAGTAATCGTGCCAGCTGCATGAAGACATATGACATATTCCAAAATATTATTTAGACCTTGTATATTGCTTAAAGAGATGCTATCAGTGTCAGTTACTGTATAGCATTGGTCGTCCTGATATTGTATCTTTGGCCAAAGTAAATAACTCTTTAACTTTCTTCTTTCCCTTTATCATAGCTCTGTTTTTCCACTGGAATTCCGACTGGAGTTAACCTTTGTACTCAAGTTCGAATTTGACTGGTTAGAGTTACGCAGAAAACCTTTGTCTTGGATGTTTTTCCTGAGACCTTCTTCTTTGGAGACCGCATACTTTTACCAGTCTCTATAGAGGTGGAGGAAGATTTCAGGTTTTTCGTTACCCAATGTGTGCTTTCATTGCATCTTCGAGAGTTTGTAGTTCACTTTTGTTTGGTTGTGAGCAGTATGACAACAATGATGAGTCTTCATTAGTTACATTGCAGTCTTCCGATCTAGCTAGACAACTCTAGAAATGAAGAGGCCGCTTAATTTCTGTGCAATCCTATCCACCTAAGGATGCACCCGATAAAATTACAAAAATCTCTCTAAATTTCACAAAAATCTATAGTGTTCTGTTCTGGATCTTTCCTGACTTTTGTTTTGTGTTGCTCAATAAACTTTTAACTTTCATCCTCTTCTTACAGATTCATTACCGCGTTTCATGTCATGAAAATTACTTTAGATTCTATTACTAATTTCAAGAACAAAATAACAAATTTCTCGTGCTATATTGTTGTTGACCTTCCCGGCATATTTTCGTTCTTAAATATAAATGCTGAAGTTGTACAGATTTCTTCAGAATCACTACTTATGAAAAATCCTACTCAATATGCAAGAACTGCCTTGAGAGATACATTTGGTGCCGTATCTGGACAATGCCGCTTTGGAATACATGCAGCGAGATTGGGTCTTCCTTCAAACGATTTGCCACTACCCTGTCTTCGGGGACATGCGGTCACGTTTCTATCTGGCAAACTTGGCAACTGCTGATTTGAAGGATGACCATAACACAATTGCGAATGGCTCCATAACAAGTTTACTCCATAGGCTCTTCACGGGTCTCTGTGATAGTGATTGCTGAACCAAAATACAGCACTCCTTTCTACTGCGACTCCTGACCTCATTCTACCATTGCTTCTCTTACAACTCTCTCCTTACGCCTCAAATACTTATTTTTTCGCTTCTCTTTTTTTACATTTTCTCTTATTCTTCTTGTTTACTCAGTTTTTGGCTAACCCAAAATGATCTTCAGGACTATGGCTCACTTGACTTGAACCTATGTGCCCGATGACATAACCTATGTGTAGATAGAAGTTTGTTTTGTAAAATATTGAAAAGGCTGCGTATGCAAGAAATTTCGTGCAAAAAAAGTTCGAACGGAAAAAACTGAGACTTAATTTTAAATCTATTTTTGATTTTTTTTCGCCCATACCTTTTATAATAATCATCTAAAGCCATTATTAAGATGATTTAAGTAACAACAAATTTTACAACGATAAACTTTAAGTCATAAAAAGGTGTTATTTTACCTTTCCACTTTTCAAAAGTTTTCTTCCACTTGTGCGTTAAACTCGTATCTCATTGAAAACTTTAGAAAAAGTTTTGATATGAAATTTATTTTCCTTCTCATTTTGTTTTTGTTTTTTTTTTGCTCCTTATTTTCCCAACAAGCCAATTTTTGTTGGCCAAAATTACGAGGGTGTAAGTGTGGCCATATTTTGTTGGCAACTTAAACAACATAATTATTGGCATTTACAGCAAATACTTTTACTTTGCAACATATTTTTGCTACACAACAACAAATCTGCAATATTCATTCCAAAGTAATAAGTTGTTCACATTTAATGTTGATGTTGTTGTTGTTTGTTGTTGTTGAAAGGTGAGAGTTAATAAAGAAAATGTGAAAATCTATTAATTTATATGAAATTCATTAAGTAACAGGAAACAAATACAAAATTCAAAAATAATGGACCATTTTTTTGTTTTTCTCTTTGGCTCTAGTCCTTGTTAGCTTAGATTGGTAGTTGGAATATTAGAATGTTCTTTTTTGTTCATTCTGCTAAAAGAGTCCTTTATTTAAGCGTTCGAACATAATTGGGCGTGTAACGAATCTAATTGAGTTTTAATGTTAATCATGTGATAAAAAAAGGTTACAAGGATATTTTGTATTTTGTCATAAAATTTATTTCGATTTTTGTTGAGCATATAGCCGCTGGTCATTTTTAACGCCCTTTTTAATCTACTTACTTTGGTTTTGTTGTACTGCTCTTCAAAATTTTATTGGATTCTATTTTATCTTTTGTTGTTTTATTTTATCGTTTTTCGGTTGACATTCTCAACTCAACTTTGTTAAATCAATTAATTTCACATGTTTGCTAGAGTCATGTTAATATCCTGCCCGATAATGAATTTATGTATTTGATTTAGTCCTTTTTTTTTTTTTGCTTGTAAGGTTATGTTTTATAAATAAATTATATAATTGATTGAAATGAAGAGGAATTTTGTTTACAGCAACTAGTTGTGGAAAATAGTTGGGTTATTTGTGTTAAAAAGGATATTTTTTTCAGGGGATGTAAGAGTTTCTATCTGCAAATTAAATTCTCTCGGATTGGAGGCTTCATATGTGTGATATGTGAAAATATTTAACGATGAAGGTCAAAATGATAATTGTGCCGAATTTTAATAGAAATGATGTATGTTTAAAAGAGCTATTTATTAGGACCGATATTCGTTAATTAATTAGGTCACATTAAAGAAAGAAAGAAAAATAATAATATTTCGGGAAGGATCCTTAAATTGGAGCTTAGCAAAACATGGACCTAAATTTTTCAATCTAATAAAAATTATTCAAAACAGTTACAAAACTAATTGAATTTCAAAACAATTAATCTATGTTTAATAGTTTCGTTAGGTTTAAGAGCTCCATTAGGTTTAAACCATATTCAGAAGGAGCTTTATATAGAAACTAAGTCAAATTATAGCCCAGCACCATCAAGTTTGACAAATTTCGGAAAATTATAATCAAAACTGCGACCTACATGACACACTGAATAAATTGAATTCTGACCATTATTCTAGACGTGAGAATGTTTTCAACAGACGGATGGACAAAGCTAAATTGACGCAGACTTTGATTGATGCAAGAATATATATACTTTTTGAAGTCTTATATGATTCCTTCTTGGTATTACACACGTAATGGCAAAGTGAATCTGTAGATCCTACGCAACATTGAAAATTACTCTCGGATTATTCTCAAAGAGAAGTAAGACAACATGATTAAGAATAGTGAAACATACACGATCGTCTTGTAGTTATTTCAGATTGGGAGAAGTGGGATGTGTTAAAATTAATGATTTAACTGCAAAATCTTAATCCAAAATCGAATCGGTTTCAACATAAAATTCATGTGTAGGGTTCATACAAACCCTATAATAAGACAATAAGTGACATTTTTGGATCATAAATGAGGCAGATCTGAAAAATATAGATTAAGAAGCAACTAGACATTTCCTCGGTTTAAGTATGGAAATTAAGTTGCCAACTTATTTATTGATTGTCATTCCCCTCTTAGATATGTGAGGACGAGGCGATTATCTCAAAGGTTTGACTTCACCTTGTTTTAGTCGACTTTATGTTCTCATTGGTCATGATAACAGCAAACTCAAACATGGAATCAAAGTCGGAACTAAGCATAATTTGAGCATTAACTTCTTCTTAAAACGCAGCGGTTAAATATTAAACGACCGTTCTAATATTGTACCTGATATTTTAACTGAAGACCATGGAAATGTTGTTTTGTATTGGATGAAAGTAAATCTAAGGCTAAAATATTTGCCATTCTTGAAACATGTAAACAGTTCCTGGACTGACATGTTAATAAGGAACTTTATCGATCATACGTGTCTCTACTGTTTCATTAATGTAATTAATGTAGGAAAGAGTTCCAAAGGATTGGTTTTACTTACATAAATTATCTTAGTATGGTTTGATTTGCACAGGAACCCACATTGCCAATGAACAGGCAAAGTAAAAGTTCGGAATATGATATCAAGCTCTTTCTGATATACGGAGTTGTCGTAACAGTTCGACTGTATATAGTTGTTCTTTTTTGTCGAAAAAAATTCGATTGATACAACTGTCGTCGGTTTGACAATCTTTGGCCAAGTGTGACTCTGGTCGTTATTTATAACATGGGACATATAAATATTGAAGTATAATATTCAAGGTAACGCAATCTGGAAATGCAGTGTAGGAAAGTTTATCTTTGATATCTTCATAAAGATATCAATCCAATTCTTAATATTATTCCATCTTCAAACAGAGAATAGGAAGTTGATGATGGTATCATGCAGCAAGAATGTACTAATACTACTACTCTCTAATGAATTATGCAGGATTCAAGGTACATACTTATGGGTACGCTTATTTTTTGGCTGTTATGGGACATATGATTCGTTATTACTGCTCTCTTCGTTTCTTTCTTCAGTACTACTCTTCCATATTAACTTCTTTCTCTTTCTCTCTCTCCACGGTACCTACAAGTTAAGTTCCAATTCCTTCCTAACCAGGTACACAAACAAATAAGCACTGGGAAATTAAACTGAGTACATCAGAAATACAATATTACTTGGTTGCGTTTTGAACGAGGGAGAGGAAACACTGCCAAGGTGACTAATGACAGCAAAAGTCCCACAACATTTCAAAAAGAAGACTCTCATGTGGGGAAAAATATCTTTCTCATAAAGTCAACAGTAGAGGCAATTTAAAAACATGACCTCAGACCAAAATCTCCCGTAAATCAGGCCAAGGTCTCTAATGCTAATTGATATAAAAAATGTTCAACATAGAAATGTTAATTGGTTAAGCCTTCCTATTCAAAATTGTATGGGGGAAGCAATTAAACATTAAATTTCCTTAACTCATTTGCCTTGACCATTTTCCTAAACCCTTAATTTATTCCTAACTTGTCATCAAGGTTATGAAACATAAATTATATCATATTGTCGCTCTATAAATAATGATGACGACATCTACCTGTTTTGCCACAATTTTATACGAAGCAACTTCCTACGAATATGGGTTAAAGTTCACAAATCAGTTACATTGCAATAAAGTTTTAAACTGATAATAGAAATAAAAGAAAAATTAGTTCAAATATTTCTTACGATAATTTCTAAGAATCGAAATAAGCGCGTATTTTATGTTAAAAACTGATTAAAATTTAACACTCTCGGGGTTTTGCATTGTGACATTGTGAAACCTTTCTACGAACCGCATTTTATGTAAATATTGCAACAATGTAACGTAACAATTGTTAACTAAATCCTTTTTATGTCTGTCTGTCTGTCTGTTCCTCCGTCTACTGGATTTAAGTCTTTTAAATGCAATTTTCCCAAATTCATAACATTACGCTAAATCCCGACAGGATAACTAACTGTGATAGCGAAAGAGAGAGGAAGAGACAATTTTGACAATAATTTTTCAATTTAACGGAAATTGGGTTCATAAACAAAAGAGACGAGACGAGAAGAAAGAAAATAGAGTTGAAAGAGAAAAATTAGAGCAAACGACAACAACAGAAATTTTATTAGCGGTCATTTAAATGAGAGCAATAAAACTGTAGCTCTTTGCGTGGGAGTGTGTGTGTGTGTGTGCGTATAAGTGTGCTTGTTTGCATCCTTTTTTTGTCTGGTTATTTTCTTAGATTTAAGACTTTCGCCTTTGAGGGTCATAAAAATGAGCTAAATTGACCTAAATATAGAGGATTTATTTGTTTTAGTGAAGGCAACTAACTAAGACTAAGACATTTCGCTCTAGTTCAGTGCTCAGTTATACAACGTTATTTATAATCCTTAAGGAGAGTTAGAAGAAGAAATAGGATTATTTGTTTTTAACTCAATACTGCACAACAATTGTTCTATAACAATGGATTTCAATATTAGAGCACGATCCACTACTCAGCGGTATATTTCGCTATTATTGCTCTAGATTTCTAAACACAAAATGTCCTTTTTCCTTTGTTATTCTTGTTGTTGTTTCAGTGTTTACATTTTATGATGCAATTTAAATCAGAGCATTTGCAAGGATTAAAAACGGATGATTTTTAACAAAAACAACAAAATATATTTACTAATTTAAACGGATAGACGGATGGACTTCCTGGTATAGTGATTGAAGGATTTATTTCATTTCTATTGTTGTGTAAGGTTGCGCATGTTTGTTTTGCGTTTTCCTTTAGATTATTTCGCACTTTTCCCTAACAATATTGTCATTTCTAATGATTTGAATATTGATTTTTCTTATTTTTGTAAATGGAAAACTGGAAAATTACATATTTATCTTGGCTTCCATAATGAAAATGACATTGAACAAATTTGATTGTTTAAAATTGAATTTCTTTTTTTGATGACAATAGTTGATCCTCAGTGTTTAACTTGGAATGTTTGTTTAATGATTTGTAGTAAATCCGTAGGGTTTGTAATGTCATAATAAAGACAATTTTCTAGGGAATTTGCTGTTACAATTTTAATAATACAAATATTTACTTTAGTATTCTATAGAGTTGAACTAATGTCCTTGATTTAAGGATTTAGAGTTATGGCGCTTTTAAGCGGTTTGATTTGGAGGTCTAACGGTTGGTTTTGACAATGAATTTAAGGTCGATTGTTAAATAACCTCCAAATACTTTGTCGAAAATAAATTTAATCTTGATCGTCTCAGGAAGGTTACATTGGGCTCATAATTGCTCGCACATCTGATCTTCCTAAGGTAAAGAAATAAAAAATTACATTCCTTTTCTTAGCTGGCTGCTCCAGGCCAGAAAATTCGCTTCTTGAATAAAAGTAAGGCTGAATACTATGGAAAACTGGTGGTATTGGAACACAGTCACTACCTTTATCTCATGGAAGTGTATTGTGCGTCTAAACTGATCATATGGCAGGAACGCAGTCGTTATCTATATCATATGGAAGTGTTTTGTGCACCTAAACTGAAGAATATAAAAATGGGGACAAATGTAGTGGAGGTGGAACACAGTCACTACCTTTATCTCATGGAAGTGTACTGTGCGTCTAAACTGATCATATGGCAGGAACGCAGACGTTATCTATATCATATGGAAGTGTTTTGTGCACCTAAACTGAAGAATATAAAAATGGGGACAAATGTAGTGGAGGTGTCTTCTTTCAAGAATTTAACATTCGGATATCTTTCAGACTTTTGAATGAATGCAGTATATTGCAGGCTGAGATTGCAGTTGTACGGATAGCGGGCGGTTGGCTGAGAAAATACGATCAATATAGTATTATTTTAACCGACAGCAAGTTCAGAGTTAGGTTCCTAAATGGTATCAATCGTATTATGTATGGGAATAACACGTAATAATAGAGCATTCCAACATGTTGGACTGGGCTACGGATACAGTACTAATGAGGGTAACTTAGAGATTGATGCCCTGCCTAAAAGGACCGACTGTATGCTACAGCTCAAGGCAGGTAGACTAATGATTTGGTCAAGACTGAGAGAACAATTTTGCGATATGTGGACATTGTCGCTTCGAAATACATGCAGCGAGAATATTTTGCAGGAATTTATAGGAGCGAGGAGGAGAATGAAAAGATTTCTTATCTTTTTCTGCCAAAGCGCTGTATTTGGAGGTCTACGGTGGCTTTTCTTTGGCTGCAGCTCTTTGCAATCTCTGGCAGATTTTGCGATTGCTGATTTGACGAATCTCTGTGGTTTCATTAGCAACTGTAGATGGTTCCATGATTTCTTTGTTAGTAATTATTGAACCAAAAGCACTCCTCATCTATCTTTTTAACTTTGACTGTAGACATCTATCTACCTATTAACTTTTCCGTACAACTCTCCGTGAACTTTTTTCATCACGTGATCACTGTCTCTTCATCAACACTTTCTCTTTTCTTTTTGTTTACTCTCTCTCTCTTCAGGAACACAAAGGATATTCAGGACTCAAGTGAGCTACAATCCTGCATATTTCAATCAAAATCATTCTCCCACATAGAACCTTATCCAAATAGTTATTACAACTGTCCTGTTTTGCTCCCTTCTTTCTTCTTTTTACTTAAGTGATTTGTGAGTAATTGGGTTTGAGTTTTGTCCAGGTCTTCCTCAAATTGAAGAATTGAAACTCAGTCAACAACACTCTCTCATATAAGTGATTTTCCAACTTGTTATTACTACTATCCAATTTTTTCCCTACCTCCCTCCCCTCCCCTCTCTCCTTCTCAACCAAAATAATAACAACACAAAAGTGTATCACAATTTCTCACTTTTATGTAAAACATTTTTCTTTGGTTCTTTGCCAATAAATATTTCTGTAATTTAAGAACATTTCTTACAACAATTACAATATATATTTTACCTCTGGCCCAAGCTACTCATCCGCCCTTTCCACTCCACACACACATAACACATTCCAACTCCCACTAACTTAACATCAAAATTATAGACACTTTACTTACATTTTTCACCAGATACGACTGGAAAAAAATTATTACAAAATAAAAAATGGGAAAACAAAAGAAAACAAAAAAAATGTTGGAAAACTTAACTAAAGTATGTGTTTTATTACCTTCTCCCATTTGGAACAAACACATATAAGAATTGTTACATATATGATGGTTGGTTGTCCACTGTAGTTACCAAACATGTTGGGCTTTTTTATGGCCACAGGCGTTATTTATATGCAGCCTTCAACTTGTTTTACAACTACTACTACTTCCACTATTTGGAAGTTATGTTGTATGTGTAGAGGAAGAGAAAAAAATAAATAAGTTTCTACAACTACTTTTACAATATGGCTATGTAATACATCAGACGCCATTTTTTTCATAAACAACAACTATGAGAAATTTAAAAAAAAGTTTATGAGGATTGCTGAAGGCGACTAAGGAGAAGCCCTAGAATTGGAAATGAATTCGGTCCAATCTTTTACAAAAAAAGCGACAAAGAATCGTTAGACTCAAAGGTTGTACAACTATAGTGAAAACATGATTGCGCAACGGGAGAACCTTTAATCTTGACCAAACTCCAAACGAAATAACTTCCAAAATCAAAAATAAGATAACCTCAAAATTTGGGACTTCAATTATAATTCCCCAATTTTTTAATGGGATAATGCCACGCAAAAAATATTCTAGACACTTGGATTTATTATTCATAAAAAGATAGTTTGGAGAAATAAGCTTCGAGGCGAAAGCTTTTTAGGCAGTCACGCAATTAAGAGGTCCTACATTTTTCTGGTTTTATTTCTTTGGGAATAATTCCATTAAGATCGAAAACACTGGGATTTTACTTCATTTTCTAGTGGTCTATTTAATTTTAAAATTGGGGAATTAGAGAGAAGAGGGAATCATATACTTCTGGTGTATGAATATCACTATAACAAGCAATTAAGTAATATTCCATCCAAGTCACATTTTTAGGAGGTCAACAAAGTCACGAAATCCATTTGATTTTATTACAGCGGAAAAAAATTCAAACATCATTCTGACCTGAATTAAACTTTCAATTCCTAAGCTTAAAAAAGGAATCTGTTCCAAGTCGTTAGTCAAAGTGTTTCATAAGTTCTGCTCCTATAGGCGCAGCTAAGCAACATCATTTTTATAAGGTCATAAGAAGAATTTTTCAGGCGTTGTTTCTGGCGATCTAAAATCAGGATTTTTCTTTTTTCATCGCTCTTTTTTATCTCTTTACGTTTCTGATAATGATCCCACGTTCACATTTAACTGATTCCAAACTTTCATGGGATTTTCAACCAGATCTTTAATCTGCAGTTGGTTCTGTACGAGGCTTGTCTTGGATATTAGTTAAATGCATGTTGGTAAAATGACTAATATTTTACACTCCCAAAACTTTCTTTCGGTCCAAATTTAACATAAAGTTCAAATGTCTTAATTGATGAATTGTTACCCTTAAATTTGGAATATCGCCTCATGTATATCTGAGTAAGACTAAGTAATTTTCGGACAAAGAATTGTATAGCTTAGCAAGTTACATATACGAGATTGTTCTTTCGATGTCACGAATTTTATAACAAGAGATTTTATCGTAGTCTTCTTAAGGATTCTCTCTCTTCCTCTCTCTCTTGTGCAGGGCTCTTCGATCAAATGCACAAGTGGGTTTTTATCCTGACAATGGAAGTGGCTGTATGGATATTTTGGGGACCAATGTTATTGAAATTTGTGGATTTGGATTAATATAGAGTTTGATGTGCTGCTGTCTTTGAACAGAAATCACCAATTTGCGACATATTGGTGGTTCAATCCCATTTGTAGCTTTAAGGAGTCAGCTCCTACTGGCTCCTTAGAGCACCAATCTTAGGAATTGGTGCTATTCAATACACTGAATCATCCTGACAATGTAAAATCTAAAACACAACCCGTATGTCTGAATAAGATTCTAAAGTGATTTTCTGAAGTGTGTTTGTATGGGTCAACTGAGGATCGAACTTTTTGAAATATATGGACCAACGCAAAATTAATTTTTGTCACATTAATTTAAAATATTTCCACGCCAGTAAATTTTATAAACTTAAAGCCCCAATCTGGGAGGACATTTGTACATGGCCCAAAATAATAGAGTGTTAAGAATACTATTATATTTTGGGCCATGGAGAGCCATTCGTTCAGAAAAACTAACAGACTTTAAATCAATTCATGAAGTGATTCTGAGTCGATCGGTATATTCAAAGTACTGTATATAAAAAGGCATGAACCAAATAGTGGTGTTCACGATTAATGCTTATGAAATAGAGTTTAGGATAAGATGTCTTAAGGTAATATCGAGTGGCATACATCATTCTTTGTGGGAGAAGTAACTTAAATCTATGAGAGGTCAGAAGTTCTTTTTAATTTCCTTCTCTTTTCAGTTCTATATCTTTTCATTAGCGCCTCCTGTTAATGATCTTCAAAACTTAACACTCTTAAACATTACAGATGGCGCTGTTTGTATAAAACTATAAAATTTGTTCATTTTCATTATAGCGCACTCAATACAAAGCAATATGAGTAAAATAGTGAGTAAACAATTTATTTAAGTTGTAGTGGAATTATTTTGAACACATACATGCAACACATCCAAATATATGTGTATATATATTGCCACATACAAATGTAAATATATATATAAATTGGTTTGTAATTGCCAGCAAAAGCAAGTTATTTAACAAGTTAAAGAATTAAAAAAAAAAACAAGGATTAAACATTTTCAACAGCTAACCTACAAAACCATGACAACTCCCAAGGATCTCGAAATATATAAACTGCTTACTTTTACCATAACTTGTAGAATTACTCAATTATTCTTTAGTTTATTTATGTATGTGTGCATATGCATGTCTTATGCCCTTTACTGCTCTGATTTCAATTTATGAACCCCTTTTAGTCTTTTGGGTAATGTCCTATGTCCTTTAGCCGGTCATATTTGTTGTTTTTGTTACTTATTGCTTCTGCTGCTCTCAGAGTGTGGGCTGAGTTCTATGGTTATTTTATTTTACCTCTGATATGTTTTGGTTGTTGCCCGAATTTTTTATTTCATTTTATTTTAGTTTTCACATTTTTCTTTTAGAGTATGAAATTTGTTCATATATGTTTTTCTTTTCCATATTGCAATTGGATCCGGGGGGTTGGGGTTGGTGATTCAAGGGTGTAGAATTCAAAGGTAAAAGAGATTTTGTTGAAATCGTTGTATTTAAATTTTTCTATAATTGGTTCTAGGGGAAATTGCAGTTTTGAGTTTAACTTCCGTAACTTAATGAATTGTCAAATGGTTTTATACATTTTTGTTGTTGTTTTTTTATTTAAAATTTTTTTATTTATTTATTTAACTTTTCCTTCTTCTTTTTTTTTAAGCTTTTGTCAGACGTTAAGGATTCAAATGTATATGTCGAAATAGTTGTATGTAAAAGTTTGTGTGTGTCTGTGTGTGTGTGAGTTTGTTGGTAAATTTCCCTTTTGAGTAATTGCTAAAGTGGACTTAAAAAACTTTAAGGTTTTTGACATTTTATTGTACAACAACAACAACAACAACAACAACAACAACAAGAAAAATAAAATTCACTAAAGGATTTAAAGAAAAAGTTTTACAGTAAAAAGATCTAAAGGAATTTTTAAGTGACCTTTTTTGTACAAATTCATTTGTTTCAGTTAAATAAATGTTATAAATGTGTTATACTACAGAGATCTATAAAGGAACTTTATTTTAAATTTTGTGAAAAAGTGAATTTAAGGATCTTTTTAAGGAACAGATTTTATTTTGCTATAATTCAGAAGGAGCGAAAAATTGGACTTCATAGAATAAAAATTCTGAAAGAAACATAAGGTCACCTATTGTTGTTGTGTAACTCCAATTTATAATCGCATTTTATACTTTATGGTATTGAAACGCATATATTGCTAATAAGCAGTCAAAATGACTGCGTTGTAAAATTTAAAGAAATATAAATATTAAATTAAATTTAATTTTTAAATTATTTTTATTTGGAATTTTTAATTAAATTTAAAAGAGGTCAAAATGACTTCTTATATCATGGACTAACATGGAGTGGATTATATTGTATTTTTCACAAAAAATTCAAATTTTCACAAAAAAAATCAAATTTTCACTAAAAATCAATTTTCACTAAAAATTCAAATTTCACTAAAAATTCAAATTTTCACAAAAATTCAATTTTCACTAAAAATCAAATTTTCACAAAAATTCAATTTTCACAAAAAAATAAATTTTCACTAAAAATTCAATTTTCACTAAAAATAAAATTTTCACAAAAATCAATTTTCACTAAAAATCAAATTTTCACAAAAATTCAAATTTTCACAAAAATTCAAATTTTCACAAAAAATTCAAATTTTCACAAAAATTCAAATTTTCACTAAAAATTCAAATTTTCACAAAAATTCAAATTTTCACAAAAATTCAAATTTTCACTAAAAATTCAAATTTTCACTAAAAATTCAAATTTTCACTAAAAATTTCAAATTTTCACTAAAAATTCAAATTTCACTAAAATTCAAATTTTCACTAAAAATTCAAATTTTCACTAAAATTCAAATTTTCACTAAAAATTCAAATTTTCACTAAAAATTCAAATTTTCACTAAAAATTCAAATTTTCACTAAAAATTCAAATTTTCACTGAAAAATTTCAAATTTTCACTGAAAATTCAAATTTTCACTAAAAATTCAAATTTTCACTAAAAATTCAAATTTTCACTAAAAATTCAAATTTTCACTAAAAATTCAAATTTTCACTAAAAATTTCAAATTTTCACTAAAAATTCAAATTTTCACTAAAATTCAAATTTTCACTAAAAATTCAAATTTTCACTAAAAATTCAAATTTTCACTAAAAATTCAAATTTTCACTAAAAATTCATAATTTTCACTAAAATTCAATTTTCACTAAAAATTCAAATTTTCACTAAAAAATTCAAAATTTTCACTAAAAATTCAAATTTTCACTAAAAATTCAAATTTTCACTAAAATTCAAATTTTCACTAAAAATTCAAATTTTCACAAAAAATTCAAATTTTCACTAAAAATTCAAATTTTAACTAAAAATTCACATTTTCAAATTTTTACTAAAATTCAAATTTTCACAAAAAATTCAAATTTTCACAAAAAATTCAAATTTTCACTAAAAATTCAAATTTTCACTAAAAATTCAAATTTTCACTAAAAATTCAAATTTTCACTAAAATTCAAATTTTCACTAAAATTCAAATTTTCACTAAAATTCAAATTTTCACTAAAATTTCAAATTTTCACTAAAAATTCAATTTTTCACTTAAAATTCAAATTTTCACCAATAATTCAATTTTTCACTTAAAATTCAAATTTTCACCAATAATTCAAATTTTCACTAAAAATTCAAATTTTCAGTAAAATTCAAATTTTCACTAAAAATTAAAATTTTCACTAAAATTCAAATTTTCACTAGAAATTCAAATTTTCACTAAAATTCACTAAAAATTCATATTTTCACTTAAAATTCAAATTTTCACTAAAAATTCATATTTTCACTAAAATTCAAATTTTCACTAAAAATTCAAATTTTTATTGAAATTTCAAATTTTCACTAAAAATTCAAATTTTCACTTGAAATTCAAATTTTCGCTAAAAGTCAAATTTTCTTTTAAAAGTTTCACAAAAAATTAAAATTTTCACTAAAAAATTCAAAACAAACAAAATTTTTCGATAACATGTAAAAGTTCTTCCGAATCTTTCTTTCTGCAATAAATAAATATTTGCATTTCCTATTAACGTTATTTTTCAAAATTGAACTTATGCCTATTTAAAATAATTTGCTTAAATTTTTATCCTATTTGCATTTATCCTTTAGTTTTTTTTGCGATGACAATATTTTATGATCAGCAAATATTTGTTTAAAACTATTAAATGGAACCCACCTAAATGACAAGAACAAATAATATAAAATAACGTGAGTTCATGCTCATTTAAATTAATTTCCCTAAACCAACATGATGATTTTTTTCTTTATATTCTAATCTCTCAATTTACACCCAACATAACCAAAAATGACAAAAGTAAAAAAAGAGTTGCAAATAAATTTCCATAAATATTTAACGCTTTAAATGGCAAACGACGTTCACAGAAGCTGCCGCTTGCTGGCTTTTGGGTGAAGGAAAGGAAAGAAGAAAGGGGGTTTTTAGAAAAATGTAATAAAATAACAGAAAAGAACTAAATATGTTTACATAATTAATTAAACAAATTTCGGTGATGTGAATGGAAGATGAACTATTAAAGAGAACTGAACTAAAGCTACAACGGAACAACAAAAGGACACGTGATTATATGTATTTGAGAAAGGATCATGCTTAACCAACACCATAAACAGAAAAAAGGGATGATGAAATTTGAAATCTATGATTTCTATTTTTTTAAAAAATCATTGTCAGACAATAAGGATGTTTAACTAAAAAAAGGGTTTCTTGTTACGGTGGTAATAACGTTATAATAAAACATTAAACAACATTTAACAAAAGCGATATTTTGAAATTATTTTTATGCCTTCAATTCACTTTACAATGTTCTAATGTTTAAAATGCATCAAAATATTGCACAAATCACTTGCTAATGACAATTATTTTTTTATTTTTACTCCTTTTTTCCCTTTTGTCTACGATTTCAAGACCGTAAAAAATTTCAAATATTTTTAATAGTTTTGTAATCCTTTGGTGTTTTACACTTACTCATGCTTGTGTGTAGATAAAAAAAACGAAAGGATAAAATCCTGCAACCCTTTTTTTCGAAATAGAATAGTGATTTTTTTATTTCTTATTTCTTGTTTATTAGTTTTGTTAAATGAATTATGAAATAAATTGTTGTTGTTTTTGTTTTTTTTTTATTTTTGTAGTACAACAACCTACAAAAACATAACATTTATTACACAATTGTGTGACACAACTGGACTGGGCGTGAATTTGAAAACATTTGTCTTTTATGACCATTTACGGTTGCACCGAAAATGTGGGGCGTTAACCGACCGCTGTACAAACAGGTTTCTCATGTGTAACAATTGTTTTTTTTAATGTCGAACAAAGTTTGTTTCATAGAATTAAAAAGAAATTAAAAAAATAAAAATCATTTGTTTCAGAATTAAAAAAAAAAAATTCAATTTCGAAAAATTAATGATGGAATTAGGATGTTGAAAAATATCCTTTCATTTGAAGGAAGTCAAGATAACTAGTGTGGAAAAAATAGTTTTGTAATTTAAAGCTTAAGTGTGTATTTGTGTTATTTTATTTCACTCAGTTTGTAGCAAAGTTTTCATAACTCAAAAAAGCAATTTTTGCAGCATCAAATGCTACAATCTTTTCCACCACGTTTATCTGGATATACCAAATGTCCTATCCTAAAATTATGTTGCCTACAATATTTTGCCATTATCCCTGCGATAAATTTAATAAAATTGTCTCAGGCGATTTCAGAGATATGCGATATTATATTAAAAATATCATTTATATATAATAAATATACATTGGTATTATGTTAGGAGATAGTCAAGATAAGATGAACATTTTCGATTTTACGAGGGACGGCACATAATTTTTCTTAGCTCCCATACAACACCCTGTAAAATCCTTTTAAAACCCATAAATAGTACATAACAAAACACTGCAGTCTTTAGCATAAGTTTCAAAACTAATTATACGAGGGTCGTTCATTAAATTTTTGTAGCTATCACTTATAATCAACAATGTGGTGTAGGGTAGAAAATAGTCGGTAGTTTGGCTATTATGTATTCGGTAGAAGTTTGAATGGAAAAGTCATTTTTGTAGACCCGGCAAATTAGGAGAAGAAGTTTAATTGCCTCCACATATAAGTCCTGAAGGAATCATGCAATAATTCAATGAAATTTGACCCAAAATATTTATTGTTTCAAACATTTTCTAATTACAATCTGTTGTATCGCTCTAATATTAGAGCTTTTTAGCATAATAATTATAAAGTGACACCAGATACCTATATCGCACCATAATTTATCTAAATCGGATTAATATATCAGTCTGTAATATAGATCGCAATTTGAAAGACAATTTTTGAATTTTCCCAAATACAGAAGCCGAATATAGGATTTCTACTATAATTTAATCTTTGTTCATTAGAAAACTACTTAAAAATTAATGAACGACCCTCGTAAAATTTGATTTTCTGATTTATTCTTATGTGACACTAAGATTTAAAATCAATTTTTTCTGGGGGCGTTATATGGGGCTACAAGAAGTTATGAGAAGACCCTCGTATAATTTTGCACATCGATTTTTACTTATATTTATCTTAATTTGACAAATTATTATTACCATACCAATGTGTATGTGAGATTTTTGCCGATTATAAGTGATATTTGGAAATTGATTTGGTGTAGGGTATAAAAAACCAGGAAAAGGGAGACACTGTCCACAACGTATACATGAACTACTAGCTGGACAGACAGACAGACAGATGTGATTTTGAGTCGAACGGTGTACTTGAACACAATTTTTTCTGCATGTTACAAACATTAGCACAAACGCATTATACTCCAAACACCTTCGGTGGTGTAGGGTATAAAAAAAAACTGGGAAAAGAGAAAATCTAAATTAAAAAAATTGAATATTGAAAAAGTATTAATATAAAAATATTTCAATATAAGACTTAAATCAATAATCCATATATCGCTCATTTGTTGCAAGGACGTCATAACTCAAAATTCGCAAGTTTCGTCTAAACTTCAGTAGTTTTAGTAAATCAACCATTAAAAATATGTTAATTTTTTGAGTTATGACTATCTTGCAGTAAATGAGCGATATATGGAGAACTAATCATAATTGATGCTAACAAAAGTAGATATTTCATCCATTCAGATCATTTTTATAATGTCATTCAAATAACTTTTTTTCAAACCAGAAATATTTCAATTTAGAAATAAATTTGAAAACCATTTTTCAAAGAAAAAAGAAAAAACCAAAAACTAAACAATAATTATCTCATACAATATGTTGCATGATTTATAACTTTTTATTACAACATTAAATGTCGCACATAACACGCCAAAAAGGAGAATTATCATACAAATATAACATTTTCACACCCTTCCCCCGAACATTAAACGGTTAAACACTGTAAACAATTTTTAATAAATTTTATTATTCTTTTCTATTTTTTTTATTATTTCATATTCTTCTACTTTTTAATATTGCTGTTGTTGTTGTTGTCTATTGTATTATTAACACACCAGGTTGCAAACAACTGCTACCGGCTTCAGTTCAGTTAGAAACGTTAACAATTTGATGCAGCAGTTTCTCTACACCTCACGCTTCTTTTTTTACTCACCCCTTTTTTTCAATTTGGGCTTTATTTGGTTGGGATGTTCGACAAATGATTAACTTTAATAAATTTCATAAAAAAGGGGTTAATAAGTGAAGTGAAAGAAAGCATGTTATTAAATTATAAACCGAAAATATACGAATTGTAAAAAATATAGATACAGCGGTGACAATGTTTGAGATAAAGCGGGAATTTGTTAACATATTTTGTGTTTGTGTGAATTTTATTGGGTTGGGGGAAGAGTAATTACAAAAATCTCACATTTGTCATGGTTCCTCTTGATAAAGTCTAATTTCTCTTCTTATACACAGAAAAAAAGAAACATGGAGAAAAATCAACGTTGAACATAGTTAATTTAATATGTTTTTTTCATTTAGTTTAAATTGAACGTTTGTAAAATTACATTTAAATACTAAAATTTCAAGTAGAAAAAATTCAAGAATAGTTTTCAAGAAAGTGTATTTACGGTGAAACAATGTTAAATTAACATTTTTTTTATCTACGAAGCAAAATCATAACTGAAACAAGTTAAAATTCTGTGTGAACTAGATAATTACAAATGTACAACGTTTAACTTATTTTATATCGGTTCAGATTTCCTTAGCGAACTTTTAAATGTGTATGTAATAGTGAAAAATATTTTAATGAAAAATAAACACACATAAAGAAAGTTTACACTTTTATTCCATGAATACTTTAGACTTGTTTAAATCCGCCTGTTGAACACTTTTTTCCATTTGAATGAAATTTTATTTATAGTTAAAATTTTTAACAAGGTTCTAGACATTAAATGGATGAATAAAACATATCCAATCTGAATACGATCGGTCCAATATTTTACAAAGCCATCATAAAACAGTTCCCAGGAAATGAGATTTTTAGCTCAAACAAATTTAAATATAAAAAATGTTGCAAATAAGTTTTAACTAAATCATAAGTGATAAATTTAAAAAGATCTGTATATAATGGATTATAGTTCTCATATAAGGCATCCTTCGAAAATCACTTTAAATGTTTTAAACACTAAACATGAAAATATTTGTTATAATTAAGATTTATGAAAATGAAATTTTTTATTAAAATTTTACGATAATCGGTCCACAATTTCTCTTTAATTTATAATATTCTTAACTTCAACTTTAAACCTGATATTTCACAATTCTTGTGCTATTTGTTGGGGGTAGAGGTGGTAACTCTGCTCTGACTCTATTCTCCCTTAATGTTAAGGAATTCAATAAAAATGTTATTTAGAAACACAAGTTCTACGGATATTTAACAATTCATGTCAGATCAATAGGAGAGGAGTACTTTTTCAAATGCACCTATCCACCTAGATATCTGGTCCTATCGCTTCGATTTGTACCAGTTAAGGCTTTTACGACAATAATTTAATTGTTATATGACAATTCATATCTTTTCCATATGGAAGGTACGTTTCACAATGTTTCTATCCGACAAGGTTCCCCAAATTTTCCAATTAAGCACTTCAACTATAGTTATTGGGGCCGAATTCGTTGTAAAAGTTTTAAAAATAGTTGATAATTAATATTTGAATTGTAGAGGGGGAATTTTCCCCTATGGCCCTATCAAAATTGTATAAACTATATTTCGTCAGGACTTGTTTAAATCAATCTATGAAAATTTGCAAAAAATTAAAACGTTTTATATGTGTCCATCTATCTGTTCCTATTATCCACATTGATGCTTGTCATTTCTGTAAGAAGTTTCCGATTTAAAAAGCAAAAAGTTTATTAGAAAAAGGGATATAGGACGTGGGAAGGGCATCTCCCTTATAGATGAAATATTTAATATCACATTCATCTATAACTAATATGGGAAAATAAACACGTAATTTGACATATAATTAGTGCTTTGACAGCAGATCACTATATACTACAAAGTTTTGCAGGTAGGTCACGGGGAAGTAGTATTTCCCTAACAAACGAATATCTCTGAAACTGTTAAAGATAATTTATTTCAAATTATATAAAATTTGATGAGTGGATGAATCAATAAAAATATTATGGACAAGATAATTTTCAAATTTTCGGCTATACCTATTGAACCGATTTTGGCCATTTTTGGATTGGTAATGAAGTTCTTAACTTATTATTACGGAAAAATTTTATTCTAATTTAACGACTTATAATTGACAATTTTAAGGGAAGTTCTTCACTTAAACTTAGAAGTTGCCTCAGATATCGGTTTATATCTTTTGATGTACTGAACCGATTTAAGGAAACTTCTCAGGACTATAACAAATACTCAGGCAAAATTTCATTGAGCTCTGTAAATTTTTGTCGATGTGAGCGTGCCAACAACGGACAGACAGAAAACATAGCTAAATCGACTGAGATTTTGATTTGATGCAAAAATATATATATTACAGGGACTGAGAAGATTTCTTATTAGAGTTACATACGGAATGATAATGTTAATATATATTCTTCATCACTTGTTGTTGTTATAAAAAACTTTCTCAAAATTGCGAGCTGTAGATTATTCAAAACATAAAATGGGCTGATAGTCGTCGTGACGGCTAGATAAACATCGTTGAATTGACTGTGACCCTGAGTCGAACAGTGTAACAATATTTTTTTTCTACCCACTACAGATATCTTCACAAGTGCATTATACCCCAACTTTTTCTCTTACCCAATAATTGATGACAGACTCATTTAAATCTTATAACTTTGTTTGTCTCAACATCCCAATAATGTTACTTTTTCAACAACTTTGTTTGAGTTTTGCAATACTTTTGCATTGTATTGTAAATTTGCAATACATTTCATATTGTTAAAATGTCAAACAATTATATTGTGTCCAAAAAAACAAAAAACAAAAAATCGGGGTGTTGATTAAGTAATAAAGTTATACGGGTGGTTGAAAATGTTGGATTTAAAAAAATTCATTGTCAAATTTTTATGATTTTGAAAATTCTAAAATAAAATAAAAAATCCACACACACACAAACACAATTCAATAATAAATAGTGAACAAAAGGGAATTTTCAAATTTTATCAATTTATTAAAAATAATAACAACAAAAACAAAAAAAGGACTTGTATAAAATGCTTTCAGTCTAAAAAATTTAGGTTTTATTAGAATATTTAATATGAAATTTTTGTTTGTATTTTTTTCCCTATAAACAAGGTAAACAAACACACATGCACATGTACATACACACACATGTGTAACTTTATAGGCAACACAATTAAAATTATAGAAAAAAAAACATAAAACAAAAGTAAAAATAACATCAAGTGTATTTTTGCATAACAGGAAACCGGAAACAAATTGCATACGTTGTCGCCTGTTCTGGGAGCATTAATATGCAGGAATAAATAATAAAAAAACAAGTAAAAATGTTATACCCGGTTAAGATCGTCTATGTAATGCCCTTCACCACATTATTGGTTGCAAATGACTGCTACGAAAAATATGTAAACGGCCCTCGTATAATTTGCTTTTATTATATGTGTTTATGTGAAATTTATATGTTTTGAAAGGATTTTTCCTGGAGGATTAGTTGGAAAAAATTAGTGATCGACACCATTTAATTTCGCACAGTGGTTTCAAAGTAATATTTAGAAGGGTAATTGTATGGGGCTTCTGAGAAATAATGGACCGATTCACTTATAGTTTGTCATATCGTTTTAGTGTATAATAAGACTTTGTATTGCAAAATGTACTTTATTTTAAGGACTAAAAATCCCATTCTGGGGGGACATTTGTATGGGACCTATATTAAATAGTAGACCGGTCTACTAACCAATTCAGCAGACATCGTCCTTGGTCGAAAATAGCAGCAAGTGCAAAATTTCATTAAGATATCTTCAAAACTGCGATTTGTACTTTACTTGTTCGCTCTACATGGACAGCCAGTCTGACGGAGGGACATACATAAATCGGCTCTAGAAGTGATTCTGAGTGACTTAAAAGTATTGTTAGAACAATTTTTTCCGCCCGTTACAAACATCTGCATACACGCATAATACCCCTTCCATCTATGGTGGTGTAGGGTATAAACAACTTAAATAAAAAAGTGAATAAAAATTTATAAAAGTGATAACAACAACATAAAAGCTGGGATTGTTAACGAGGATTTTATGTTTCGGTTGTTGTTGTTGTTGGTGTTTTTATTGTAAAACATTTAAAAGATTTATATGGTTTATTTGTTAGATGTTTGTTTTTGTTGTTGTTTGTTGCATCAAATGTTGTTATTTTATCTAACAATTGTAAATTTTAAATTAGATTTTATTTTAGTTTCATATGGAGTGTATTTCTCTTTAGTGGATGGAGAGTTAAAGTAATTTTCTAAAAAATTAAAATGATTTAGAATGCGAATTATAATCATGAAATTCGAAATAAATTTCGGTAATTGGCGATCACAAGAAAAATATTTTTTCGTTTAATGATTTTCAATAATTTAGAAATATTTTAACAATTTATAATTTTTGTCAATATGACTAAAATTTTTAATTTACTGGTGCATATTCCTTTAAATGCATTTAATTTTTTTCGCTTCAAAGGTGAAATTGAAGATCTCTTAAAAGAGAGGAAAATTAACGATACAGTTATGTTGTTTGCTTTATTACTGCGGTAAAATCTTCTAGGTGCTATTTAAGGTAAAATATTTCTATAAGCGCAGATGTGAAAATTGCTTTTAAAAAATTACCGGAAATATAATATTTTAACTTTAATTTTTTATAATCACGATATCTCAATTTTGCAGATTCTTTTAATTTAAAAAATATATATAGTAGAGACTCATGCCCGATTTGAGATCAAAAGATGGTTGGGTGTGGTTTGGATAGCATTTTCTGCAGTTGGAAAATTTAATATTTGTTTTGGTCAAACAAAAATGAGTGGCCCAAATTATAACGAATTACTGGAACCTGCTCTTCTCTCTTCAATGGATGAAAAAATTAACGAAGATTGCATATTCCAGCAAGAATGGTGCAGTACATGTTTCAAAGCGCTCTTAATCGTGGTTTAATGAACACAGCATAAGTCTATTGGACTGGTCGACTTGATGTCGTGACTTAAACCCAATAAAAAACTTAGGGGGATACATGGCCTCTAAAGTTTATTCATATAAAATCCATAATGAAAGAATTATGACCTAAAAAATTTGGAGGGAAATTTATTTCGATCTTCTTAAAATATTAGTGGATCCAATGCCAGATCGTGTATTTGAGGAAATTCACATCATCCATCCATTATTAATAATGCTACAGATACTGATAAAACTAAGTGCGTTTTTTAAGAAAATATCATTAAAAATGGCAACTAATATTTTGTGAAATTTTTCCAAATTTAATCAAATTTCCAGTAATAGTTTTAGAGATATACGAGATATAAACTTTTTTTCGTTTTTAAGGGAGCATTAAAGCCTCTTTTTTCCATGTTTATTAATTCTTTAATATCTTTTTTATTAAGTTTTCTTTGTTGCCAAACTTCATGTTGTTTGCTTTGAAAGTTTGAGAGATATGAGATATTAAAAGCTTCGTTTGTTAGGGGGAAATCATTGGCCCGTGCCCTCTCTAAAAATATTTAGAACGCACCGGTGTTTACTAAAGGTGAATTTCATCAAAATCAATTCATAATCGTTAATCAAAATTTTCAGTTTTAAGAGGGTGTCTCAGATTTAGGTCTATATGCTTGTTCTACTTAGCGAACTAAAAATACTTAGGCCAAATTTTACTGAGCTCTAACAGTTTTGGTATGTGAGCGTGCCAACAACAGACAGGCGGATATAAAAAAATTGTTTCAGATTTTAAGGGCTCTAAGATGTTTCCTTCTTGGCATTACAAAACAAGTGACAAACTTAATATGTCCTTAATACCAGTTGTGGTAGTGGGGGGGGGGGGTATAAAAATTAAATAAAAAAGTTAAATTAAAATGGGAGACTACTGTTTAGGCTCCCATAGCATTAACCCCGTTTCTTTTATGGGGACGAGATTTCAAGCATTTAATACTTCATTATTCTGCTACCGATTTATGAAATTTCAATTAAATTTAAGAGACAAAATTGTTTTACTCCTCTTTGAAGTATAATGTATGACCACAGGATTTAGAAAATTCGATAAGAAAACATTTCAGTGAAGAGGAAAGTGCCAGTTAACACAATGAATGATGTCCTTATTTTGAAGTTCCAAAATTTTTAAAAGCAGTTTTCCATTCCTGTCATTAACTTTTCGAACCAAAAATTGAAAATAAAAAACTAAAAAATTTTATAAACTCTTCAATATCATATGGAAACTATTTTCGGAGCTAAATTTCCTATTATGGTCTTTAATTCTTACATAGTTTTTGTTTTGGATCAAAACTCTTTCCCATCCCCAACATTTCTAACTTCCGTTTAGTTGTTGTCCTTCTTTTTTATATTATTTTCTAGTTTTTTTTGTAAAATTCCGAATTGCATTTCCGCTATTCTCTATAGAATTGCATTTATATTTGCAATATGTATAAACCAATTATCTAAATTGTTTATTGTCTTTATTTTGTATTTTATTCTGCTTTTTTATTTCATTTATTAAAATCTGTTGCAAATCCAAATCATAATCAAATCAATAATACTTAACACAGAATTCTAATACTTTTAATCTCAAACCTAAAACGTTTATTGGCATTTCAATTACAATACAAATTTGATGGCACTAGAAATGTGGCGGTATTGGTGTCAAGGGATTAATCGGCTTATTTAGTGATTTGTTATAATTGTAAAAGGATTTTTTGTTTGATTTTCTAATCGATTTTTATATAAAATTTTCACATGATTTTTTTTGGGTTTATTAGGGAGAAAATATTATGGTTTTGGTGAGAAAAAAGGTAGTAATTGAGAGATTAATCCTTTTTTGAGAATGAAATTAGAAAAGGAGGGGGGAAAAGGAAATTATAGTTCAATAAATTAAAGGGGTTTTGAAGAGTTGACTTTCTGGAATAATAAGTTGTTAACATCTTAGTAAAGAGACTTTATCAAGATATAATATCCAGACTGAAGGACCAGTTTTCTTCAATTCAATAAAAGAGAGGAAAATGTTATAAATACATTAAAAGGATTGAGATCGAAAAAATTCTTAAAACACGTTATTTGTTAAAACTTTTAACTCAAGTATTATTATTATTATTATTATTATTATTATTATTATTATTATTATTATTATTATTATTATTATTATTATTATTACTATTATTTTATCAAGTTACCTTCGTAAAACATGTCTGCCATTATGTTAAATGTGAAACAAATGAATGTTTTAAAGAGTACCGGGAGAGTTTGGCCCTTATAAAAAACCTGTGTCAGGTAGACGAAATGGTCCACATGATATTTTCAAAGTCAAAATAGAAAAATTGAATTTTCCAAAGTGCTTTCAACACGTTCGTTTGAAAAGTATCCCGGTTATTTCAGTGCTGGGACTATTAGTCAGGAACTTAGACTCAAAATGTTCCTTGCAGAAACGCTGCTAAAAATTTGGCACGGAAATTGGATTCAAGTTTTCTCAAAAATATTCTTGCTGCGTAATGGATGACGAAAAGAAACGTCTATAACGGCAGATTTCCTACACAAAAATTTTATGTTGCTGTTGAAGAAAAGTTTAGGATCCAAGGCATTCAAAAATTCTTTAAAACTCTTGGCAGTTGCAGCAAGAGAAACGACAACCATTTGTTACCATGGACGCTATAAATGCCGAAATTTGCATCACCATTCTTGATACTAAACACCTTGGTAAACAAGTCCTTGAGTGGTACAGGACCAATAATGTTGAATTGCAACAAGAGAGACAATTACTTAAAACTACTTGAAGCTAAAACCAGGTTTCGATAGTCGAAAAGACTATAAAAACGTTTCCGAAAAAGGTTCAGAATTTGATCATTAAAGATTAAAACTCTAAAAATTTTGGAGAAAATAAAAAAATCCCATTGAGGAAAAATATCCAGTCTAATGGACTTGAAAGCTACATTTAAATAGAATATCCAGAATGTTGGACCAACTTTTTTTAAATTCAATTAAAGAAAAAGAAAAGCAAATTATAAAATAATAAATTAATAGATTTTGAAAGAAATTTTGGATTAACTTTTTGTCAATATGCGATCATCTAAGCAAAATGATTATGTTCAGAGAAAATATCCATGCCGAAGGACCAACATTTTTAAATTCAATAAATAGTGGGGGGAAATAATGGTGTAATAGACTAAAAGGTTTTTGAGGAATAAATTATAATTTTGAGAAAATCTTAGCGAAGAAGAAACATTTACACGAAATATCCAGGACAAAGAACCAACTGTTTTAAAAGGATAATTTTTAAATAAATTAAAGAGTTTTGGAAGAAATTCCAGATTTACTTGTGATAACTTGGGAAAATCGTAGCAGAAAGACTAGATTCGGAGTAAATATCTAACCCAAGCACCAAATTTTTAAACTCCATAAATGAAGGGAAAAAATAATGTTTTAATAAATTAAGAAGTTTTGAATAATAACTTAATTACAATATGAGAATATTTAAAAGAAAAACCTACACTTAGACAAAATATCCAGGATGAAAGACCAAATTTTTCGAATTCAATAAAAGAAAGGAAAAAATAAATAATTATTTAAAAAATTAAAGGGTTTTGAAAGAATCTGCAGATTGACTTATTATAATTTGAGATATCATAGACGAAAATCCATATTCGGAGAAAATATCCAAGCTGAAGGACCAAGTTTTTTTTTTTAACTTATTAAATGAGAAGGAAAATAAAATAATTTTCCAATAAATCAAAAGGTTTTAAGGAAAATACGGATTGATTTTCAACAATTTGAGAAAATCTTGGCAGAGAGAAAATATTCAGGGAAAATATCCGAAGGAAAAATGGTTCTTTAAATTCCATAAATGAGAGGTAAAAAATAATAAGTTGAATAAAAAAAGCAGTTTTGAAGGAAATTAGCTTAACTTGACTATAATTTGAAAACAGGCTACATTTAAACAAAATATCCAGAACGAAGGACCAAATTGTTTAAACTAAATTAAAGAAAATGGCAAATAATTGTTAAATGAATTAAAGAATTTTGAAAGAATCCACAAATTGACTTTTAATAATTTAAAAAAATCTAAGCAAAAACTAAGACAAATTAAAAGGTTTTGAAGAAAAATAGAAAAGTATTTGAGAACATTTTAAGCAAACTATTAAGAAAATTCTACATTTAGACAATCCTTCCAGACCGAAGGACCAAACTCTTAAAATATCTTAGAGAATTAATTTTTAAGTTTCATATTTTTTCGTCTAAAACATTTCATCTCATTTTTATCAAAATTTTCTCTTTTGTACCATGACTAATAGAAAATGTATCGCATTTTAAAAACACGCGACACCTTAACAAGCCAACACCCAAAACGCTGTGAGATATCGAAAATTCAAATATTTGAAAATTGAATTTTCCGGTGAATCATAAAAACCACGGGAGTAAAGCTAAATAAAACAACAACAAAACATAATCAAAGAACGCGAACAGGTCACAACAATATTTTCGTCAACAAATGCAAACGTGTGTAGAGGGAAAATTCGCGTGTTCTTAAATTATCACCCTCTCTTTTACTCTAACGTTAATCGCACTCTAACTGCCTTCGTCAACTTATTGATTTTAAAAACAACACACAACAGGATCTTTGTAAGATCACTTTGTACATACACACATACTACACACTCGTTCTCTACAGGAGTTTTGAAAATGTTTTTTCTATTGAGCTGCCGTTTTTCCTTTAAAGACAAAGAAACATTTTTTCCAAACAATAACAACAACAAAAAGTTTAGCATAAAATGTAATAGAAATTGGAGATGCGCATGACCGCCACAGCGGGTTGTTTTCTATAGTTTTTGTTCTTTCTCTCTTTATCAAAATATATCTTGCTGTGTTACAACGTATTTAACATATTTTCAACGGAATATTTATCGTCAAATATGGCAAAAAAATCTTAACTAAAGTAGCTATTTTCAGCCCAACAGCCATATTTTTAAAAGACATTTCCCTACAACGCACGCGCAAATTTAACGCTTTAATGGAACTAAAATAGAAACAACAAAAATTTCTAACAGAAGCAACTCAATGGAAATTTGTTTCGATGGAGGTACGACTTAGGAAAATGCCCAAAACACCATTGGGTGCTATTTAGCTAACGAGAAATTGGTAATCGTTTATGGTGCTTTAAATGTTTCGTTGAAGCGAGGTCATATCACGGCTGGAGTTAAAAAGTGCGAAAATATCTCATTAAAGAAATATTTATGTTTGTCGTCAGTTTTGTATTTATTTATCCAGGAAAAGTGCTAAAGTGTGCAATTTAACATTTCACTTTAAAAAAAATATTAAACAGAGGCAGCGTATCGAATGTCCTGGCACACGTAAAACACTGGCCGTACGATCACTTGGTATTTGTATATGAAAAAGTGAATAAATTAAGGTTTCTTGTGATAGATTTTATGTAAAGGGCTGGAGCGTAAATAATTATATCTTGATAAGTCAATTAAGACAATTTCTTAGAAATAAGTAAGACAAATTTGGAACATGTGAAAACAAATTAGTTGCTTTCTCCATTTTAAAGAGAGATAAGACACATTTGGATATATTGGAAATTTTTCAAAATATCCCTTTATTAAATCCTCTACTGCGGGGGTTACAAAAACTTTCCTATATAATAAAATTGTTTCTCAGGACATTTGCGCTTTTTAGTGTAAAAAGAAGAAGAACTATTTTAGGGAGAATGTGAAAGAGATTGAAGAAATCCAAAGAGAGTTCACGTCGCAAACCAACCGCTATTTTGGATAAAGCCGCATATACTGCTGATGTGAGCAGTCGCCGAGTCCGTTAAATATTCCAAAGAAGCGCATTCGAAAGTGCAGTGCGTCTAAGAGCTGAACAATGGTGGAAAAGATTATTGCAACTACAGCAAAATTAATTCGAAGGAAGACCCATTCTCTATGCATATACTGCGGAGTGACAGAGTCTAGATATTGTAGTAACTTCAGGAGAGTTTCTGAGATGTTGAGTAGGAATGATGTCCTGACACTGACCAATCAGGGCCATATTATTCAGGTCATCGAACTCGATAATTCATTATTATATACGGTCATATATATGGTTCTATGCGCTATGGAATAGAGCTCGTCTCGTGTATTACAAGCAGTAAGTGGCAAATCACATAGACGATCAGTGTCCTTATTCGTGAGGTTAGCCCCTTTTTTAGCTAGGGCATCAGGAGCAAGGTTACCCTGGTTAATCCCATGTTCATTTACACGGACTAGTGCAATGTTCGAATGCCCGCTATTCTATATAATGATATGCGGCATTCCCGGACAAGATTCAAAGTCGTGAAGATACCTGTATGGAACAGAATTGCGGCTTTGCTGACGATCAGTGAATTGTAGCATTCTCAGCCTGCAGAATATTTCACTCATCCGGAAGTTAAAAAAAAACATATGGATGCTTTATTCCTCATTGAACACACCTCCACCTATTTGTCACCATTTATTAAACCATTAGTATAAATGCTCAGTGCACCCACTTGAAAGACAGCCCACGCTTCTCCCATGTAGAAGCGGGGAAGGAATGTAATAATCATTTAGTTCTAGGATCATCCTAGTCGTTTCCAGTCCTTTGAAAGACTTAGTCATATTTCAAGCGGTTCGAGGACAATTCAAGATATTTCTACAAGAAGGCTACAGATACATAGATTCAGTTCTCATTTCTGGAATTAAGTTCCCTTCTTAAATGCCAAAACCTTTGGGATCTGTTGTGCAAATCAAAGACTTGGATAACTAATCATTGATCTTAACATAACTGCTTAACATCCATTTATCTGATATTGTATTGCAGGTTTTTCTCAATTGTTAGTCAGGGTTTGCATTTGAAACGATATCGTTGATATAAGGAAACCCATCAATTTCTTTAACTATCAAACCATTTTTATAATTTAATTTTTTGTTTAGAAATTAGTAAAAATTAAAATTCCTTTTATTGAAAATTCAAATCAAATCATAGATTAAGGGGTGAAACCGCCACCAAAAGGAATATATATTCCTTTAAATCACATATATCCAAATAAAAGCCTTTAAAAATAAGCTTAACTACCAACAACAACAATACAACCATTCCCGTACAAAGAAAGCTGCCACATAATTTGGTTTGACAAAAAATACTTTTCTTGGCCACATGCTTAATGCGTCACATTGTCATTTTTTATGTGTTTGAAATCTATCGGAACATTTGCTAAACTTCTCAGGATGAAATTAAATGATGTCACCGAGTATGAGTTCAAAAAGTACGAACACAGAAAAATTTATAACCGTTTGAGCCGATTCTCTTGAAATATGCAAATAATATTTGATGAACCTTTAACATCTTCTTTCGTTTACACCCTTTATTGCTTAAACATCCATATACACACGATTTCATTCTGTCACTACTTATGAGCCACACAAGAGGACATTGAGTGCAATTAATGTAAAATGTTGATAGAAATACTAGAATTAGAAAATAATGTTTATGACGCACCCCTTCGTTGACAAAACTTGATGATATTTGCATACCACAGAACATTTACTCACTCAAAGAAAAAGGGGTCCCTTATCGATATAAACCACCCTTATGACTTAAAACATTAAATATTTATTTATTTTTAAGATTTTTTCCATTTAAAACGCTATACTTTTGCACTATTGTAAATACGCAATGAAGAGATGCAAACACAAAAACCTGTCACTTGTATTAACCAAAGATGTCACTTGTAAAATATTCATAACAGTTTTTATTACTCTAGGGCACCACTACAAGTGGTGAAAGGTGTTTGTCATTGGGTTTGTGACATAAAGAAGAAATCACCTAAAATTCCATAATGTATATATATATATATATATATATATATATATATATATATATATATATATATATATATATATATATATATATATATATATATATATATATATATATATATATATATATATATATATATATATATTATATATATATATATATATATATATATATATATATATATATATATATATATATATATATATATATATATATATATATATATATATATATATATATATATATATATATATATATATATATATATATATATATATATATATATATATATATATATATATATTCTCACATAAATTTAAAAATCGACATAATTTAATTTAGTCGATTTAGCTATATTCACTTGCTGATCCCTCTGTCTACTCATATCCAAAATAATAAACAGAGTTCAATTAAATTAGCGTGTGAATTTGTTATTCTCTGAAACTTTTACCATTTTTCATCAACAAAATCGATTTAGTTGAAAAAAAGTTATAGGCCGATATCTGAGAGAATATTCGAAAGCTGGAAAATTCGAATGCAGATTTTGTGTAAACTAAACGTTTTTTTTTAATGCAAAATTGTATGATAATCGATTCATTTTCAAATTATTCGATTTTTAGAATTTGAGGACGGTGCATTGTTGTTGCCCAAATAATTGGCAGATGGCTTTCAGTGATACCAACACTGAGAGTATAACAAATTGGATTCATCCATTCTATCGTCTATGTAGTTGATTAGTTATATTGGGAGCATTATAACCACAAACGGAGGATTCGATAATCGTTTTCAAAAAGCCGGGTATTTGCAGCCTATTTGGACTTTATCATTTTTATCATTGATAAAGTCTATAATACAGTGGAATCCGCAAAGAATCAGAAGGAGGGAACCTCCTGCTCACACTTGAAGGAAGCAAATTGAAAACAAGTTAAAATGCAATGTTCGGATATGTCGAATCCGTAAATCCCATCACTACGATCAATTAAAAATAAGTGTAGGAACTATTAAAGGTCCACTTGTAAGAGAGTAGGTCTCCCCCATGTCATATCCCATAATTTTTGTAAAATATTGCTGGATCAATGTACCGAACTTTAATAAATTTCCTGTAACAATTTCAGTGACATGCGATATTAAATATATCGTTTGTAAGGGGATATCTTTGCCCCATGTCCTATCCAACATTTTTTAGTCTAGAATAGAGATATGCGATATTAAATGTTGCATTTTAAATGCATTATCCCCCGTCCAACTCCTCTTCTGTTCTGTTCACTATTTCAGAGATCGATGAATGTATGACTTCCAAGGGCCAATAAGTTGATAACGATCGGTCCCATATTTCATTGTTCTTCCGGAATCAGATTTCAAGCTCATAAAACTTATAGCTATAAAAATATGTGGGATAAATTTAGTTCTAATAAATTTGTTTTAAGATCCATACAAATCCTCTTCCTGCGCAATGATCGATTCATAATTGCCCTGGATTATGTTGAAAGGTATTATATAGTCGTTCTAAACTGACTATTAAATTACTATTTTTGCTAGCAAATCAAGATAAATTTTATTTGCATCTCAAGGTAACTACCATATATTGAAAATTTCCCCATTTCACCTTTCAGGGGTCATAGCTTCTTTTCTTCTTTATTTTTTTTTTAAATTAGAAACTTATGTTCTTGCCAGATTAAAATTATATACAAATTCACTTTTTAAACAAAATACAAAAAAAAGCAGCTGAGTTTTGTTATAATTTTTCAAGTGGCTGCATCCTTTATTCTCCACAAAATTTGAATCGCTACAGAAAAAAGTCGCAAATATTTGTTGTTTTTGTTGAACTGATTTAACGCATCACTGGATTAAATAAAACTTTCAAATGAACAGTTAAATACGCGCTAATAGGGGTTCACATTTCATACAGAATCTCTCTTTGGCATATAAACACAGAAAACACAATTGTTACATATCCTGGCCAAGGACCATAGTGATATAACTTACCACCACACTTCCTCATACACAAACACACATACACACAACATATAAAATATATTTATTGTTGTCCAAAGCATTTGTGTCACTCGAAGGATTGATTGTGACATTAAGTAGGATTTATTTTTTTATTTTCATTTTCAATATTTCGTTTCATATCATTTCATTTTTTTACCACTTTTACGCGTGTTTTAAGGTTTTGTTTTTCGTATTTTATTTGCTTCTTTGTGTTTGTGTGTGTATTTTTTATAACCCTTAAAATTATCTTCCTGAGATGCAAATTTCTTTGAGCTTAAAAAGTGTTACAATTTTTAATTAGAACACAAAACCCATATGGTTTTTTAAGGATTTTAGAAAATTTCCCTTTTGAATTTGTTTTTGCGTTTTTATTATCGGAATGCGAAATTCGTGTTTATTTTAAAGCTTAAAATCAATATTTTTTTATAAAATTTATTTATTTAATTTTGGTATTTCGATTCTGATTCAAAAATGCAAATTTTTAAAAAGGGGTGTCAAAGATCCTTTTCCATTATATAGAAACTAGAAACTATATATGTATTGAAGGAATGGATAAAAATTGGTTTTGTACGAACATTTCGATAAAATCTTTGTATAGAATTTTCGATAAATTTTTCCTTTAAGGAATATTTTTGATAAAAATTACTATTTATAGGAAATTTTCGAGAAATTTGCTTAGTGTAGGAAATTTTCGAGAAATTTCCTATTTATAAGAAATTTTCGATAAATTCGCTATTTATGGGAATTTTCGATATTTGCTTTGTATATGAAATTTTCGATAAATTTGCTATTTATAGGAAATTTTCGATAAATTTGCTATTTATAGGAAATTTGCTTTGTAGAGACAATTTTCGATAAATTTGCTATTTATGGGAAATTTTCGATAAATTTGATATTTATGGGAAATTTCGATAAATTTGATATTTGTGGGAAATTTTCGATAAATTTGATATTTATGGGAAATTTCGATAAATTTGATATTATGGAATTTGAAATTTACTATTTATGGGAAATTTTCGATAAAATTGCTATTTATGGGAAATTTTCGATAAATTTATTTATAGAAATTTTCGATAAATTTATTTATAGGAAATTTTCGATAAATTTGCTATTTATGGGAAATTTTCGATAAATTTTATATTTATGGGAAATTTTCGATAAATTTGCTATTTATGGGAAATTTTCGATAAATTTTATATTTATGGGAAATTTTCGAGAAATTTGATATTTATGGGTAATATTCGATAAATTTGATATTTATGGGAAATTTTCGATAAATTTGATAATTATGGGAAATTGTCGATAAATTTGCTTTTTATGGGAAATTTTCGATAAATTTGATATTTAAGGGAAGTTTTCGAGAAATTTGCTATTTATAAGAAATTTTCGATAAATTTGATATTTTAGGGAAATTTTCGATAAATTTGACATTTATGGGAAATTTTCGAGAAATTTACTATTTATAAGAAATTTTCGATAAATTCGCTATTTATGGGAAATTTTTGATATTTGCTTTGTATAGGAAATTTTCGATAAATTTGCTATTTATAGAAAATTTTCGCTATGGAAATTTTTGATATTTGCTTTGTATAGGAAATTTTCGATAAATTTGCTATTTATAGGAAATTTTCGCTATTTATAGGAAATTTGCTTTGTATAGAAAATTTTCGATAAATTTGATATTTATGGGAAATTTTCGATAAATTTGCTATTTATGGGAAATTTTCGATAAATTTGCTATTTATGGGAAATTTCGATAAAATTGCTATTTATGGGAAATTTTCGATAAATTTATTTATAGGAAATTTTCGATAAATTTATTTATAGGAAATTTTCGATAAATTTGTTTTGTTTAGGAAATTTTCGATAAATTTGCTATTTATGAGAAATTTTCGATAAATTTGCTTTTTACAGGAAATTTCGATAAATTTGCTATTTATGGGAAATTCGCTATTTATGGGAAATTTTTGATATTTGCTTTGTATAGGAAATTTTCGATAAATTTGCTATTTATAGGAAATTTTCGCTATTTATAGGAAATTTGCTATTATAGGAAATTTGCTTTGTATAGAAAATTTTCGATAAATTTGATATTTATGGGAAATTTTCGATAAAATTTGCTATTTATGGGAAATTTTCGATAAATTTGCTATTTATGGGAAATTTTCGATAAAATTGCTATTTATGGGAAATTTTCGATAAATTTATTTATAGGAAATTTTCGATAAATTTATTTATAGGAAATTTTCGATAAATTTGTTTTGTTTAGGAAATTTGCTATTTATGAGAAATTTTCGATAAATCTGCTTTTTACAGGAAATTTCGATAAATTTGCTATTTATGGGAAATTTTCGATAAATTTTCTATTAATGGGAAATTTTCGATAAATTTGCTATTTATGGGAAATTTTCGAAAAATTTGATATTAATGGAAAATTTTCGATAAAATGCTATTAATGGGAAATTTTCGATAATTTGCTATTTTTGGGAAATTTTCGATAAATTTGCTTTTGATGGGAAATTTTCGATAAATTTGCTATTTATGGGAAATTTTCGATAAATTTGATATTTATGGGAAATTTTCGATAATTTGCTATTTATGGGAAATTTTCGATAAATTTGCTTTTTATGGAAATTTTCGATAAATTTGATATTTATGGGAAATTTTCGAAAAATTTGCTATTTATGAGAAATTTTCGATAAAATTGCTATTTATGGGAAATTTTCGATAAATTTGCTATTAATGGGAAATTTTCGATAAATTTGTTATTTATAGGAAATTTTCGATAAATTTGCTTTCGATTTTTAAAATTTTCGGTTTAGAGGAAATTTTCGATAAAATTTCGTTTTAGAGAATTTTTTTTTATAAAATTTCGTTGAAGAAGTTACATTTATTTATTGTATCGATATTTCGAATACTGAAATTTGTTTTTCTATCTTTTTTTTCCGTTTTCCCCCAAACAATCACTTGATCCCGAAATACCATTAGCGCAACCAAAAAATTGTGTGACAACCGTATTGTGATAATTTTTCAATTAAATTCCACCCAATAAATGATTTCAAAGCATTTCGTTGCCCAGCAACAACAACAATAAATAAAAAAAACTCATATAAAAATAAAAACGAAAGGAAATCTTAATTTCGTCTCGCCTTTTAATAAAGAATCCGTGAAAATAAGGATACTTTTCTCCATTTTTTCTCTTCTTATAGAAAAACCAAGTTACGCAGTTTTATTCAGTAAAAATAATGATTGTAACACTAATTTGATGTTGACGCGACAGAATGCGACACAGTTAAAATGCGAAAATGCGAAAGAGCAAAAGTTGTAACGCACACTTGTGCGTCATTAACACAAAAGGTCACAGCTGGTGGTTTTTGGTTTGAATTTTCTTTACTTTTTGTTGTTGTTTTTTTGTTCTGAAAATGATGAGAATGGTGATACTTTGTAACGGTAAATGTAGAAATGGGTGACTGCGATTTTTTTGCTCCTGCAGGTGGGTGGTGGTTGTTAAGCGAAATATTATGAAGAGTCCTCTTTGTGTGTGTGTATGAAAACTGTTATAAATTTATATTTGTGTGTGTGTGTTTGTGTGTTATGCTACATTTTTATTTCGTCGTCGTGGTTTTTAACTTAAGCTTCCATTTGTTACTTTTTTTGGGAGCAAGTGTTTTTTTCGTTCGTTTTTGATGTCTTGGGTTAATACCAAACTGACTGCGGTTGCTCAACCCTATTTTTTGGATTTTTTTGTTTTTGGGGACGCCATTACAGCATTTTCTTTGTGCGAGATACTTTCGTATGGTAATTTCATTTGTGTTTTTTTCTGTGACTGTATAATTTGGCCATAATGATATTGGCTTGGCAACGAAAAGTGAGAAAATGGTTACATCGTTTCCTAGTTACAAGATGATAAAGTGAAAATAAACTCCAAAGGCGCAGCAAATTTGTATTTAATTTTACTTTTAGTAAAAATTTAATTTTATGGCACTTTTTGCGAAATTTATTGATTTCATTTTAAAACAATATCTTCGTAACGAAATTATATCGAAAATTTTGTATAAAAAGTAAATTTATCGAAAATTTTCTAAAAAAAGTAAATTTATCGAAAATTTTCTATAAAAAGTAAATTTATCGGAAATGTTCTATAAAAATTAAATTTATCGAAAATTTTATATAAAGAGTAAATTTATCGAAAATTTTCTATAAAAAGTAAATTTATCGAAAATTTTCTACAAAAAGTAAATTTATCGAAAATTTTCTACAGAAAGTAAATTTATCGAAAATTTCGTATAAAAAGTAAATTTATCGAAAATTTTCTTTAAAAAGGGAATTTATTGAAAATTTTCTATAAAAAGTAAATTTATCGAAAATTTCGTATAAAAAGTAAATTTATCGAAAATTTCGTAAAAAATAAATTTATCGAAAATTTCGTATAAAAAATTAAATTTATCGAAAATTTCGTAAAAAAATAAATTTATCGAAAATTTCGTATTAAAAGTAAATTTATTAAAAATTTCGTATTAAAGTAAATTTATCGAAAATTTCGTATAAAAAGAAAATTTATCGAAAATTTTCTACAAAAAGTAAATTTATCGAAAATGTTCTATAAAAAGTAAATTTATCGAAAATTTCGTATAAAAAGTAAATTTATCGAAAATTTTCTTTAAAAGGGAATTTATTGAAAATTTTCTATAAAAAGTAAAAAAGTAAATTTATCGAACATTTCGTATAAAAAGTAAATTTATCGAAAATTTCGTAAAAAATAAATTTATCGAAAATTTCGTATAAAAAGTAAATTTATCGAAAATTTCGTAAAAAAATAAATTTATCGAAAATTTCGTATAAAAAGTAAATTTATCAAAAATTTCGTATAAAAAGTAAATTTATCGAAAATTTTCTACAGAAAGTAAATTTATCGAAAATTTCGTATAAAAAGTAAATTTATCGAAAATTTTCTTTTAAAAGGGAATTTATTGAAAATTTTCCATAAAAAGTAAATTTATCGAAAATTTCGTAAAAAATAAATTTATCAAAATTTCGTATAAAAAGTAAATTTATCGAAAATTTCGTATAAAAAATAAATTTATCGAAAATTTTCTATAAAAAGGAAATTTATTGAAAATTTTCTATAAAAACTAAATTTATTGAAAACTTCTTATAGAAAGAAAATTTATCAAAAATTTCTCACAAAAAACAAATTTATCGAAAATTTCCTATAAATAGCAAATTTATCGAATAATTCCAACAAAATTTAAATTTATTGAAAGTTTCCTGTAAAAATAAAATTCATTGGGAATTTTTCTATCAAAGAAAATTTTATAAATTTTTCTTTCAAGGAAAAATTTTTTTATTTAAGAAAAGTTTGTCGAAATTTATCAAAAGTTTTTCTATTAAAAAAAAATTACCAAAATTTTAAAAGAACAATTTATTACATTTTTTTTGTTACAGAAAAATTTATCGATATTTCTCTATTGAAGAAAACTTAACTAATATTTTTCAAAATTTTTCTTTAATAAAAAATTTTTGATAAATTTTCTTTAATAGAAAAAATTTCGATTAATATTTATCAGAATTTTTCTATTCAAGAAAAATTTCTTTTAAAGAAATATTTATCGAAATTTTCTTGCTTTAGAAAGGATGTAACACTGAACTTATCGTAAAAAATATGTGAAATGCAATTAAACTTTTTTAAAAGTTTAACAATTAATTTGTTGGGAATTCGTGTCATTCAAGCTCTAAAATTCCCCTCAAAACTCAATGTCTGAGTCATGACACTTTTATTATTAAACGATCTATTTTGCTCTTGGAAATTATGCCTCAACAGCTGTGACCCTTCTCAATGAATTAAATTCGAAATGAAAAATAAAAAAAATATTTCAAATATTTTTCTTATTACGCAGGAATAAACATATCAAAACCAAAAACACGTGCAAGGATTTAAATAGAAATTTATCACAAATCACATTCAATCATACATTTCACATTCATCACCCATAGAATTGAGAAATCTCCTCATTATACACCCACATGTTAAATAAAGTTCTAATGAAAATAAGAATTGAATTTATACACAACAATTGTTTGCAACATGAACGCAATAATACAACTTTAAATGCAAAAACACAAATCTCGCCTGTCTACGTGCCCACTTATTGTTTGATGTGGATTTTAATTGGACTCAAGTTTTTGGTTTTCTAAGCAACAAAAACTTGAAAATAAAATAATGGAATGAGGCGTTAATAAATAACTACAGAAATGTAGTTATTAACCAAATATCTCTGATGTATTTTGGTTAATTTTGAAATTTTAATAAAAATCTTAACAATAAATTGAAAAATTCCTGAAATATTTATTATTTTCCCCTGTTTTCCTCTAGCACTTGAATACGGAATAAAAAATGCAATGAACTTAAAAAAATACCAACTCACCCTCTTTTAAGGGCTGCTGTCTGCCTTCTCAGTCACAAATATGATCCATAATATCATTTAAATAAAAGTTATGATAGTTTTTATCAAAAACCTTTTTACAAGCATTTTGGTTGTTTTTGCATTTATTCACTGTAATTGAAATCACATACATATGTCATTTAATTATTTAAACAAATATTATAACGTTATAATGGAAAAAAAGGGTTTTTTTTCAAGTTTGAAATTTTAATTCAACTTTTCATTTCAACTGTAAAATTGTTGTTCGTATCACCGAAATGTCTGAATACGTTTTTTGTTAATCCATAACGACATTTCACCGTATTTGTATACAATTTAAAATCTCATATTAATCGTAATGTTGAATAATTTTAATTTGATTAATGATCCTTTTTAATACACATTTAAAGAAAATAATGTTTCTTTATATTTAAATATTCTCGAATTTCATTGCAAATTTCTCACAAAAAGATCAAGAGAATATTTTCTATAGAATAATTTTATCTTTGGAAAAAACTTCTAATCCGCAATAAATGGAAAATTTATCAACAAATTTCCTTAAAAGATATTTTATCAAAAATTTCCTTAAACGATATTTTATCGAAAATTTCCTATAAAAGGAAATTTTATAAAAAATTTCCTATAAAAGGAAATTTTATCGAAAATTTCCTATAAAAGGAAATTTTATCGAAAATTTCCTATAAAAGGAAATTTTATCGAAAATTTCCTATAAAAGGAAATTTTATCGAAAATTTCCTATAAAAGGAAATTTTATCGAAAATTTCCTATAAAAGGAAATTTTATCGAAAATTTCCTATAAAAGGAAATTTTATCGAAAATTTCCTATAAAAGGAAATTTTATCGAAAATTTCCTATAAAAGGAAATTTTATCGAAAATTTCCTATAAAAGGAAATTTTATCGAAAATTTCCTATAAAAGGAAATTTTATCGAAAATTTCCTATAAAAGGAAATTTTATCGAAAATTTCCTATAAAAGGAAATTTTATCGAAAATTTCCTATAAAAGGAAATTTTATCGAAAATTTCCTATAAAACGAAATTTTATCGAAAATTTCCTATAAAACGAAATTTTATCGAAAATTTCCTATAAAACGAAATTTTATCGAAAATTTCCTATAAAACGAAATTTTATCGAAAATTTCCTATAAAACGAAATTTTATCGAAAATTTCCTATAAAACGAAATTTTATCGAAAATTTCCTATAAAACGAAATTTTATCGAAAATTTCCTTTAAAACGAAATTTTATCGAAAATTTCCTATAAAACGTAATTTTATCGAAAATTTCCTATAAGATGAAAATTTATCGAAAATTTCCTATAAAACGTAATTTTATCGAAAATTTCCTATAAGATGAAAATTTATCGAAAATTTCCTATAAAACGAAAATATATCGAAAATTTCCTATAAAACGAAATTTTATCGAAAATTTCCTATAAAACGAAATTTTATCGAAAATTTTATTGATTTAAAAAAAATATAAAAGTTTTCCTATAGAAAGAAATTTTATAGAAAATGTTCTCTACTGCGAAATTTTAAAGAAATTTCTCTACAAATAAAATTTTATAGAAAATTTTCTCTAAAAAAATTTATTTAAAAAAAATTTTGGAACATTTTTCTACAAAGAAATTTTGTAAAACATTCTCTCTTTAATGAAGTTTTAGCGAACATTTTCTTTTAAAAGAAATTTTAGCAAAAATTTTGTCTATAAAAAATTTTATCTGAAATTTCCTCTCAAAAGAATTTTTATCGAAAATTTTCTCTAAAATGAAATTTAATTGAAAATTTTCTCTACCAAAGAAGTTTAAAGAAAGTTTCTCTTAAAAGAACATTTTCGGAAATTTTTTGCAAAAAATAAATTTTATCAAAAATAGAACATTGAAAATTTTCTCTCAAAAGAACTTCGATCAAAAATTTATTGAATAAATTTAAATCTTTTTTTTCTGAATCCTGCTCTAATTCATTCTCTTAAATTTTATTTCCGCCATAACTTCCGGCTTTAACAGAAAAATTCAAATCAGTCTTTTCCTTCAACATAATTTTCACACCAAAATTTATTGAGGAAAATTTAACTTTATTTCCAACATTTTTTTAAATTTTATTCTTAAAATAACAAGATTTCCTGTGTAATTTTTTTGTATTTGTGCGTAAGTTGGTGTCGATAACATAATAACGCTGCAAAAAAAGGGAAAAAATCTCATCAAAGGAAGAATATTTGTATATTTTTGTGTTAAACCAGAAAATGACATTTCTTTGGTTTTTTTTTACTTGAAAATGACGATGATAACAAAAATCAGAGGAATAAAAACGAATTTATAAATAAAAAATATTTTCAAAGAGAAGCTTAACGAACAAAAGGACACAACATACAATTTCTGCTAATACCAAACGGAAGGAAAAGAAA
Source organism: Cochliomyia hominivorax (assembly GCA_004302925.2). Classification (NCBI taxonomy): domain Eukaryota; kingdom Metazoa; phylum Arthropoda; class Insecta; order Diptera; family Calliphoridae; genus Cochliomyia; species Cochliomyia hominivorax. The sequence continues at coordinate 8,183,016 of PYHX02000495.1, read as the reverse complement.
ATCAGATCAAAAGCGGAATGAAAATGCGTTGTACATTTTTAGGATTTTTTTGCAAATAAATTAAATTAGTTTAAGCAAAAAAATAACTAAATAAAGGATATTTAAAAGGAAGCTGGAGAAAAAAGGATTTTTGTATTGTTTTTTAAATTTGTGACAAGAAAAATGGAAACAATTTAATTTTTGCTACTTTAAAGAAGTACAAAACCACTTTAATGCAAAAAATCTTTTATCTCAGTGTATTTGATGGCATAAAAGATTATAAATTAAGACATATTTGCAAAAAAACCTTATATAAAGGCATTAAAAAGTCACAAAAACAAATAAATAACCCAAAAAGTATTTCATTTCATCTAAAAAGTGTCCTTTCGCTTGATTTACAAAATCCATCAATGAAATATATATTTTTCTCAGTTCTCTACACACAAAAGGTGTTAAATATATACGATGTTGTTTTTTTTTATATTTGTCATGATGTCCTTTTTTTCTATCGTATTGCATATTATGTTTATATGTGTGTAAATATATAATCCTTCAGGTAAATAGTTTTAATCCTTTGTCATACATCTTCATTGTCATGTCATCCAGTTTAAATAATAATTTTTGCAGCTACTGGACTCAATATTTTTCTCTGCGTTTTATTTTCATATGTGAGAAAATTGCATAAAATTGTATTTTCTTAATAGGATCACACAGGATTAGGTTACCCCCAAAATTGCTAAAACAATATATAATGAATATATATAGAACAAGATCATTTTTGTTAGAGAATATGTATATATTGTGAAAAGGTCACAAGTTTTGAAAAAATTATGTTCCGTTTTTATATTGGAAATCTAAGAAAAATATGATCCTTTTCAAATTCCTTTTAGTTTTTATGAATATTTAAAATCTATATCTGTCAGATTACAAGATTCTTTGCATAATCTCATCATCCAAAGAAGTTTTTTGGTAATATAAATTACAGCATTTAAAAAAAAAATGATAAAAATAAGTTGAAGACTTCAAATATAAAATCTTTATTTTCCGCTTTTTCACACCGGATCAGGTTCAAAAAATCCACCTTCAAACGATACAATTAATTTTTTACCACGATATGAACACGAAGGAAAGTCAATAATAAAAATAATAATAATAATAATAATAATAATAATAATAATAATAATAATAATAATAATAGTAATAGTAATAATAATAATAATAACACTTAATGCTTTATTCGCCTTTGCGATTCTTTAGTGCCCTCCATTACGCTCTATTTGGTAATAATTGCAAGAACATATTAAAAATTTTGCCTGTTACTACTCCCTCATGCCCGATTCATGCCATATTTCACACTCATATCTTTTAAATTGCTATAAAAGTACTATAATACATGTCACAAATTTCGTGAGATTTCCTGCATTACTTATATTGATATGTTATATAAAATCTATCATTTATATGGCAGATATCCTTCGCCCATATCCCATTCATAAAAATTTACAATGTCATCCACTAAAAGCAATATCAGCCTTGTTCAATTTTCTCAAATATTGGCCTATAACTTTTTTCTGCTAAACCGTTTTAGTCTATTTTAAATAACTTCTCAGGCCAAATTTCATGGAGCTGAGCTAATTAACAAACAGACAGACGAACGGATATTGTTAAATCGATTTTGATTTGATACATGAATGCATTTATATACTTTATGGGATCTTGTTAGTGTTACAAGCGAAATGACAAACCAAGTATGCACTCTTTACTACCTGTGTTGTTAAGGATAACTTACAACTTGTTGAAATTTTCACAGAATGACCCCAATATATTCGGAAGTAACATAGGCCTTAAACAATTTCGATAGGATCAGAGGGAAGGATACCTCCTTATAAAGAATATATCAATTCCCAAATATATAAAGAAGTATTAATGCAAGAATTTTAAAATTTCCATCCAAACACCTTCCTTAGGAACTGCTTTACTTAAAAAAGGAACATATAGGATCAGGGGAAGAGGTAACCCCAATACAATCTGTAGAACTGTTATAGCAAAAGTTGAAAATCTTGCAATTTGACAAAATCACCGCTGCGTAATTTTTTTTAGTACAAGTCGTGATTTATGAATTTTTTTCGGGATCAGGGACTGAGGAGAATCCACGCTCCGGATAAAATCTACTTATCTTAAATAAAAATAGAAAATAATTTTTTGTTAAAGTAGAAAAATGGTTGTGAATGGATTATTTGTTTACATCGGATAACTGTGAAAAAGTTATGATAGAATTGAAGTTTCAAACATGTTGATTTTTTAACTGCCATAAAATGCAAACGCAAAAGAATTCCAAAGATAAGAAGAACCCCAAATATATATACGGTGCTGTATAAGTTTGCCAGTTTTCAATGCATTGGAGGACATTTGTCAATAGGCTCCGTCCCCGGGCCAAACCACATGCCAAATGTGGCAGCAAAAAAAGTTCTACCACCACTTTTGAGTTTTCCGTTCTAATCGAAATCACCGACCATCTGTCCTTCTGGCTGTCCATGTTAAGATCCTTCGCAAAGTAGAGGTCGCAGTTTTGAAGTTATCTTAATGAAATTTGCAAATACTGTTATTTTGGTCCAAGGTCGATGCTTATTGATATTATCAGTCCATTATTTCATTTAAGCCCCATACAATTATCTTCCCGGAATGGGGGTTTAAGTTAAAATTGTCCTAAATTTAAACAACTGGTTCATATTTAACAGATCTATAAACTATAAACCATATTCCGGGAAGAGGTCTTATATGGGAGCCAGGTCAATGAATGGCCCATCACAATGTAGTTTTTATTATTTTTTTGAGTCTCCTTTTGTAATGCAAATTTCAGAAAAAAATCTACAAAATTACGGCCTATATGACACAAAGAGTTTGGGGTGTATCAAAACTTTGCATATTTTAGCTTATAACTTGTTTGTCATTCATCCGATTTCGATGTAAAATGATGAAGTCTATATAATTATACATTGTAGTTCAATTTTTTGTTCAAATCCAGTTACTTTTTGTTGAAAGCATTTTTTTCAGAATTTTGAGGTTGTCTTAGATATCGGTCTATAACTTTTTTATTAATGAACTTTTTTATAATGGTTTTAAATAGGAAACTGCTTAGGACAATAGCAAGTACGCGGACAAGATTAGATTCTGATATGATGCAGGCATATATATATAATTTATGGGGTCTTAGATGATTTTGTTCTTAGCGTTACATACGGAATGACAAAGTTAACATAGATGAGGATAATTTTCTTATATCCAAATCAAATCGAAAATATCTCTGCTCTAACCTTAAGAGAGCTTTAGGATTTATGATTTATTCTGCTAAACTCAGAAAAGCAAATAAATGTTAACATTGTAAGTATTTGAAAATTTAGAAAGTTTAGGTTCTACAAAACCTATCAAATTTTATGTAACTCTTTCTAACATTTATAGGAAACTGAAAATGTATTAGTTTAATTATTACCCTACATCGAACTTAAATTTACCATTCATTACAAAACCATTATAATTTGAAATCCTTAAAATTCATAGAATTCACTTTTATTCAAGACAAAATGCTAACAAATATTTATTTTATATGAAAAATTTCACACACTTGATTGATACAATTTACCAAGAAATTGTAACAAAATTTCGAAATAAATTTTTATAACAAAAAAAAAAAAAAAACAAAACCAATAAGTGTGACCTTTTCTATAACAATTCCATCATGTGGCTTTAGCTCCACAATAAAATCAGTTGAATAAAAAAATTCCATTATAATAAAATCTATAGAGGAGGAAACACAAAAATCACAATGCAAATTGATAAATCACCTGTAAATTTCTACTAAATATTTGACCAAATAAAGACAGTGGAAAGACACAAAACAAAACAAAACGTAACAAATATTACCAGAGAAAAAGAAAGACCAAAAGACGGACAATTGGTCACAATTTCACACATTTAGACAATAATGTCACACTTTATCAAAGTCACAAATTGAAAAAACAACAAACACAGTCATCATGCTAGAACGTTTGCTACACAAAAATAGTACACTAGAGCCCCGACTTGCGTCGTTTGGATTTGCATCACTTTTTTGAAAACTGAAAAAAAATTATTTGTCGTCGTAGCAATTTTTATGTTGCGTAGGTCCGATTTGCGTCGTTCTGATTTTGATTTGGTTCGCTAGAAACGTTTATCACTGATAACACTTAACAATTTGTTACTAGTTAAGACCCGCTGCGCTTTGCCGCCCATATAGTATAGATGATACACCTCCCCATAGTCCTATTCGTTCTACATTTTGGCCGGTAAAGAAATTCTTTGGGAAAGTAAGTGGAAATAATTTGAATACTCCCACTTTTACAGCCCTTTAGATTCTGCCTTGATCCTACCCGTCCTATATTTTATTAAGTAAAACAAATTCTTGAGAAAGTGTTGGGGGTGGAATTTGAAAACTATTGTTGTTACAGTTCTTTCGATATTAGATCAACACTTTCGTTGTATGGGGGACACCACTCCCCATAATCCTATCTGTCCTTCATTTTGTCTCGTAAAACAGTTTCTTAATAAAGTGTTTTTTTAAATATATGATGAACAATATTTGGCTTGTATGAGAGCTACCTCTTCCCCTGATCCTATCCGTCTCACATTTTGCCTTATTCCTTGAAAAATTATTGGCACCAAATTTAAAAATTCTCGCTGTTTTTTTTTCTTAAATATTCCATAATTAATATTTGCTTTGTATGGGGAGGGGCATCTCTTCTCCTATGTTACTTTCGGGTATATGGGGATAATTCTGTGAAAATTTCAGCAAAGTTGGTCCAGTAGTTTAGCTGTCTATAAGTTTAAGAAAAGTAAAAAGATTGAAATGAAAATTATACGAAAAAAGTTTTAAATCGGGAGAAAAATTAGTTAATATAGGAAGAGCTCTTGGACCAGCACCTACAACAGTAAGAAAAATTTGCAACAGAGACAACAAGATCCCTTATAGGATAAGACAGAGTCCCTTCCTTTAATTTGGAGTCAAAAGTGTCGCCTAAAAAGTGGATGTAACATAATTTTATCCCTATGTCATTTTCGACCCATTTTACCCGAATATGCGAAAGTTGGATTAACTTCTTTATATCAAAAATACAACATCTTTTATCTTGTGAATTTATATAGAAAAATTTGATATGATTTGTTTCGTTTCTTTTTGTGCCGCGTTTCTCCCGACCCCATTAACGTCGCAAGTAGGGGCTCTAGTGTATTAAAAATATTTTTAATTACTTATATACACACACACTTAAACTTACACATCCTGAGACGAATAAACTGAAATTAACAAAAATCTAACAAAATTAAGAATTTTTGTATTGAAAACAAATCGAAAATAAAGAAGAAGAAGAAAAAATAGACATAAAGGATTTCTTCATTCTTTTTCGAATTAAAGGAACAAAAAGGAATTAAACTGAAGCAGCAGACAAACGACCTGTAATATTTATATTCAATCTTTTTTTACTTCATGCAAACAGTTTTATTTCATGCATTCAAATACTCTTTGGCAGAAGACTGAACAAAAAAAAAGAACAATTGTTTTGTCTAAAAAATAAACATATGAAAAAAACAACTGAAAGTAAGAATTTAAAATATTTGTTGTTGTTGTTGCTGTTCATCAAATCTTTTGTAATTGTTTTTGAAATGAAATCAAACATTTTGGTCCACAAGAAAAAAAAACTACAATAAAAAGGGAAATTAAAAATACGTTTTCTTTTTTTTCAAAATTTTATTATTACAAAACAGATGATGGGTTTGGTGTTCTGAACACTGAGAGAAAAAGATGAGTAATCAAAATATGTTTACTCCAAACAAAAATCATCATTAATGGTCCAATAGAAAAAAATTATAGAATAAATCATCATATAGATCGATAACGACCTAACACTTCAGGAATTTTATGTAGTTTTTTTAAGAAGACTTTTTCTAGAATCGGGGTTTAAGTGTATCACCTTCAAGTCATACATATGTTTTCATAATGTAAGTGGTCTTGACTTAACCGAATAAAGCATATTTACTTTTTTCAAGTTTTCCGATCGATTCAGGTTTACTTTTTGATACACTTAAATGATGTTGGTCCTTCAGTTCATATAAAAACTTGAGCGCAATGTACTGATGTTATTTTTGTGATTAAACTCTGATGCATATTCCTATAAACGCATTTAATTTTTTCTCTCTCAAAATTGATTTAGTAGAAAAAAGTTATAGGCTAAAAACCCCAATTTTAATATACCGAATTGGCATAAGAATCATCCCGAAAAAAACTATATTGTCCTTGGGCTATTATTTGACCTTGCTCCCATATAAGGCTCCTTCCGCGAATATAGTTTAAAGCTTGTAAAACAAAATAATATAAATCATTTCTACTGAAAGTCGGCACGATATATTGTGTGTCTGTCCCCAAACATACTCTCTTAATATGACCAATATCGGTGCATATTTTGCTATAGACTCCTTCCCGAAATAGATTTTGAGCTTATCAAATTCTTAAATATAGAACTTCTTTATTTCGGTACAATTATTTTTCTTACGTAACTCAGTATATCAGTAGCTATAGTAAAATATGAAATATCGGTCCATATTCCCACATAAGGCCCCTTTCCGAAAAACGATTTTAGATTTATAAAATTGAAATATATAAAAATTCTATTGAAATTCCATACAATAATTTTTTGAAACCTTTTTGTATATATGTTATTACTACGACTACATATATATCCATATTTTGCTTTAGTTCCCATATAAGACCTCTTCTTTGAAGACGATTTGCTGTTTATAAAACTATTAAATATGAACCATTTTTTCTAATCGTCGCTATTAATTTTTAACAGTCTTTTTGAGATATATTAAAAAATTTTATGAATATCGGTCCATATTTGGGAATAGGTTTAATATAAGCTTATGCAACACTAATATTTGGTCAGTTTTTTTAAATTTTGTACAATTAATTTCATACCCGCCACCACCCGTCATTCCGTTTGTAACGTTAAGGAGGAATCGTCCATGACCCCATAATGTATACATATTCTAACGCCAAAACAAAATCTGAGCCAATTAGCTATATCCGTCTGTCTAGCTGTTTTTGGTACGCTCACATCCATAATAAATCATGGTTCTCAATGAAATTTGACTTGAATATTTCTATTTAAAACCAAAAATATAGACAGATATCTGAGGCAACCTTTAAATTCAGGCGAAGAAATTTCTTACATTTCTTAAACGACGGATTATAATGAAATTTTGCCATAATCTTAAGTTTAATGTTCCCCATTACCATTCTAAAAATAATCGGTTGAGATGAAAAAATGTCTAATTAAATGTTCCAGAATTGTATTTAAGAAAATATTTTATATCCTGTATGCGTTTGTATGTATATACTTCACATATATTTGCGCTGGAGGGCATAGCCGAATAAAGCATTCTTACTTTTTTCAAGTATGCCGTTCGTCCCAAAGTTAAAGTCTTCACTTATGGAATTAGTGGAATCTATCTCGGAGATAATCTTTTCTGGGCCAAGGACTAAGCCATTAAAAATTGGCGATGATTGTATGGAAGCTCCTTGATCCAATATTTCAAGGAGCTCTCATCCAAATGTACTTCTAAAATAAGCAAATTAAAAAATTTTCTTTTGGACTTTTTCTCTAAGTGTAACTTAACCTTTTCAATTAGATATTGCTTACATGTGTTCAACATTTATTATTGTTTGCATGTGTGTGTACTTGTATTTATACAACAAAATTTATTTGTTTAATTCTCTTTACAAACGTAAACAAGTGAAATTTCTATTGAGATTTCTGTCTTTTTAACCCCTGTTTGGTTTAATTTCTTAATATGACCAATTCAAGGGCTTCGAAAATAATAAAACACATGTCTTTGTTTTTTTTTTGGTCTCTTTTTCTTCCCAATAAACCTCGATTGTTGTCCCACATTTGATTGTCTAATTGACCAAATTAAAAGATATATTTCTTTCTTGGCTGCCCTTATTACCTTGATGATTTAATTTTTTTGAAAAGGATTCCATTACCTGTTCCTTTTTCAGATTTTCAATAAGATTTCTTAATACATAATTGTTTTTGGTTCCAAAAAAATATTTGTTAAATGACTTATGATGGATGATTTTTTTTTCAAAAATTCTATATTTATTGGTTTTGTTTTGAATGCAATTTATAGTTAAGAATTAATTAAATAAAACGGAAGTAGAGGTGGCTTAAAGTGGTGCTGTAATATTACGCCCTCATTAGCTTATTTAGATTCCGAAACATTCAAATTTATCTGTAAACGAAAAGCAAAAAATAGTTTCCCATTATTCTTAACGATGAGACTTATAATGAGTGAAGTTATATTCCCACAGTTTTGGGTCAAAAGAGGAACAAAGCAAAGGCAACTTTCTCAAGCAATTGGTTAAATTTCAAGAAGTCACATACCTTTTCTCAGTTCCATTTCAGAAAATCACTTTAAAATTTATCGTATGAAATGAAGTTACGATTTTTTATACCTTTAAATCAAGCGATCAAGTATTAGCAGCCCATTTTCACTTTCAAAAGTTCACTATCCAAAGTGAGCGGAATGGTGAAGAGGGTATATTAACTTTGTCATTCCTGTGTGTAACGCTAAGAAGAAATCGTCTAAGTCCCAATAATATGTAAATATTCTTGCATCAAATGAAAACCTGAGTCTATTTAGCTATGTCCGTCTGTCTGTCTGTCTGTCTGTCTGCTTGTTGTTGGCTCGTTTAGCCCGAGAAATTTTCCCTTTAAAATCAGAAAAAAAAACGGTTCAGTATGTTATTAGATATAAAACGATATCTGAGACAACCTCTAAAAGAATTTTCGTCATTTTTTTATCAAGAGATAAGGATAAAATTCTACCATGATATTAGGTTTAATGGACCTCATTGCCATTCCAAAAATTATCAAAATCGGTTCAATAAAAAAAAAGCGAAACAATAAAAATTGTTTTTGAAATTAATTTATCAATTTTGAAAGTACTGAAAACATTAGTGGATGCATTATTCTGAGATTAGTTCGTTTAAGTTTCGGAACTTGGATATTATTAATACTTAAAAAAAGCTCTATATAGAATCATTCATTGTGGCCCCAAACCAATTTAAAAAATATCGTGCATCATCCTTCAAAAAATAATTGAAACATGAAATCCAAAATTACCCTCTCTGTTATTAAAAAAAGAAACAAAAACAACTGGACATGTTATAGTCGGTCAAGTTCCACTATTTATTACCCTACACTGCATAGTTGGTTGTAAATAAGAGCATCGATAAATTTATGAACAACTCTCGTATGATTTCTTTTCTTATTTATGCTTAATTTTGCAATAGATTAAATTTTTCTGATGGGTTATGTGGATGCCAGACTGCTTTTAGTGGGAAACGCACTTTAAACGTTTTGTATAGAACATGGAGGAGTGTTAGAACAAATTATGGGACAATTGTCGTACAATTACGACAATCGTATGTATTTATATTTGATCAAGTACATGCGAGATTTATGCGTTTCATAGTGATGTTTGGAAAAGGAGTGGTTATGGGACCTATAAGAAATATGAGAATGTTTTAGAGTATCATAAGACTCACTCTTGGTTCACACCGTTTTATATTTAGACATTCCCTGAAGGATATTTGAATGAGGCCTGTATAAAATAATGGATCAATCATAACCAATACTTGTATGTGCAGAATTTCATTAAGATATCTTTGTGAACATGGACAACCAGTCACCCGGACATGGTTAAATCGACACGGAAAGTGGTTTTGAGTGGAACGTTATATTTAAAAGTAGTGATAGGACCATTTTTTCTGCCCGTTACAAACATTTTATTTACTAATTTTCTTCCTCCCTTAAATATAGGAACATATTAAAAATGCGTTGTCTATAATATTTTGCATAGATAACGGTCTATAAACTTTTTTCTACTGAACCGATTTATCGTGGATGTAAGTGCGCCAACAACAGACAGAGAGAATGACAGTCGGATATAGATAATTCGACGCAGATTTTGGTGTGATGTAATACTTTCTGGGGACTGCTTTATCTTTAATAACACCAATTGTGGAGGTTGAGGGTATAAAAATCATGATCCAAAATAGATCAAAACTTTCGATCTATATAGATTTTATCATGTAGAGAATTGGAAAAATTATTTACAGGTTTATGGTTTTTCCAATAAAATTGGAAATTAATTTT
>PYHX02000495.1:8140650-8172687 GCA_004302925.2 Cochliomyia hominivorax | reverse complement strand
ATAATCACGATATCTCAATTTTAATCTGACTGATTCTTTATTTTAAAAAAAAATATATTTATAGTAGAGACCCATGCCCCGATTTGAGATCCAAAAGATGGTTCGATGTGGTTTGGATAGCATTTTCTGAGTTGGAAAATTTTAATATTTGTTTGTTCAAACAAAAATGAGTGGCCCAAATTATAACGAATTACTGGAAGCTGCTCTTCTCTCTTCAATGGATGAAAAATTAACGAAGATTGCATATTCCAGCAAGAATGCTGCAGTATATGTTGCAAAGCGCTCTTAATCGTGGTTTAATGAACACAGCATAAGTCTATTGGACTGGTCGACTTGATGTCGTGACTTAAACCCAATAAAAAAACTTTAAGGAATACATGACCTATAAAGTTTATTCACATAAAGTCCAAAAAGAAAGCCTTATGTCCTAAAACTAAAATTAAAGCAAGTTTGGAGGGAAATTTATTTCGATCTTCTTAAAAATTAGTGGATTCAATGCCAGATCGTATGAATATTCATCCATTATTAATAATGCTACAGAGACTGATAAAACTAAGTGCGTTTTTTAAGAAATATCATTAAAAATGGCAACTAATATTTTGTGAAATTTCACCAAATGTCATAAAATTGCCAGTAATAGTTTCAGAGATATACGAGATATAAACTTTTTTTCGTTTTTAAGGGAGCATTAATGCCCTGTTTTCTATCCATGTTTATTAATTCTTTAATATCTCTTTTATTAAGTTTTCTTAGTTGCCAAACTTCATGTATTTTGCTTTGAAAGTTTGAGAGATATGAGACATTAAAAACTTCCTTTGTTATAGGGAAATCACTAGCCCGTGCCCTCTCTAAAAATATTTAGAACGCACCGGTGTTTACTAAAGGTGAAAAAATGTTCAGTTTTAGGAGGGTGTCTCAGATTTAGGTCTATATGATTGTTCTATTGCGCCAAACAACAAATACTTAGGCCAAATTTTACTAAGCTCTAACAGTTTTGGTATGTGAGCGTGCCAACAACAGACAGGCGGATATAACAAAATTGTTTCAGATTTTAAGGGCTCTAAGATGATTCCTTCTTGGCATTACAAACGAAGTGACAAACATAATATGTCCTTAATACCAGTTGTGGTAGTGGGGGGGTATAAAATTAAATTAAAATGGGAGACTACTGTTTAGGCTCCCATAGTATTAACCCCGTTCATTTATGGGGACGAGATTTCAAACATTTAATACTCCATTATTCTGCTACCGATTTATGAAATTTCAATTAATTTAAGAGACAAAATTATTTTATTCCTCTTTGAAATATAATTTATGACAATTGGATTTAGAAAATTCGATAAGAAAACATTTCAGTGAACAGGGAGGTGCCAGTTTACACAACGAATGATGTCCTTGTTTAGCACTTCTAAATTTTTAATAGCAGTTTTCCATTCCTGTCATTAACTTTTCGAACCAAAAATTAAAAATAATAATCTAAAAGACTTCATAAACTCTTCAGTATCATATGGAAACTATTTTCGGAGCTAAATTTCCTATTATGGTCTTTAATTCTTACATAGTTTTTGTTTTTGATCAAAACTCTTTCCCATCCCCAACATTTCTAACTTCCGTTTAGTTGTTGTCCTTCTTTTTTATATTATTTTCTAGTTTTTTTTTGTAAAATTCCGAATTGTATTTCCGCTATTCTCTATAGAATTGCATTTATATTTGCAATATGTATAAACCAATTATCTAAATTGTTTATTGTCTTTATTTTGTATTTTATTCTGATTTTTTATTTCATTTCATTTATTAAAATCTGTTGCAAATCCAAATCATAATCAAATCAATAATACTTAACACAGAATTCTAATACTTTTAATCTCAAACCTAAAACGTTTATTGGCATTTCAATTACAATACAAATTTGATGGCAGTAGAAATGTGGCGGTATTGGTGTCAAGGGATTAATCGGCTTATTTAGTGATTTGTTATAATTGTAAAAGGATTTTTTGTTTGATTTTCTAATCGATTTTTATATAAAATTTTCACATGATTTTTTATGGGTTTATTAGGGAGAAAATATTATGGTTTTGGTGAGAAAAAAAGTAGTAATTGAGAGATTAATCCTTTTTTGAGAATGAAATTAGAAAAGGAGGGGGGAAAAGGAAATTATAGTTCAATAAATTAAAGGGGTTTTGAAGAGTTGACTTTTTGGAATAATAAGTTGTTAACATCTTAGTAAAGAGTCTTTATCAAGATATAATATTCAGACTGAAGGACCAGTTTTCTTTAATTCAATAAAAGAGATGAAAATTTTTTAAATATATTAAAAGGATTGAGATCGAAAAATACTTAAAACACGGTTTTCATTAAAACTTTTAATCAAATATTATTATTATTATTATTATTATTATTATTATTATAATTATTATTATTATTATTATTATTATTATTATTATTATTATTATTATTTTATCAAGTTACCTTCGTAAAACATGTCTGCCATTATGTTAAATGTGAAACAAATGAATGTTTTAAACAGTACCGGGAGAGTTTGGCCCTTATAAAAAACCTGTGTCAGGTAGACGAAATGGTCCACATGATATTTTCAAAGTCAAAATAGAAAAATGGAATTTTCCAAAGTGCTTTCAACACGTTCGTTTGAAAAGTATCCCGGTTATTTCAGTGCTGGGACTGTTAGTCAGGAACTTCGACTCAAAATATTCCTTGCAGAAACGCTGCTAAAAATTTGGCACGGAAATTGGATTCAAGTTTTCTCAAAAATATTCTTGCTGCATAATGGATGACGAAAAAAAAAACGTCTATGACGGCAGATTTCCTATACAAAAATTTTATGTTGTTGTTGAAGAAAAGTTTAGGATCCAAAGCATTTAAAAATTCATTAAAAGTTATTGGCAGTTGCAGCAAGAGAAATGACAACCATTTGTTACAATGGACGCTATAAATACCGAAATTTGCATTACCACTCTTGTTACTAAAAACCTTGGTAAACAAGCCCTTGAGTGGTACAAGACCAATAATGTTGAATTGCAACAAGAAAAACAAATACTTAAAACTGCTCAAAGCTAAGACCAGGCTTCGATAGTCGAAAAGACTATAAAAACGTTTCCGAAAAGTTCAGAATTTGATCATTAGAGATTAAAACTCTAAAAATTTTGGAAAATATAAAAAAATCCCATTGAGGAAAAAAATCCAGTCTAATGGACTTGATTTTTTAAACTCAGTAAAAGAGGGGAAAAAAAACAAATTATTGTTGACTAAATGAAAGAAGGTCTTTAGGTAAAAAAGCTACATTTAAATAGAATATCCAGAATGTAGGACCAACTTTTTTTAAATTCAATTAAAGAAAAAGAAAAGCAAATTATAAAATAATAAATTAATAGATTTTGAAAGAAATTTTGGATTAACTTTTTGTCAATATGCGATCTTCTAAGCAGAATGATTATGTTCAGAGAAAATATCCATGTCGAAGGACCAACCTTGTTAAATTCAATAAATAGTGGGGGGAAATAATGGTGTAATAGACTAAAAGGTGTTTGAGGAATAAATTAATTATAATTTTGAGAAAATCTTAGCGAAGAAGAAACATTTACACGAAATATCCAGGATAAAGAACCAACTGTTTTAAAAGGATAATTTTTAAATAAATTAAAAAGTTTTGGAAGAAATTCCAGATTTACTTGTGATAATTTGGGAAAATCGTAGCAGAAAGACTAGATTCGGAGTAAATAACAAAGCCAAGGAACAAATTTTTAAACTCCATAAATGAAGGGAAAAAATAATGTTTCAATAAATTAAGGAGTTTTGAATAATAACTTAATTACAATATGAGAATATTTAAAAGAAAAACCTACACTTAGACAAAATATCCAGGATGAAAGACCAAATTTTTCGAATTCAATAAAAGAAAGGAAAAAATAAAAAATTATTTAAAGAATTAGAGGGTTTTGAAAGAATCTGCAGATTTACTTTTAATAATTTGAGATAACATGGATGATAATCCATATTCGGAGAAAATATCCAAGCTGAAGGACCAAGTTTTTTTTTTAACTTATTAAATGGGGGTAAACAAAATAATTTTCCAATAAATCAAAAGGTTTTAAGGAAAATACGGATTGATTTTCAACAATTTGAGAAAATCTTGGCAGAGAGAAAAGATTCAGGGAAAATATCCGAAGGAAAAATGGTTCTTTAAATTACATAAATGAGAGGTAAAAAATAATAAGTTGAATAAATAAAGCAGTTTTGAAGGAAATAAGCTTAACTTGACTATAATTTGAAAACAGGCTACATTTAAACAAAATATCCAGGATGAAGGACCAAATTTTTTAAACTCAATTAAAGAAAATGGCAAATAATTGTTAAATGAATTAAAGAATTTTGAAAGAATTTACAAATTAACTTTTCATGATTTGAAAAAATCTTAGCAAAAACTAAGACAAATTTTAAAGGTTTTGAAGGAAAATAGAAAAGTATTTGAGAACATTTTAAGCAAATTATAAAGAAAATTCTACATTTAGACAATCCTACCAGACCGAAGGACCAAACTCTTAAAATATCTTAGAGAATTAATTTTTAAGTTTCATATTTTTTCGTCTAAAACATTTCATCTCATTTTTATCAAAATTTTCTCTTTTGTACCATGACTAATAGAAAATGTATCGCATTTTAAAAACACGCGACACCTTAACAAGCCAACACCCAAAACACTGTGAGATATCGAAAATTCAAATATTTGAAAATTGAATTTTCCGGTGAATCATAAAAACCACGGGAGTAAAGCTAAATAAAACAACAACATAAACATAATCAAAGAACGCGAACAGGTCACAACAATATTTTTGTTAACAAATGCAAACGTGTGTAGAGGGAAAATTCGCGTGTTCTTAAATTATCACCCTCTCTTTTACTCTAACGTTAATCGCACTCTAACTGCCTTCGTCAACTTATTGATTTTGAAAACAACACACAACAGGATCTTTGTAAGATCACTTTATACATACACACATACTACACACTCTTTCTCTACAGGAGTTTTGAAAATATTTTTTTTATTGAGCTGCCGTTTTTCCTTTAAAGACAAAGAAACATTTTTCCAAACAATAACAACAACAAAAAGTTTAGCATAAAATGTAATAGAAATTGGAGATGCGCATGACCGCCACAGCGGGTTGTTTTCTATAGTTTTTGTTCTTTCTCTCTTTATCAAAATATATCTTGCTGTGTTACAACGTATTTAACATATTTTCAACGGAATATTTATCGTCAAATATGGCAAAAAAAATCTTAACTAAAGTAGCTATTTTCAGCCCAACAGCCATATTTTCAAAAGACATTTCCCTACAACGCACGCGCAAATTTAACGCTTTAATGAAACTGAAATAGAAACAACAAAAATTTCTAACAGAAGCAACTCAATGGAAATTTGTTTCGATTGAGGTACGACTTAGGAAAATGCCCAAAACACCATTGGGTGCTATTTAGCTAACAAGAAATTGGTGATCGTTTATGGTGCTTTAAATGTTTCGTTGAAGCGAGGTCATATCACGGCTGGAGTTAAAAAGTGCGAAAATATCTCGTTAAAGAAATATTTATGTTTGTCGTCAGTTTTGTATTTATTTATCCAGGAAAAGTGCTAAAGTGTGCAATTTAGCATTTCAGTTTAGAAAAAATATTAAACAGAGGCAGCGTATCGAATGTCCTGGCACACGTAAAACACTGGCCGTACGATCACTTGGTATTTGTATATGAAAAAGTGAATAAATTAAGGTTTCTTGTGATAGATTTTATGTAAAGGGCTGGAGCGTAAATAATTATATCTTGATAAGTCAATTAAGACAATTTCTTAGAAATAAGTAAGACAAAATTTGGAACATGTGAAAACAAATTAGTTGCTTTCTCCATTTTAAAGAGAGATAAGACACATTTGGATATATTGGAAATTTTTCCAAATATCCCTTTATTAAATCCTCTACTGCGGGGGTTACAAAAACTTTCCTATATAATAAAATTGTTTCTCAGGACATTTGCGCTTTTTAGTGTAAAAAGAAGAAGAACTATTTTAGGGAGAATGTGAAAGAGATTGAAGAAATCCAAAGAGAGTTCACGTCGCAAACCAACCGCTATTTTGGATAAAGCCGCATATACTGCTGATGTGAGCAGTCGCCGAGTCCGTTAAATATTCCAAAGAAGCGCATTCGAAAGTGCAGTGCGTCTAAGAGCTGAACAATGGTGGAAAAGATTATTGCAACTACAGCAAAATTAATTCGAAGGAAGACCCATTCTCTATGCATATACTGCGGAGTGACAGAGTCTAGATATTGTAGTAACTTCAGGAGAGTTTCTGAGATGTTGAGTAGGAATGATGTCCTGACACTGACCAATCAGGGCCATATTATTCAGGTCATCGAACTCGATAATTCATTATTATATACGGTCATATATATGGTTCTATGCGCTATGGAATAGAGCTCGTCTCGTGTATTACAAGCAGTAAGTGGCAAATTACATAGACGATCAGTGTCAATATTCGTGAGATTAGCCTCTTTTTTAGCTAGGGCATCAGGAGCAAGGTTACCCTGGTTAATCCCATGTTCATTTACACGGACTAGTGCAATGTTCGAATGCCCGCTATTCTATATAATGATATGCGGCATTCCCGGACAAGATTCAAAGTCGTGTAGATACCCGTATGGGACTGAATTGCGGCTTTGCTGACGATCAGTGAATTGCAGCACGCTCGGCCTGCTGAATATTTCACTCATCCGGAAGTTAAAAAAAAAACATATGGATGCTTTATTCCTCATTGAACACACCTCCACCTATTTGTCACCATTTATTAAACCATTAGTATAAATGCTCAGTTCACCCACTTGAAAGACAGCACACGCTTCTCCCATGTAGAAGCGGGGAATAATCATTTAGTTCTAGGATCATCATAGTCCAGTCCTTTGAAAGACTTAGTCATATTTCAAGTGGTTCGAGGACAATTCAAGATATTTCTACAAGAAGGCTACAGATACATAGATTTAGTTCTCATTTCTGGAATTAAGTTCCCTTCTTAAATGCCAAAACCTTTGGGATCTGTTGTGCAAATCAAAGACTTGGATAACTAATCATTGATCTTAACATAACTGCTTAACATCCATTTATCTGATATTGTATTGCAGGTTTTTCTCAATTGTTAGTCAGGGTTTGCATTTGAAACGATATCGTTGATATAAGGAAACCCATCAATTTCTTCAATTATCAAACCATTTTTATAATTTAATTTTTTGTTTAGAAATTAGTTAAAACTAAAATTCCTTTTATTGAAAATTCTAATCAAGTCATAGATTAAGGGGTGAAACCGCCACCAAAAGGAATATATATATTCCTTTAAATCACATATATCCAAATAAAAGCCTTTAAAAATAAGCTTAACTACCAACAACAACACTACAACCATTCCCGTACAAGGAAAGCTGCCACATAATTTGGTTTGACAAAAAATACTTTTCTTGGCCACATGCTTAATGCGTCACATTGTCATTTTTTATGTGTTTGAGATCTATCGGAACATTTGCTAAACTTCTCAGGATGAATTTAAATGATGCCACCGAGTATGAGTTCAAAAAGTACGAACACAAAAAAATTTATAACCGTTTGAACCGTTTCTCTTGAAATATGCAAATAATATTTGATGAACCTTTAACATCTTCTTTCGTTTACACCCTTTATTGCTTAAACATCCATATACACACGATTTCATTCTGTCACTACTTATGAGCCACACAAGAGGACATTGAGTGCAATTAATGTAAAATGTTGATAGAAATACTAGAATTCGAAAATAATATTTATGACGCACCCCTTCGTTGACAAAACTTGATGTTATTTGCATACCACAGAACATTTGCTCATCCAAAGAAAAAGGGGTCCCTTATCGATATAAACCACCCTCGTGACATAAAACATTAAATATTTATTTATTTTTAAGATTTTTTCCATTTAAAACGCTATACTTTTGCACTATTGTAAATAAGCAATGAAGAGTTGCAAATACAAAAACCTGTCACTTGTATTAACCAAAGATGTCACTTGTAAAATATTCATAACAGTTTTTATTACTCTAGAGCACCACTACAAGTGGTGAAAGGTGTTTGTCATTGGGTTTGTGACATAAAGAAGAAATCACCTAAAATTCCATAATGTATATATATATTCTCACATAAATTTAAATCTCAGTCGATTTAGCTATATTCACTTACCGGTTCGACTGTCTGTCGCTCTGTCTACTCATATCCAAAATAATAAATAGAGTTCAATTAAATTAGCGTGTGAATTTGTTATTCTCTGAAAATTTTACCATTTTTCATTAACAAAATTGACTTAGTTGGAAAAAAAGTTATAAGCCGATATCTGAGAGAACCTTTTCCTTTAATGCAAAATTTCATCATAATCGATTCATTTTCAAATTATTCGATTTTTAGAATTTGAGGACGGTGCATTGTTGTTGCCCAAATAATTGGCAGATGGCTCTCAGTGATACCAACACTGAGAGTAAAACAAATTGGATTCATCCATTCTATCGTCTATGTAGTTGATTAGTTATATTGGGAGCATTATAACCACACACGGAGGATTCGATAATCGTTTTCAAAAAGCCGGGTATTTGCAGCCTATTTGGACTTTATCATTTTTATCATTGATAAAGTCTATAATACAGTGGAATCCGCAAAGAATCAGAAGGAGGGAACCTCCTGGTCACACTTGAAGGAAGCAAATTGAAAACAAGTTAAAATGCAATGTTCGGATATGTCGAATCCGTAAATCCCATCACTACGATCAATTAAAAATAAGTGTAGGAACTATTAAAGGTCCACTTGTAAGAGAGTAGCTCTCCCCCATGTCATATCCCATAATTTTTGTAAAATATTGCTTGATCAATGTACCGAACTTTAATAAATTTCCTGTAACAATTTCAGTGACATGCGATATTAAATATATCGTTTGTAAGGGGATATCTTTGCCCCATGTCCTATCCAACATTTTTTAGTCTAGAATAGAGATATACGATATTAAATGTTGAATTTTAAATGCATTATCCCCCATCCAACTCCTCTTCTGTTCTGTTCACTATTTCAGAGATCGATGAATGTATGACTTCCAAGGGCCAATAAGTTGATAACGATCGGTCCCATATTTCATTGTTCTTCCGGAATCAGATTTCAAGCTCATAAAACTTATAGCTATAAAAGTATGTGGGATAAATTTAGTTCTAATAAATTTGTTTTAAGCTCCATACAAATCCTCTTCCTGCGCAATGATCGATTCATAATTGCCCTGGATCATGTTGAATCAAGATAAATTTTATTTGCATCTCAAGGTAACTACCAATATTGAATATTCCCCATTCCACCTTTCAGGGGTCATAGCTTCTTTTCTTCTTTATTTTTTTTTAAATTAGAAACTTATGTTTCTTGCCAGATTAAAATTATATACAAATTCACTTTTTAAACAAAATACAAAAAAAAAGCAGCTGAGTTTTGTTATAATTTTTCAAGTGGCTGCATCCTTTATTCTCCACAAAATTTGAATCGCTACAGAAAAAAAGTCGTAAATATTTGTTGTTTTTGTTGAACTGATTTAACGCATCACTGGATTAAATAAAACTTTCAAATGAACAGTTAAATACGCGCTAATAGGGGTTCACATTTCATACAGAATCTCTCTTTGGCATATAAACACAGAAAACACAATTGTTACATATCCTGGCCAAGGACCATAGTGATATAACTTACCACCACACTTCCTCATACATACACACACATACACACATCTGAGTATTGAAAACTCTTTATTGAATAACATATAAAATATATTTATTGTTGTCCAAAGCATTTGTGTCACTCGAAGGATTGATTGTGACATTAAGTAGGATTTATTTTTTTATTTTCATTTTCAATATTTCGTTTCATTTCGTTTTTTTTTTTGCCACTTTTACGCGTGTTTTAAGGTTTTGCTTTTCGTATTTTATTTGCTTTTCTGTGTTTGTGTGTGTGTGTATTTTTTATAACCCTTAAAATTATCTTCCTGAGATGCAAATTTCTTTGAGCTTAAAAAGTGTTACAATTTTTAATTAGAACACAAAACCCATATGGTTTTTTAAGGATTTTAGAAAATTTCCCTTTTGAATTTGTTTTTGCGTTTTTATTATCGGAGTGCGAAATTCGTGTTTATTTTAAAGCTTAAAATCAATATTTTTTTTTATAAAATTTATTTATTTAATTTTGGTATTTCGATTTTGATTAAAAAAAATGCAAATTTTCAAAAAGGGGTGTCATAGATCCTTTTCCATTATATAGAAACTAGGAACTATATATGTATTGAAGGAATGGATAAAAATTGGTTTTGTACGAACATTTCGATAAAATCTTTATATAGAATTTTCGATAAATTTTTCCTTTAAGGAATATTTTTGATAAAAATTACTATTTATAGGAAATTTTCGATAAATTCGCTATTTATGGGAAATTTTCGATATTTGCTTTGTATAGAAAATTTTCGATAAATTTGCTATTTATGGGAAATTTTCGATAAATTTGATATTTATGGGAAATTTTCGATAAATTTGATATTTATGGGAAATTTTCGAGAAATTTACTATTTATAAGAAATTTTCGATAAATTCGCTATTTATGGGAAATTTTCTCTATTTATAGGAAATTTGCTATTTATAGGAAATTTGCTTTGTATAGAAAATTTTCGATAAATTTGCTATTTATGGGAAATTTTCGAGAAATTTACTATTTATGGGAAATTTTCGATAAATTTATTTATAGGAAATTTTCAATAAATTTATTTATAGGAAATTTTCGATAAATTTGTTTTGTTTAGGAAATTTTCGATAAATTTGCTATTTATGAGAAATTTTCGATAAATTTGCTTTTTACAGGAAATTTCGATAAATTTGCTATTTATGGGAAATTTTCGATAAATTTTCTATTAATGGGAAATTTTCGATAAATTTGCTATTAATGGGAAATTTTCGATAATATGCTATTAATGGGAAATTTTCGATAAATTTGCTATTAATGGGAAATTTTCGATAATATGCTATTTATGGGAAATTTTCGATAAATTTGATATTTATGGGAAGTTTTCGATAAATTTGATATTTATGGGAAGTTTTCGATAAATTTGATATTTATGGGAAATTTTCGATAAATTTGCTATTTATGGGAAATTTTCGATAAAATTGCTATTTATGGGAAATTTTCGATAAAATTGCTATTTATGGGAAATTTTCGATAAATTTGTTATTTATAGGAAATTTTCGATAAATTTGTTATTTATAGGAAATTTTCGATAAATTTGCTTTCGATTTTTAAAATTTTCGGTTTAGAGGAAATTTTCGATAAAATTTCGTTTTAGAGAAATTTTTTTATAAAATTTCGTTGAAGAAGTTACATTTATTTATTGTATCGATATTTCGAATACTGAAATTTGTTTTTCTATCCTTTTTCCGTTTTCCCCCAAACAATCACTTGATCCCGAAATACCATTAGCGCAACCAAAAAATTGTGTGACAACCGTATTGTGATAATTTTTCAATTAAATTCAACCCAATAAATGATTTCAAAGCATTTCGTTGCCCAGCAACAACAACAATAAATAAAAAGACTCATATAAAAATAAAAAACGAAAGGAAATCTTAATTTCGTCTCGGCTTTTAATAAAGAATCCGTGAAAATAAGGATACTTTTCTCCATTTTTTCTCTTCTTATAGAAAAACCAAGTTACGCAGTTTTATTCAGTAAAAATAATGATTGTAACACTAATTTGATGTTGACGCGACAGAATGCGACACAGTTGAAATGCGAAAATGCGAAAGAGCATAAGTTATAACGCACACTTGTGCGTCATTAACACAAAAGGTCACAGCTGGTGGTTTTTGGTTTGAATTTTCTTTACTTTTTGTTGTTGTTTTTTTGTTCTGAAAATGATGAGAATGGTGATACTTTGTAACGGTAAATGTTGAAATGGGTGACTGCAATTTTTTTGCTCCTGCAGGTGGGTGGTGGTTGTTAAGCGAAATATTATGAAGAGTCCTCTTTGTGTGTGTGTATGAAAACTGTTATAAATTTATATTTGTGTGTGTGTGTGTTATGCTACATTTTTATATCGTCGTCGTGGTTTTTAACTTAAGTTTCCATTTGTAACTTTTTTTGGGAGCAAGTGTTTTTTTCGTTCGTTTTTGATGTCTTGGGTTAATACCAAACTGACTGCGGTTGCTCAACCCTATTTTTTGGATTTTTTGTTTTTGGGGACGCCATTACAGCATTTTCTTTGTGCGAGATACTTTCGTATGGTAATTTCATTTGTGTTTTTTTCTGTGACTGTATAATTTGGCCATAATGATATTGGCTTGGCAACGAAAAGTGAGAAAATGGTTACATCGTTTCCTAGTTACAAGATGATAAAGTGAAATAAACTCCAAAGGCGCAGCAAATTTGAATTTAATTTTACTTTTAGCGAAAATTTAATTTTATGGCACTTTTTGCGAAATTTATTGATTTCATTTTAAAACAATATCTTCGAAACGAAATTATATCGAACATTTTGTATAAAAAGTAAATTTATCGAAAATTTTCTAAAAAAAGTAATTTTATTGAAAATTTTCTATAAAAAGTAAATTTATCGAAAATGTTCTATAAAAAGTAAATTTATCGAAAATTTCGTATAAAAAGTAAATTTATCGAAAATTTTCTACAAAAAGTAAATTTATCGAAAATTTTCTACAGAAAGTAAATTTATCGAAAATTTCGTATAAAAAGTAAATTTATCGAAAATTTTCTTTAAAAAGGGAATTTATTGAAAATTTTCTATAAAAAGAAAAGTTATTGAAAATTTCGTATAAAAAGTAAATTTATCGAAAATTTCGTAAAAAAATAAATTTATCGAAAATTTCGTATAAAAAGTAAATTTATCGAAAATTTCGTATAAAAAGGGAATTTATTGCAAATTTTCTATAAAAAGTAAATTTATCGAAAATTTCGTATAAAAAGTAAATTTATCGAAAATTTCGTATAAAAAGTAAATTTATCGAAAATTATCTACAAAAAGTAAATTTATCGAAAATTTTCTACAAAAAGTAAATTTATCGAAAATATTCTACAAAAAGTAAATTTATCGAAAATTTTCTACAGAAAGTAAATTTATCGAAAATTTCGTATAAAAAGTAAATTTATCGAAAATTTTCTTTAAAAAGGGAATTTATTGAAAATTTTCTATAAAAAGTAAATTTATCGAAAATTTCGTATAAAAAGTAAATTTATCGAAAATTTCGTATAAAAAGTAAATTTATCGAAAATTTCGTAAAAAAAATAAATTTATCGAAAATTTCGTATAAAAAGTAAATTTATCGAAAATTTTCTACAAAAAGTAAATTTATCGAAAATTTTCTACAGAAAGTAAATTTATCGAAAATTTCGTATAAAAAGTAAATTTATCGAAAATTTCGTATTAAAAGTAAATTTATCAAAAATTTCGTATAAAAAGTAAATTTATCGAAAATTTCGTATAAAAAGTAAATTTATCGAAAATTTTCTACAAAAAGTAAATTTATCGAAAATGTTAAAAAGTAAATTTATCGAAAATTTTCTATAAAAAGTAAATTTATCGAAAATTTTCTATAAAAAATAAATTTATCGAAAATTTCGTATAAAGAGTAAATTTATCGAAAATTTCGTATAAAAAGTAAATTTATCGAAAATTATCTACAAAAAGTAAATTTTACGAAAATTTTCTACAAAAAGTAAATTTATCGAAAATATTCTACAAAAAGTAAATTTATCGAAAATTTTCTACAGAAAGTAAATTTATCGAAAATTTCGTATAAAAAGTAAATTTATCGAAAATTTTCTTTAAAAAGGGAATTTATTGAAAATTTTCTATAAAAAGTAAATTTATCGAAAATTTCATATAAAAAGTAAATTTATCGAAAATTTTCTTTAAAAAGGAAATTTATTGAAAATTTTCTATAAAAAGTAAATTTATTGAAAATTTCGTATAAAAAGTAAATTTATCGAAAATTTTGTAAAAAAATAAATTTATCGAAAATTTCGTATAAAAAGTAAATTTATCGAAAATTTCGTATAAAAAGTAAATTTATCGAAAATTTTCTATAAAAAGGAAATTTATTGAAAAATTTCTATAAAAAGGAAATTTATCGAAAATTTTCTATAAAAATTAAATTTATCGAAAATTTCTCACAAAAAACAAATTTATCGAAAATTTCCTATAAATAGCAAATTTATCGAATAATACCAACAAAATTTAAATTTATTTAAAGTTTCCTATAAAAATAAAATTTATTGGGAATTTTTCTATCAAAGAAAATTTTATAAATTTTTCTTTCAAGGAAAATTTTTTTTTATTTAAGAAAAGTTTATCGAAATTTATCAAAAGTTTTTCTATTAAAGAAAAAATTACCAAAATTTTTAAGGAACAATTTATTACATTTTTTTTGTTACAGAAAAATTTATCGATATTTCTCTATTGAAGAAAACTTAACTAATATTTTTCAAAATTTTTTCTTTAATAAAAAAATTTTGATAAATTTTCTTTCTTTAAAGAAAAATTTCGATTAATATTTATCAGAATTTTTTATTAAAGAAAAATTTCTTTTAAAGAAATATTTATCGAAATTTTCTTGCTTTAGAAAGGATGTAACACTGAACTTATCGTAAAAAATATGTGAAATGCAATTAAACTTTTTTAAAAGTTTAACAAATAATTTGTTGGGAATTCGTGTCATTCAAGCTCTAAAATTCCCCTCAAAACTCAATGTCTGAGTCATGACACTTTTATTATTAAACGATCTATTTTGCTCTTGGAAATTATGCCTCAACAGCTGTGACCCTTCTCAATGAATTAAATTTGAAATGAAAAATAAAAAAAAAAATATTTCAAATATTTTTCTTATTACGCAGGAATAAACATATCAAAACCAAAAACACGTGCAAGGATTTAAATAGAAATTTATCACAAATCACATTCAATCATACATTTCACATTCATCACCCATAGAATTGAGAAATCTCCTCATTATACACCCACATGTTAAATAAAGTTCTAATGAAAATAAGAATTGAATTTATACACAACAATTGTTTGCAACATGAACGCAATAATACAACTTTAAATGCAAAAACACAAATCTCGCCTGTCTACGTGCCCACTTATTGTTTGATGTGGATTTTAATTGGACTCAAGTTTTTGGTTTTCTAAGCAACAAAAACTTGAAAATAAAATAATGGAATGAGGCGTTTAATAAATAACTACAGAAATGTAGTTATTAACCAAATATCTCTGATGTATTTTGGTTAATTTTGAAATTTTAATAAAAATCTTAACAATAAATTGAAAAATTCCTGAAATATTTATTATTTTCCCCTGTTTTCCTCTAGCACTTGAATACCGAATAAAAAATGCAGTGAACTTAAAAAAATACCAACTCACTCACCCTCTTTTGAGGGCTGCTGTCTGCCTTCTCAGTCACAAATATGATCCTTAATATCATTTAAATAAAAGTTATGATAGTTTTTATCAAAAACCTTTTTACAAGCATTTTGGTTGTTTTTGCATTTATTCACTGTAATTGAAATCACATACATATGTCATTTAATTATTTAAACAAATATTATAACGTTATAATGGAAAAAAAGGGTTTTTTTTCAAGTTTGAAATTTTAATTCAACTTTTCATTTCAACTGTAAAATTGTTGTTCGTATCACCGAAATGTCTGAATACGTTTTTTGTTAATCCATAACGACATTTCACCGTATTTGTATACAATTAAAATCTCATATTAATCGTAATGTTGAATAATTTTAATTTGATTAATGATCCTTTTTAATACACATTTAAAGAAAATAATGTTTCTTTATATTTAAATATTCTCGAATTTCATTGCAAATTTCTCACAAAAAGATCAAGAGAATATTTTCTATAGAATAATTTTATCTTTGGAAAAAACTTCTAATCCGCAATAAATGGAAAATTTATCAACAAATTTCCTTAAAAGATATTTTATCAAAAATTTCCTTAAACGATATTTTATCGAAAATTTCCTATAAAAGGAAATTTTATAAAAAATTTCCTATAAAACGAAATTTTATCGAAAATTTCCTATAAAACGAAATTTTATCGAAAATTTCCTATAAAACGAAATTTTATCGAAAATTTCCTATAAAACGAAATTTTATCGAAAATTTCCTATAAAACGAAATTTTATCTAAAATTTCCTTTAAAACGAAATTTTATCTAAAATTTCCTATAAAACGTAATTTTATCGAAAATTTCCTATAAAACGAAATTTTATCGAAAATTTCCTATAAAACGAAATTTTATCGAAAATTTCCTATAAAACGAAATTTTATCGAAAATTTCCTATAAAACGAAATTTTATCGAAAATTTCCCATAAAAGGAAATTTTATCGAAAATTTCCTATAAAACGAAATTTTATCGAAAATTTCCTATAAAACGAAATTTTATCGAAAATTTTCTATAAAACGGGAATTTCTTGAACATTTTCGTTTTATATGAAATAAAACGAAAATTTATCGAAATTGATTGAAAATGTTTTACAAAAATTTTTTAGAAAATTTGTTCCAAACGAAGTTTTATCAATTTTTTCTCAAAAAGGTGTTGCAAATTTCTCTTAGGAATTTTATCGAAAAAATTCCTCTAAAGAGAAAAGATCTAAAAAGAAATTTATCAAAAATTTCCTCTACAAAAAAAAATTTATTGATTTAAAAAAATATAAAAATTTTCCTATAGAAAGAAATTTTATAGAAAATGTTCTCTACTGCGAAATTTTAAAGAAATTTCTCTACAAATAAAATTTTATAGAAAATTTTCTCTAAAAAATTTATATAAAAAATTTTTGGAACATTTTTCAACAAAGAAATTTTGTAAAACATTCTCTCTTTAATGAAGTTTTAGCGAACATTTTCTTTTTAAAGAAATTTTAGCAAAAATTTTGTCTATAAAAAATTTTATCTGAAATTTCCTCTCAAAAGAATTTTTATCGAAAATTTTCTCTAAAATAAAATTTAATTGAAAATTTTCTCTACCAAAAAAGTTTAAAGAAAGTTTCTCTTAAAAGAACATTTTCGGAAATTTTTGCAAAGAATAAATTTTATCAAAAATAGAACATTGAAAATTTTCTCTCAAAAGAACTTTGATAAAAAATTTATTGAATAAATTTAAATCTTTTTTTTCTGAATCCTGCTCTAATTCATTCTCTTAAATTTTATTTCCGCCATAACTTCCGGCTTTAACAGAAAAATTCAAATCAGTCTTTTCCTTCAACATAATTTTCACACCAAAATTTATTGAGGAAAATTTAACTTTATTTCCAACATTTTTTTAAATTTTATTCTTAAAATAACAAGATTTCCTGTGTAATTTTTTTGTATTTGTGCGTAAGTTGGTGTCGATAACATAATAACGCTGCAAAAAAAGGGAAAAAATCTCATCAAAGGAAGAATATTTGTATATTTTTGTGTTAAACCAGAAAATGACATTTCTTTGGTTTTTTTACTTGAAAAGGACGATGATAACAAAAATCAGAGGAATAAAAACGAATTTATAAATAAAAAATATTTTCAAAGAGAAGCTTAACGAACAAAAGGACACAACATACAATTTCTGCTAATACCAAACGGAAGGAAAAGGAAATCAGATCAAAAGCGGAATGAAATGCGTTGTACATTTTTAGGATTTTTTTTGCAAATAAATTAAATTAGTTTAAGCAAAAAAAAACTAAATAAAGGATATTTTAAAGGAAGCTGGAGAAAAAAGGATTTTTGTATTGTTTTTTAAATTTGTGACAAGAAAAATGGAAACAATTTAATTTTTGCTACTTTAAAGAAGTACAAAACCACTTTAATGCAAAAAATCTTTTATCTCAGTGTATTTGATGGCATAAAAGATTATAAATTAAGACATATTTGCAAAAAAACCTTATATAAAGGCATTAAAAAGTCACAAAAACAAATAAATAACCCAAAAAGTATTTCATTTCATCTAAAAAGTGTCCTTTCGCTTGATTTACAAAATCCATCAATGAAATATATATTTTTCTCAGTTCTCTACACACAAAAGGTGTTAAATATATACGATGTTGTTTTTTTTTTATATTTGTCATGATGTCCTTTTTTTCTATCGTATTGCATATTATGTTTATATGTGTGTAAATATATAATCCTTCAGGTAAATAGTTTTAATCCTTTGTCATACATCTTCATTGTCATGTCATCCAGTTTAAATAATAATTTTTGCAGCTACTGGACTCAATATTTTTCTCTGCGTTTTATTTTCATATGTGAGAAAATTGCATAAAATTGTATTTTCTTAATAGGATCACACAGGATTAGGTTACCCCCAAAATTGCTAAAACAATATATAATGAATATATATAGAACAAGATCATTTTTGTTAGAGAATATGTATATATTATGAAAAGGTCACAAGTTTTGAAAAAATTATGTTCCGTTTTTATATTGGAAATCTAAGAAAAATATGATCCTTTTCAAATTCCTTTTAGTTTTTATGAATATTTAAAATCTATAACTGTCAGATTACAAGATTCTTTGCATAATCTCATCATCCAAAGAAGTTTTTTGGTAATATAAATTACAGCATTTAAAAAAAATGATAAAAATAAGTTGAAGACTTCAAATATAAAATCTTTATTTTCCGCTTTTTCACACCGGATCAGGTTCAAAAAATCCACCTTCAAACGATACAATTAATTTTTTACCACGATATGAACACGAAGGAAAGTCAATAATAAAAATAATAATAATAATAATAATAATAATAATAATAATAATAGTAATAGTAATAATAATAATAATAATAATAATAATAATAACACTTAATGCTTTATTCGCCTTTGCGATTCTTTAGTGCCCTCCATTACGCTCTATTTGGTAATAATTGCAAGAACATATTAAAAATTTTGCCTGTTACTACTCCCTCATGCCCGATTCATGCCATATTTCACACTCATATCTTTAAAATTGCTATAAAAGTACTATAATACATGTGCCAAATTTCGTGAGATTTCCTGCATTACTTATATTGATATGTTATATAAAATCTGTCATTTATATGGCAGATATCCTTCGCCCATATCCCATTCATAAAAATTTACAATGTCATCCACTAAAAGCAATATCAGCCTTGTTCAAATTTCTCAAATATCGGCCTATAACTTTTTTCTGCTAAAGCGTTTTAGTCTATTTTAAATAACTTCTCAGGCCAAATTTCATGGAGCTGTGCTAATCAACAAACAGACAGACGAACGGATATTGTTAAATCGATTTTGATTTGATACATGAATGAATTTATATACTTTATGGGTTCTTGTTAGTGTTACAAGCGAAATGATAAACCAAGTATGCACTCTTTACTACCTGTGTTGTTAAGGATAACTTACAACTTGTTGAAATTTTCACAGAATGACCCCAATATATTCGGAAGTAACATAGGCCTTAAACAATTTCGGTAGGATTAGAGGGAAGGGTACCTCCATATAAAGAATATATCAATTACCAAATATATAAAGAATTATTAATGCAAGAATTTTAAAATTTCTTTCCAAACACCTTCCTTAGGAACTGCTTTACTTAAAAAAAGGAACAGATAGGATCAGGGGAAGAGGTAGCCCCAATACAATCTGTAGAACTGTTATAGCAAAAGTTGAAAATCTTGCAATTTGATAAAATCTCCGCTGCGTAAAATTTTTTTAGTACAAGTCGTGATTTATGAATTTTTTTCGGGATCAGGGACTGAGGAAAATCCACGCTCCGGATAAAATCTACTTATCTTAAATAAAAATAGAAAATGATTTTTTGTTAAAGTAGTAAAATGGTAATAAATGGATTATTTTTTTAAATTGGATAACTGTGAAATAGTTTTGTCAGAATTGAAGTTTCAAACATGTTGATTTTTGAACTGCCACGCAAAACGCAAAAGAATTCCAAAGATTAGAAGAACCCCAAATATATACGGTGGTGTATAAGTTTTGCCTGTTTTCAATGCACATTTGTATGATGTTTACATGAAGTAATAGACCGTTGATAACCAATTACAATAGGCTTTGTCCCTGGGCCAAGCCACATGCCAAATGTGGCAGCAAAAAAAAGTTCTACCACCACTTTTGAGTTTACCGTTCCAATCAAAATCACCGTTCATCTGTCCTTCTGGCTGTCCATGTTAAGATCCTTCGCAAAGTAGAGGTTTTGAAGTTATCTTAATGAAATTTGCAAATACTGTTATTTTGGTCCAGATCGATGCTTATTGATATTATCAGTCCATTATTGCATTTAAGCCCCATACAATTATCATCCCGGAATGGGGGTTTAAGTCAAAGTTGTTCTAAATTCAAACAATTGGTTCATATTTAACAGATCTTTAAACTATAAACCATATTCCGGGAAGAGGTCTTATATGGGAGCCAGGTCAATGAATGGCCCATCAGAATTAGATTTTATTTTTTGAGTCTTTTTTGTATGGCAAATTTCAGAAAATTATTTACAAAATTACGGCCTATATGACACAAAGAGTTTGGGGTGTATCAAAATTTTGCATATTTTAGCTTATTTATTTGTCATTCATCCGATTTCGATGTAAAATGATGAAGTCTATATAATTATACATTGTAGTTCAATTTTTTTGTTCAAATCCAGTTACTTTTTGTTGAAAGCATTTTTTTCAGAATTTTGAGGTTGTCTTAGATATCGGTCTATAACTTTTTTATTAATGATCGGTTCATTTTTGGTTTTAAATAGGAAACTGCTTAGGACAATAGCAAGTACTCGGGGCAAGATTAGATTCTGATATGATGCAGGAATATATATAATTTATGGGGTCTTAGATGATTTTGTTCTTAGCGTTACACACGGAATGACAAAGTTAACATAGAGGAGGATAATTTTCTTATATCCAAATCAATTCGAAAATACCTCTGCTCTAATCTTAAGAGAGCTTTAGGATTTATGATTTATTCTGATAAACTCAGAAAAGCAAATAAATGTTAACGTTGTAAGTATTTGAAAATTTAGAAAGTTTAGGTCCTACAAAACCTATCAAATTTTATGTAACTCTTTCTAACATTTATAGGAAACTGAAAATGTATTAGTTTAATTATTACCCTACATCGAACTTAAATTTACCATTCATTACAAAACCATTATAATTTGAAATCCTTAAAATTCATAGAATTCACTTTTATTCAAGACAAAATGCTAACAAATATTTATTTTATATGAAAAATTTCACACACTTGATTAATACAATTTACCAAGAAATTGTAACAAAATTTCGAAATAAATTTTTATAACAAAAAAAAAAAAAAAACAAAACCAATAAGTGTGACCTTTTCTATAACAATTCCATCATGTGGCTTTAGCTCCACAATAAAATCAGTTGAATAAAAAAATTCCATTATAATAAAATCTATAGAGGAGGAAACACAAAAATCACAATGCAAATTGATAAATCACCTGTAAATTTCTACTAAATATTTGACCAAATAAAGACAGTGGAAAGACACAAAACAAAACGTAACAAATATTACCAGAGAAGAAAGAAAGACCAAAAGACGGACAATTGGTCACAATTTCACACATTTAGACAATAATGTCACACTTTATCAAAGTCACAAATTGAAAAAACAACAAACACAGTCATCATGCTAGAACGTTTGCTACACAAAAATAATACACTAGAGCCCCGACTTGCGTCGTTTGGATTTGCATCACTTTTTTGAAAACTGAAAAAAAAATTATTTGTCGTCGTAGCAATTTTTATGTTGCGCAGGTCCCATTTGCGTCGTTTTAATTCGCTAGAAACATTTATCACTGATAACACTTAACAATAAGGGGATTTCCCTTTTATTTTTTACTAGTTAAGACCCGCTGCGCTTTACCGCCCATATAAAATAGATGATACACCTCCCCATAGTCCTATTCGTTCTACATTTTGGCCGGTAAAGAAATTCTTTGGGAAAGTAAGTGGAAATAATTTGAATACTCCCAATTTTACGGTCCTTTAGATTCTGCCTTGATCCTACCCGTCCTTTATTTTTTTCAGTAAAACAAGTTCTTGAAAAAGTGTTTTGGGGTGGAATTTGAAAACTATTGTTGTTACAGTTCTTTCGATATTCGATAATCAACATTTTCGTTGTATGGGGGACACCACTCCCCATAATCCTATCTGTCCTTCATTTTGTCTCGTAAAACAGTTTCTTAATAAAGTTGTTGGGACCAAATTCAAAAATTCTTGCTGTTATAGTTTTTTTAAATATATGATGAACAATATTTGCCTTGTATGAGGGCTACCTCTTCCCCTGATCCTATCCGTCTCACATTTTGCCTTGTTCCTTGAAAAATTATTGGCACCAAATTTAAAAATTCTCGCTGTTTTTTTTTCTTTAAATATTCCATAATTAATATTTGCTTTGTAGGGGGTGGGGCATCTCTTCTCCTAGTCCTATCGACATTTTTTATAGTCTGTGTTACGCTCCCCATTCTGTGAAAATTTCAGCAAAATCGGTCCAATAGTTTAGCTGTCTATAAGTTTAAGAAAAGTAAAAAGATTGAAATGAAAATTATACGTAAAAAACGTTTTAAATCGGGAGAAAAATGAGTTAATATAGGAAGAGCTCTTGGACCTGCACCTACAACAGTAAGAAAAATTTGCAACAGAGACAACAAGATCCCTTATAGGATAAGACAGAGTCCCTCCCTTTAATTTGGAGTCAAAAGTGTCGCCTAAAAAGTGGATGTAACATAATTTGATCCGTATGTCATTTTCGACCCATTTTACCCCAATATACGACTGTTGGATTAACTTCCTTTTATCAAAAATACAATATCTTTTGTCTTGTGAATTTATATAGAAAAATTTGATACGATTTGTTTCGTTTCTTTTTGTGCCGCGTTTCTCCCGTCCCCATTAACGACGCAAGTAGGGGCTCTAGTGTATTACAAATATTTTTAATTACTTATATACATACACACACACTTAAACTTACACATCCTGAGACGAATAAACTGAAATTAACAAAAATCTAACAAAATTAAGAAATTTTTGTATTGAAAACAAATCGAAAATAAAGAAGAAGAAGAAGAAAAAATAGACATAAAGGATTTCTTCATTTTTTTACGAATTAAAGGAACAAAAAGGAATTAAACTGAAGCAGCAGACAAACGACCTGTAATATTTATATTCAATCTTTTTTTACTTCATGCAAACAATTTTATTTCATGCATTCAAATACTCTTTGGCAGAAGACTGAACAAAAAAAAAAAGAACAATTGTTTTGTCTAAAAAATAAACATATGAAAAAAACAACTGAAAGTAAGAATTTAAAATATTTGTTGTTGTTTTTGTTGTTCATCAAATCTTTTGTAATTGTTTTTGAAATGAAATCAAACATTTTGGTCCACAAGAAAAAAAAACTACAATAAAAAGGGAAATTAAAAATACGATTTTTTTTCAAAATTTTATTATTACAAAACAGATGATGGGTTTGGTGTGCTGAACACTGAGAGAAAAAGATCAGTAATGAAAATATGTTTACTCCAAACAAAAATCACCAGGAATGGTCCAATAGAAAAAAATTATAGAATAAATCATCATATAGATCGATAATGACCCAACACTTCAGGAATTTAATGTAGTTTTTATAAGAAGACTTTTTCTAGAATCGGGGTTTAAGTGTATCTCTTTCAAGTCACACATATGTTTTCATAATGTAAGTGGTCTTGACTTAACCGAATAAAGCATATTTACTTTTTTCAAGTTTTCCGATCGATTCAGTTTTACTTTTTGATACGCTTAAATGATGTTGGTCCTTCAGTTCATATAAAAACTTGAGCGCAATGTACAGATGTTAATTTTGTGATTAAACTCTGATGCATATTCCTATAAACGCATTTTATTTTTTCTCTCTCAAAATTGATTTAGTAGAAAAAAGTTATAGGCTAAAAACCCCAATTTTAATATACCTAATTGGCATAAGAATCATCCCGAAAAAAAACTATATTGTCCTTGGGCTATTATTTGACCCAGCTCCCATATAAGGCTCCTTCCGCGAATATATTTTAAAGCTTATAAAACAATTAAATATAAATCATTTCTATTGAAATTTGGCACGATATATTGTGTGTCTGTCCCCAAATATATGCTCTTAATATGATCAATATCGGTGCATATTTTGCTATAGGCCCTTTCCCGAAATAGATTTTGAGCTTATCAAATTCTTAAATAAAGAACTTCTTTATTTCGGTATAATTATTTTTCTTACGTAACTCAGTATATCAGTAGCTATAGTAAAATATGAAATATCGGTCCATATTCCCACATAAGGCCCCTTTCCGAAAAACGATTTTAGGTTTATAAAACTTAAATATATAAAAATTCTATTGAAATTCCATACAATAATTTTTTGAAACCTTTTTGTATATATGTTATTACTACGACTACATATATATATATATCCATATTTTGCTTTAGCTTCCATATAAGTCCTCTTCTTGGAAGACGATTTGCTGTTTATAAAACTATTAAATAGGACCCATTTTTTTAATCGTAGCTATTAATTTTTAACATTCAATTTGAGATATATAACAAAATTTTATGAATATCGGTCCATATTTGGGTATAGGTTCCATTTAAGCTTATGCAACACTAATATTTGGTCAGTTTTTTTTAAGTTTTGTACAATTAATTTCATACCCGCCACCACCATAAGGGGAAATATTAACTTTGTCATTCCGTTTGTAATGCTAAGAAGGCATCATCTATGACCCCATATATATGTATATATATTCATATATATATATTTATTAAAACCAAAATATATACCGATATCTGAGACAATTCCTTCAAATACCATTCTAAAAATAATCCGTTCAGTTGAATAAAGTCATAATTTACATTATTTGAATACTCATTAAATGTTTCAGAATTGTATTTCAGAAAATATTTTCTATATAACATGAGTTTGTGAATGGGTATGTAAATACTTCTCATGCATTTGTGATGGAGGGCATAGCCGAATAAAGCATTCTTACTATTTTCAAGTATGCCGTTCGACCCAAAGTTACAGTCTGTATTTATGGCAATTCGAAGCTACTTCGGTGAAATTTAATACGGACAATCTTTTCTGGGCCAAGGATTAAGCCTATAAAGATTGGCGATGATTGTATCGAAGCTCCTTGATCCAATATTTCAAGGATTTTCATCAAAATGTAATTCTAAAATTAGCAAATTTTTAAAGTTGCGATTGACATTAAGTTTTGAACTTATTTTAGGCAATTCGAGTTTGTAGTTTTTCGAAATAAATTTCGAAATAAAAATCCTTTAGGAATATATTTTGAAAAAATTTTAATTTTAATTCAAATATTTAAAATTAGCTGAGTTTCAAATAAAAATTTTCTTTTGGACTTTTTCTCTAAGTGTAACTTAACCTTTTCAATTCGATATTGCTTACATGTGTTCAACATTTATTATTGTTTGCATGTGTGTGTACTTGTATTTATACAACAAAATTTATTTGTTTAGTTCTCTTTACAAACGTAAACAAGTGAAATTTCTATTGAGATTTCTGTCTTTTTAACCCCTGTTTGGTTTAATTTCTTAATATGACCAATTCAAGAGCTTCGAAAATAATAAAACACATGTCTTTGTTTTTTTTGGTCTCTTTTTCTTCCCAATAAACCTCGATTGTTGTCCCACATTTGATTGTCTAATTGACCAAATTAAAAGATATATTTCTTTCTTGGCTGCCCTTATTACCTTGATGATTTAATTTTTTTGAAAAGGATTCCATTACCTGTTCCTTTTTCAGATTCCAAATAAGATTTCTTAATACATAATTGTTTTTGGTTAAAAAAAAAATATATTTGTTAAATGACTTATGATGGATGAGTTTTTTTCAAAAATTCTATATTTATTGGTTTTGTTTTGAATGCAATTTATAGTTAAGAATTAATTAAATAAAACGGAAGTAGAGGTGGCTTAAAGTGGTGCAGTAATATTACGCCCTCATTAGCTTATGGAGATTCCGAAACATTCAAATTTATCTGTAAACAAAAATCAAAAAAAATAGTTTCCCATAATTCTTAACGATGAGACTTATAATGAGTGAAGTTATATTCCCACAGTTTTGGGTCAAAAGAGGAACAAAGCAAAGGCAAATTTTTTCAAACAATTGGTTTAACCTTTTCTCAGTTCTATTTCAGAAAATCACTTTAAAATTTATCGTATGAAATGAAGTTACGATTTGTTATACCTTTAAATGAAGCGATCAAGTCTTAGCAGCCCATTTTCACTTTCAAAAGTTCACTTTCCAAAGTGAGCGGAATGGTGAAGAGGGTATATTAACTTTGTCATCCCTATGCGTAACGCTAAGAAGAAATCGCCTACGACTCAATACTGTGTAAATATTTTTGCATCAAATAAAAACCTGAGTCTATTTAGCTATGTCTGTCTGTCTGTCTGCTTGTTGTTGGCTCGTTTAGCCCGAGAAATTTTCTCTTTAAAACCAGAAAAAACGGTTCAGTATGTTATTAGATATAAAACGATATCTGAGACAACCTCTAAAAGAATTTTCGTCATTTTTTTATCAAGAGATAAGGATAAAATTCTACCATGATATTAAGTTTAATGGACCTCATTGCCATTCCAAAAATTATCAAAATCGGTTCAATAAAAAAAAAGCGAAACAATAAAAATTGTTTTTGAAATTAATTTATCAATTTTGAAAGTACTGAAAACATTAGTGGATGCATTATTCTGAGATTAGTTCGTTTAAGTTTCGGAACTTGGATATTATTAATACTCAAAAAAAAAGCTCTATATAGAATCATTCACAGTGGTCCCAAACCGATTTAAAAAATATCGTGCATCATCCTTCAAAAATAATTGAAACTTGAAATCCAAAATTAGGACATGGAGGAGTGTTAGAACAAATTATGGGACAATTGTCGTACAATTACGACAATCGTATGTATTTATATTTGATCAAGTACATGCGAGATTTATGCGTTTCATAGTGATGTTTGAAACGCATATTTAGACATTTCCTGAGGGACATTTGTATGAGGCCTGTATAAAGTAATGGATCAATCATAACCAATACTTGTATGTGCCGAATTTCATTAAAATATCTTAAAGACTTCATCCTGTACTTTGTGAATATGGACAACCAGCCACCCGGACATGGTTAAATCGACAAGGAAAGTGGTTTTGAGTGGAACGTTATATTTAAAAGTAGTGATAGGACCATTTTTTCTGCCCGTTACAAACATCTGTGAAGGATATTAACATTAATAAATGAAGAACTTTTTATTGACCAATTTTTATACAGACAGCAGGTAAAGCCTTTCTTCCAAAGCTCTTCTTTTTGCTGTATCTATCACGAGTAATTTAGAAATAATTTTAGGAACATATTAAAAATTATAGTTGTAAAGATACCAACCCCCATGCTCTCTCCCAAAAACTACGTTGTCTATAAAATTTTGCATAGATAACGGTTTATAACCTTTTTTTCTGCTGAACCGATGAAGCCAATTTAAATAACACAGCTCTGTCAATTATCGTGGGTGAATGTACGCCAACAACAGACAGAGAGAATGACAATCGGATATAGATAATTCGACTCAGATTTTGGTGTGATATAATAATATATACTTTCCGGGGACTGCTTTATCTTTAATAACACCAATTGTGGAGGTTGAGGGTATAAAAATCATGATCCAAAATAGATCAAAACTTTCGATCTATATAGATTTTATCATGTAGAGAATTGGAAAAATTATTTACAGGTTTATGGTTTTTCCAATAAAACTGGACATTAATTTTTTATCGATTTTTTACATGTTCAAGTAAATTGGGAAATATCACAGAAAAATCTGTGTAAATTTACATTAAAATATATGCATTTTGGAACCACTGCTCATCTGTCCTTAAGTAACTACCAACTCTTCTTCTGACTCATGGAATCCTCTGAGGAGAATTGTATGTATTATATCTCCATAACCATAAAGAAATTCCTTGTTCAAAAAGTTACATATTTCTACCTCATTATATTCTCATTGGTTTCCTGCATCCGGTACTTGAGTCATACAACAAAGTACACTCTACATTCCATCAACCAGTTCAAAAGTTTATTAAACACAACAAATTGATGCGAAATCAAAGTTATAAAACAGATGCAAAAATTATTAAATTTTAATGAAAAAGGCTGAATAACAACAACAACAAAACAAAGCAAAGTAAAGTTAAGGAGCAGCAATAAACAGAAACTAAATAGAAAACAAAAACACCCTTTAAAACAACGAAGCTGTAATAGGCTTTCAATATAAGGACGATGAGGACGAAATGAAACAAATGAAAATATAAATGAGGCACAAATGTTGGCAACATATAAACAATAACACCACCCTCCACAGGACTCTAAACAAATCCTTGGCTTTGTGTAGAAACTCAAAACTCTTGTTAACAGGGGTCAAATGGTATAACTAACACCCCTCGATTACAAAAATGAGAAAAGAAGAATGAAATATTTCAACTGATTTTATAGATGTTCTTGTTCTTGTTTTTGTTGTTGTTGTTGTTGCTGTTGTTTTGTAAATAATTGGAACACATTGATTAGCTGTAAATCAACGTATAAAATGTCCATCAATATTTGCAGCTCTACACCAGACAGAACCCATCAATGCAAAATATTGATGAATAAAAACAATGATTATAGTCTTCTGATATTGAAGCTGCTGCTTGTTGCTACAGAAAAAGGATATTAAGGACTTCTCATTTAAAGTCAGTTATTACTGTTGTTGTAAGCAGCACGAGCAGCTCATGATTATGTTTCTAGTCTTCTTCATCTTTATAGAGTTTTTTGTGTTCCATGTTGTCGTCTGTTAAGCCAAAGTCATTGACGGTCTTGTCTTCTTAATGTCATGTCAATAAGAGGAGAATTGTAATGAAATAATAATATGGAACAAAACAAGTGGTGGTTTTGTTTTGGCTTCAAATGGGTGCCCTGTAATTTAAGTTGTTTAAGAATTTTGTTTCTTTTGTTGTAATTTTTTTTTATTAAAAACAAAAACTCCTGGCTTTTGTTTCCGTTTCTTTTTTTTCGCTACCAACTGTTAGTTGGGCCGGAAGTGGCCA
Organism: Cochliomyia hominivorax; assembly: GCA_004302925.2. Taxonomy (NCBI): domain Eukaryota; kingdom Metazoa; phylum Arthropoda; class Insecta; order Diptera; family Calliphoridae; genus Cochliomyia; species Cochliomyia hominivorax. The sequence continues at coordinate 8,143,442 of PYHX02000495.1, read as the reverse complement.
TTTTTGCGTTTTAAATTAAATTTTTTCGCGAGCTTCTCTTTTTGTGTTTTTTATTTGTTGGGATTTTAATTTTATTTAATGTTTTTTTTCTTGTTGTACTTTATAGCGTTACTAATCAGCGGAAATATTTGTATTTTTTTTTCGCGGCAACTTTATGAAAAGAAGAAAAATTTATAAAAAAAAGAATTCACTACAAATTGTTATTAAAAAAAGTGGGTGAAAAGAGGCAAAATTTGTATCTGAAAACAGAAAAAAACACTTGTTCTGTTGTTATTTTTAATATTATTAAGGCCACCCTTTTATGAGTTTTAACGCTTTTGAGGTTATGTTTTTTGTTTGTTCGCTGTTTATAATGAAAAGAATGCAGTTAAGTGGAAATTAGAAATTTAATTAAAATTATTAAAAAAAATCCTTTAGAAAGCGGAAGATAAAAACTTGATGAGCATGTTAATATAACAAGTTAAAATAATTAAACATTATGGTTAAAATAATATTAAATTAGTTGTGGTAGAAAAAAAATCTATTCATCACACACATATACACACCCATACACATACAATCCCATACACACAGTGACAAAATTTGTCATATGTTTTGATGTAAAGAGTAACATGGAGAAATTTTTAACCCAAATATTGTTTTGCTATATTTATTGATCAAGTTACCTTTTTAAAACACGTCAGTTATTACGTTTAAGGTTAAACAAGTGAAAATATTGTTAATCTGATCAGACCAGAAAAAATTGCATACTAAAATTATTAAATATTTTGAACAAAACCCAACTTGATTCTTCAAAAAGTTGGCGAAGTTTTCAAAACTCTGCCGTCAAAACTGTTTTCAATGTTATTGAACAGTATCAGGAGAACTTGCCCGTTGTGAGAAAGCCTGGTTCAAATAGAAGCTATGGTCCACATGATATTTTTAAAGCCAAAAAGATAGAGAACATTTTCGAAAGAGCTCCCTACACATCTGGCAGGAAAGTAGCCCGTTAAGCGCAGTGTTTGGACTATTTGTTACGAAAAGTTAGGCTTAAAAACACACAAGATTCGAAAAATTCCTGGCAGGAATGTTGCTAATAGTTGAAAGACTAAAAACAGAGTACAGAAATTGGAGACAAGTTTTCTAAAAAAATTTCTTGCTGCATAAAGGATGATATTTGGCAAGTTCCTGGTCAAAACTTGTATGTTGCTGTTGCTCGAGGGATTATTAAAGAAGAGTTTAGGACCCAAAATTAGTCGAAATTTTCCAAAAAGTTCTAAGTATGACAAGCAATAGGCAGTTGGGGCAAAAGGAGCCAAATATTATTACACCGAACTCTATAAATACTGAAATTTATATCAAGGAATGTTAACATAGGCTGCTTTCATTCATAAGACTTTATAATGTGTCTACATATTTTTGGACTGACATGGCATCCTGTCACTATGGTAAAACAAGCCCTTGAGTGGCAGAGAAACAATAATGTGGAATTCTGTATCAAGAGAAGTAAATTCTTTAATCTGTCCGGAGCTAAGACCAGTGGCGAAGATATTTGGAATCTTGTTAAAAGAGATTTAAAGAGCACAAACAAAGTGTCAAATAGTATGGTAGATAGATTAAACGAAGATGGACTACCTGTACTGTACCAAAGTGACAAAAGGCACTATCAATAGTTTAATGGAAGCGTTTCCGAAAAGGTAGTGTTTAAGACTGTAAGTCTATAAGTTAAGTGGTTAGTTTTTTATTAACATATATGTATGTTAAGAATTTTTCGATCTCACTCCTTGTGAAGCAAATTCGTTGAATTCATCATTTTCAGTTGATTTTATGTTGATAGTTATCTGTATCTAAAGTCTAAAATGAACTGTAAACTTTAAGCAAAACTACATTATGGATTAGAGGGGGGTAAAAAAGGGACAAAATTTATACCAGAAAAGAAGCGCAAAACTAAAATTATATTACAAACTATTAATTTCTAGAAAATATAACAAAACTTGTCGTTAATGTCTTGATTAATTATTTTACACAACATTTAAATTTAAACTTCAGATTTTTTCTTCAAATTTCAGTTAATCTAAATGTCAAGTTATTTTTTTTGAAATTTTAAATGTCAAATAACCAACCGGTTGTCATTTTCTTAAAAACCAGTTTCCTTAACATTTTAATTATGGCTGTTTAAACTAGACACCTCTATTAAGCTAATTTGAATAAGATATTTGAATGAAAAAACTATAAACTCATGAACACAAATTAAAATCATTAATCAAATAACTCCAACCACAATTTAGTCTTTTTGGTTAATCCTCTAACTCTAAATACTGGTAACCTAAACTAAAATCACCTCATAAAAAATCATTAAAAAAAATTATAAAAAAAAATTCCTTATAAAAATAAAATTATGAATGAAACGAACTTTTTTTTAACAAAATCTTTATTAACGACAAACAAGTGTTTTGTTAAGATTTTTTTTTTATAACTTTTTTTCTTCAAAATCTTTTGTTCGATTTTTATAATAAAAACGAAATTTCACTTTTTTTATTACTCGTTCTTTTTTAATTTTGTTGTTACTTCAGGGTATTTTCTAACCCCAAATTAAAACTCTGCCAGACATTGTGACGTTGATCTTGGCTTCCATCATTTATAGAATCAGTCATTGATTCCTTCTTCATTCTCTCAATCAGCCAGCATCAATTGATGGTATTTTTGTAAACAAACATATTTTTTTCATAAAATCCAGTTTTTCTTTTAGTTTTTTTTTTAGTTTTTTTATTATTTTTTATAACTTTTTTAGTTTAAGTTGTTTTATTTGTGTT
>PYHX02000495.1:8116522-8140550 GCA_004302925.2 Cochliomyia hominivorax | reverse complement strand
CTTCAGAATTTTCAATTAATGCGCTGTTCTTTAATGGATCCATGGAATTTAACTCACTAATTTATTTCAAGTTTGGGGTCGCAAAAATCAATTGGGATTTTATGAACTGGTGTAATCTTTTTTAGGGACTTAACTGTGGACTATTTTAAGAACGATCACATCCATTTATGCACTCTAAAAAATTATTGTAAAATTACTCCTAATACAATGAGTAAGATTTCATGTAAGATTACTAAATGTGCGTAAATTGAGCATAAAATGTTTGATATATTTTTGTCTACAAAACTACACACAAAATATTGTAGTATGAATTATGAATATTTTCATTTAAAATACTTATTTTGTATGTAAAAATTTTTAAATTTTGAATAACATTGAATTTATTTTTTTTTTTACATATAAAAAGCGTAAAATTTGAAAACAAATCAATGTGTAATTTTAGCCTATTAATAGTAGGACAATACCATTAAACTACAATAGAGTAATTTACATGCATTTTTTTAGAGTGTAAGTCCCAAACTTCAAGAAGTGTTTTTAATTACATTTGAAATTACCTTATTTTGAGCTGCCAAATGTGGCCACTAAAAACAAAAAGAACAGGAGATTTACTGGCCAAAAAAATGTATAAAAAAAATTATAAAAGTTAGGAGTCGTATGAAAGGTCATTAAGATACATCAAAAAAGAAATCCGGTCCCTCAAATATTGAAATCAAGAGCTGTTGAAACGCAATTGTAAATGTCAGAAACAGTGTTGCCAATTCTTAATTCTTAGTTAGCTAAAAATTAAAATAGCCGTTTAAAAAAAACGGCCTAAAAAGTGGCTAAAATAATGTTGAAAAATTGAAAAAAATTTAAGAGTAAAAAATTTAGTTAAATATTTGTTAAAACACCTGATAATTTTCTTTTTAATTTTGAGGCTGCCTCACATATCGGTCTATATCAGTTTTGATATACTCAGGACCTTTTTTATTGTATCATGTAATAAGAAAAATCGGGAACATTGAACTCTGTCAAATAATGTGGATATGAATCAGACAGACATAGTTAAAACGACTCAGATTTGGATTAAATGTAAGAATATTGTTCATTATGAAGTTTTAAGTGATAGTTCTTGGTGTTTAACACGGAATGACAAAGTTAATATACCCTCTTCTCTACTTATAGTGATGAAAGGTTAAAAAACAAAACATCTATAAAATCACATTGTCAAATATAATCGAATATATAAGTCTTCATGCATTTCCTGAAGAATATTAGCTTTATGAAATTTTTCTTTATTATACGCTTTCGTCTTATTGATCCAAAATCTGGAAGCTGACTTTTCAATTGTTAATTATTTGTCTTTGACATTTTTAATGATCTTTCAAGAAAAAAATTATTTTTAATTGATTGAAGAAAATCCTTTCGAGACTAATTTACCACTATTTCAGAGTAAATGTGTTTGACATACATATTTAACCAAATTTTATGAGGCACTTCCTTTTTAAGAGCTTGATAGACACCTTGATCTGGTAATTTAGCCATTATAAAAAGGCTAAGAGTAAATGAAAATGGCTAAAAACAGCTAAAATAATTTAATGTCAAAATTAAATTTTCGGTGGCTAACGAGACTGAAATCGCTAAATTTTGCCACTAAATGGCTAAATTGGCAACACTAGTCAGAAAAAGAGTTAGAAAGCAACACAAAAAAATTGTTCACGACATATTGTTACCAGTGATAATAATTCCAAGCATTGAATAGTCATATAAAAATCTGCAAATTATCCAAATCAGCCCAAGCCAAAGATCTAAGACGCCATATTATTGCACTGTATTTGGAAAAGTTAGGAAGGAGTTTGTATTATGAGTTTTTGAATTTAAGTCCGGACGTTTACAGGTCATAATTGGTTTTATTTAATGAAAGATTTAAAATGTGCTGTGATCATTTAATCAGAGTTGAGACCACGTGTCGATCAGACAAGAGTTCACAATCTCATATTATGGAATCGATCGAGACCTTGTTGATTAACAACTCAAAAAATCTTCAACCACAACAAATTGTGGATGGGGAGATTTGACTCTTTCGTCCATTCAGATATCCATACATTTTGTTACATGCAAAGTGTTTTGGCTGGGATAAGCTTCACTACAGTATACGGTAATTTCGGTATATATCTTCAAACAGGGTTAGTTCTTTATGCGTGGAATCCATAAAGCTAACAAAAAGGTGCAGATCAATGAATTCTTATTATAATAATTGTTTTCCTCAAGCTATTTTTTTAATTAAAATAGTCATTTGTGCTTATGCTTATGGTGGTCCTTCGAACCATGAATGTTTTAGAATGAAAAACTTGACTCTAGGAGCTTAGTTTAGGTTGGCTTTTCAACCAAAGTATAAATTCTTATACAAGTATTTGGTATCCATGAAAACGTTAGGCTTGAAGATTCTCAATTTTAAAGTAATAAAAATAAGTGAAATTGAAGTGAAAATTTAACTTAAAGAAGAAACAGTTGAATAATTTCATGATATTTGGAATGTAGTTTTAAGACACAAAAATTTTATTAAAAATTTTCCGATAGGGCACGAAGGAGTGATATCCCCCTTACAAAAATTTTTTTTATATCACATTTCTCTCAAAACGTTACAAACAGATTGAGTAATATGCGTTATTGATACTGCAAATAAATGGCAAAATATTATAGGTAACTATTTGGGCAGGGAACACGGGAAGTGATATTCCCTTACAAGTGAACCTTTTCAATATGTTTTCCCATATTATTAACTAAATTTTAAGAATCTATATTAAATCAATTTAACTATAAAATTCAGGGGTTAAAAATGTGTTTCGAATCAAAGCTAAATCTCTAAAACTATAAAAAAATAACATAGCTCGTGAGCGGCCAATTTTCGATTGTCACCGACAACGCCATAATTGGTTTTTCTACTCCACCAAATTAAAGCTTAAAAATGAAAAAAATTCAAATGTTTCCAACGGTTTGAAAATTCAGAATTAATTTCCGAAAAAAAATATTTTATCTGAATAAATGTTCTAAATTTTATTATTTTTTCAGACTACAAAAATTAGGCATTATAAAGATCCTTAAAGCGATAATCAAAATTAACAACATACATTCCAAACTTCAGTCAAATTATATACATATTTGTAGATCATGTGAAATATATATAATTTAGTTTTGCAAAGTGAAAAACTTATATTTTTAGAAATCTTTGAACTCGTTGCTACTTATTCAATCAAGTTAAAATGTCCTAAATTACCAAACAAACCCTTTAAATATTAACGCATTTCTGCAATAAAAAGAAACAATTGACCAAAACGATAAAAATAAGAAATTCTTGAAAAAAATAAATATAATTTCTTTGATGAAAACATAAAAATAAATGCGCAACAATAAAAATAACGATGAAATCGTATAGAAAAATCATTTAAAGGAAAACAAAACAAGAAAAAAAGAACTTCGAAATCACCATCATCACACAATCGCATAAACATGTTTAGATGGTAAAAATGTTATTTAGTAGGTCCAGTTCATTTCAGTCGTTTACCATGTGATTTCATACATTTAAAATGTTTATTTTATTGTCAAGAAAATGACGCCAAAGTGGCCGAAAATAGAATGAGATGAAAACAAAACAATACAACACAACACAACAACAACAAGAAATAAGTACCTTTTTTCTATACAAAAACAATTTTGGCCAACGGTCATTGGGACATTTTTGGGTTACTTGGGGTGAAAGTATTAAAATATCTTTTACGTTAAAGTTGTGTTTCCTCAAACACTTCAAAAACATTTTCAAACTTTTAATGGTCAGAAATTCGGACACACATACATTTACACACATGTGATTGGTTATACAGTAAATGATATTTTGTTGAAGAGTAGAAATCATTTAAAAACAAGTTAGAAGTTATAGTCAGTCAAGTCCGACTATTTGATACCCTACACCACATTGTAGGCTATAAACAGTAGCTAAGGAAACTTAATGAACGAGCCCTCGTATAATTTTTTTTTCTAATTACTGCTAAATTGTGCAGTATTTATTATGCGCGATTTATGTGTTTTAAAGGTTTTTCGGGGGCGTTATTTGGCAGTTAGAAGCAATTATGTGCCGACCTTCGTAAAATTTCTTAATTTAACTAACTCTTAACATTATAACAAGGGATATGTGAGATTAAAGCCCTTCAAAGTGATATTTGTAAAAGTGGTTGTATGGGAACTATGAGAAATAATGCATCGATCCTCGTAAAATTTGGCACATCGTTTGAGATTTCTATAACACTTATTTGTGCCTAAATTTCCTTAAAAGCTCTTTATATTTTGGACTCTTTTCACTTTCAATAGGCATCGTCCTTGGGCCAAAATATTGACGCGAGCCAAATTACATCAAAATGCTCCTTAAAATTCGATCTGCATTTTGTTCACAAAGTTTACATGGAAAACCAGCCAGACGAACGGACGGACTTCGTTAAATCGACTCAGAAAGTGTTTGTGAGTCGAACGGTACACTTAAAAGTAATGACAGCAATATTTTTCTGTTACCGTTACAAACTTAAGGACCAACGCATTATTCCCTTCAAACACTTATGGTGGTGTAGCGTACAAAAAAGGGAAAATTTATTTATAAATACGTAATAAAATTCAAATGTATTTTGTGATAAAAATCAAATGTACCATTTGCAAAAATTATAAAATAACAAAATAAAAAAGCAAAATCTAAATAAAATCACATATTAAAGTTTTTTTTCTTTATTTTATTTCTTATTTCTTTGTTTGGCTGTTAAGAGAAAAACTTTTTTGAAGCAGCGCTTATTGTAGACAAAAGAAGAAAAGAAAGAAAAGAAAGGGGTACTTCTCGTAAAATCTTCAAAAATAAATAGTTAAAATATATAAAAAAACTTTATTTAACGTTTCCTGTAAATGTGGCTTTCAATACAAATACCCCCTTGTGGCCGGTCATTATGGTTTCAAATGCGTTCTTGGAGCTTTTGGGGGACAAAATTAAATTGACATAATAAAAATGGGGGGATTTTGTGAATTTTATTTACATTTTTATTAGAAAATTCGGCAAATTTGAATTTTATTAAAATTTAATTGATTTTTGTTTAATACAAATAAGGAAAAAGCTGAAGCAAAATCATCACTGAATATAGTTGATTTTGGACAATGTTAATAATTTGATTTGGATTTAGCACATACACAGAAAAAAAATAAGTGTTATATTCAGATCTTAACTACGCTCCACCACAAATTCGTGTAAAGTAAACAGAAACACATAATGAGTCACAAAATTTGTTTATATTTTTCCGTTTTCTACTGAACCGATTTTAATAATTTTTAGAATAATAATGAAGTCCACTTAAAAAGTTAATTTTACGACAAAAAGTCATTCCAATTTAGAGACTTAAAATAGACAATTTAGGAAAGTTCATCGCTTTAACTGAAAGGTTGCATCAAGATATCGGTCTATATCTTTTAATATAATGAATCCATTTTGCTGGCATAAAATAGGAAAATTCTTAAGACTATAATAAATTCTTATGTCAAATTTGATTGAGCTCCGTCATTTTTTGTAGATGTGAGAGCGCCCACAACAGAATGGACAGAGCTAAATCGACTAGATTTTGATTTGATGCAGAATATGCATCATGGTGTGTGAGATAATTCCTTCCTAGCGTTACACACGGAACGTTAATTTATCGCATTTCACCAACTTGTATAGAATTAATGTTAAATTAACTGAAAAGCAGTTATAAATTTTGCTTCATAAAAAAACATTGTTAATTCAATATGTTTTATAATAAATTTTTTAAATACATGTCGAGTTGGTATTATAAATATATTAATCAAATAAGATTTTATGACGAAATAACATAATAAAAAATTGACATAACATACTAAATAACTAAAATTGCTTTGCATGGGGAGTACCCCTCCCTAATCCTATCCATCATGCATTTTGTCCAGTTCAACAGTTCCTTGAGAAAGTGATTGAGACAAAATTTTAAAACTGTCGCTTTAATTGTTCTTTAGATATGTGGCACTTGATATTAGCTTTTTTTTTGGGGGTGTACCTCCTCCCTTTGATCCTACCGAAATTTTTAATTGATTATATTACTTTATGACGTATTAAAATCATTCCGTTAACATTTGAACAAAACAAACCAGTAGAAGTTCTTGAATATATTGGTTAATGTCTTAATGACAATTTAGTTTTAGTCGTCTCCACCAAATATAAAATTATTTTTTAGATGCCATTTATTTTATCGCATGAGGCTTTATATATCAATATTTCAGTTGATCAAATAGATGTCAGCGATTTACAACTCCCAATTATATTGAAACATAAATGTTTCAACAATAATAAGCGTTTGATTTAACTTTTTATTACAAAAAAATTGGGGGGGGGGGGGGGAAACAGTAATAGAACTCAATAAAATATCATGTAAACAACATCGCAAAAAATTAACATTTTTCAAAGTTAATTTTACATCGTTTACTTTTTCTGTATGTAGTGGTTCCAAAAAGCATTTTTGGAAAATAATTTTGTAATTCTGAAAATTGTGAAAAATGTTTGACAAAGTTTTATATAATAATTCTTGAACTGTTTTTCAATTGATTTGGAAGAATACAAGTCCATAGTTGGCACAGTAGATGTGGGTTGGACTTCCAAATTTAGTCACCTCAAATTTTGAAATTTTTTTAAAAAATAGAAAAATCCTTTAAAATGTATACAAAAAATGAAGAAAGGTGGTAAATTATTTCGCTATAATATATACCATTATTTTAGAAAATGCATGTATACAACATCCAAGGGCATTAGAAGAAATGCACTTCTTGCTGGCCCCATAAGAATTTCGTTAATATGAAATTTTTTGAAAAAAAAAGTGAGAAAACGAAAATGAAGCACCCTTCACCACAGATGAAAGTGAAGTAAGTACATTATGCACAGTGGTGGTACATACACATTTACATATACACTTACAAACGTATACAATATATAACAGTTTTTTTCAATAAGACACAGAAATATCTAATGAGTTATAAATAAGTTATATTTTTTGTTATAACATTTTTTATTAAACCGATTTTGAAGATTTTTTTGAGTCGTAATGAGGTACATTTTCGAAGCAGCAATGAAGTACATATAACTTTATATTATGACAAAATTAATTTTAATATGTAGATTTTTAATTAACCAATTTTGCAGAGATTCTTCGTTTCAACTTAGATGTTGCATTAGATGTCGGTCTATATCTTTTAACATATGAAGCGGGTTGACTTGATATTATGTAAGTAAATTCCTAATAGGAAATTCTCAGGTCAAATTGCACTAAGCTCTTTCAATTAGTGAATGTGAACAAGATATAGGAAGACATTTATAGTTAAATCGATTCAGATTTAGAATAGATGCAAGCATATATACATTATGGGATTTTAGATGATTCTTTCTTAGAGTTACACACAGAATGATAAAGTCAATATACCCTCTTTACCGCTTGTGGTGTTTAGGGAATAAGTATATTTAGTGTTATCAATGTAATAACAAACTTGAAATGCTCTCAAATATGAAAATTCTATATTTTTGTTTTAAATTTAGTTTTTTTTTTACAGAAAATCTTCCTTAATTTTATTTTATAGAAAATATTCGTTAATTGTGTTGTTTTTCAAATCTCACTTCATCATCTGTCTCTTCCAATACATTTCAAATATTAACATTATCAAGGATTTTTTTCAATAAAAACAAAATTTATAGAAAATATCTCATAAAAAAGTCAAATATTTTATAGCAGTTTTAAAATAAAACTGCCATCCATATCCGCAATATAAATCAAAACTAAAAATAAAACTGCGTGTTGCAACGACATCACTTCGCTTCATTCATGCCACACACAAACTCTTAAATACAATTGCTACTTAAACATAAATAAAACTACTTAAATAAGTGGCAAATATTTATTATTTCCAAAATAATATCATCATCATCGTCATCATCTTCATTATTATAAATAAAATAAAAAATATAAATAAAAGTCTTTACTAAATAAAAGAACATTTAAAATTATGTTTTCCTTTCGTAATTGTTGTCACAGTCACTATAAATGACCCTCATAATTCATTCCCCTTAATGACTATTAAAACTAGACTAAAGAACAACTTATGGCATCAAGAGATTCACTAGGAAATTAAACTCCAAAAGAAGAAAACTAAATAAAAATGGAACAAAAGCAAAAACAATTTTAAGACAATAAAACCAAAATGAATTTTATTGTCTTAAGGATTCTATTTGGTAGAATATGAGTGAGAGTATGTGTGTGTGTCTTTTTTTGGCCAAGAGAATTGCCACATTGTGTTGGCTTGTAACAAAACATATGAATGAATGAAAGAATGAGTGAATCTATGCAACAATTGTCTGGTTAGTAAAACTTCTTTTTTTTTTTTTTTTTTTTTTTTGGAATTTTAGTCAAATTCTTACTTCCCAAGTAGCAGAGTTTTCAAATGTGTGGCCAGAAAGAGAGACTCTTTTGTATTCAATAAATGACATTTATTGTCTCTCCACTTAACAACTGTTCCAACCAGGATAATGATGATGTCATGAATTGCTTAAAGAGGAGCGAAGAATAAAATGATATAAAGATGTAATGAGGAGAGCAGGCATATGTTCTTATGTGTAATTTCCTGTTCCTGTTTGAATAAAAGGAAAAATATTAACATTCTTAAAATCATTTTGGAGGCTCGTGGACATTTGTTATATTATAAAACAAGGACAAAAAATTCTATTAGAAGGAAATTTAACAAAACTTTTCTCTGAAAATAAAATTTAACGAAAATTTTCTATGAAAAGAAAATAAAAGGGAAAAAGGCATTAAACTAGAAGGAATGTATAGTCGATCAAGTCTGATTATTTATTACAAGGTGTTGGGTATTATCGATTAAAAATGATAGTTACGAAAAATTAATGAACGACCCTCGTATAATTCGATTTTATAATGTTTTCTCAGTGTGTAGTACATTATTCTGACACTAAGATTTATGTTAAATTCATGTGTTTTAAAATTAATTTTTCTGGGGGTTTTATGGGAGCTACAAGAAATTATAAGCCGACCCTCGTATAATTTTACGCATAGATTTTTGCTTATATTTATATAAATTTGACCAATTAATATTACAAAACCAACGTATATGTGAGATTTTTCCCCTTAAAATAATATTTGGAAGGGGATTTGTATGCAACCTATATAAAATAATGGACCATACCGCACATATTTTGACACATCATTTAATTTAAATCGTTTTATATTTGGACTTTTAGGTACCTAAAATATTGGCCCGAACATGGCCAATTTCAATAGATTTTGTCGTCTTAGGCTGAAATAATAATAATAATAATAATAATAATAATAATAATAATAATAATAAATTTCATCGAGATATTTGAGTAGAGTGTTCACAACGTTTACATGGGCTGCCGCCAGACAGCCAAACAGACAGACGAAATAACATCGTTAAAACGCCTCATAATAGCAAATTGTCATTTTTATTTGGTCTTATTAGGAGAATTTTTATGTTAAAAATAAGCTTTGCTTGTTTTCGATTAATGAACTACCCTCGTGTAATTGAATTTCTCGTTTATGCTTAAATGTGCAGTACATTATTGTGCCACTAACATTTATATGAAATTTATGTGTGGCATATTAATTATAATTCGTTCCTCGATTGTTTGGTATTATTTATCTTGATTAGACTAAATATTATAACAATTCCAACGCAAAAGTGATATTTGGTTGTATGGAATTTCTGACAAATAATGCATCGATCCTCGTATAATTTAGTTGATCATTTAAGAAAATCATTCAATATATTTATGATGAATTTCGTATAAATAAATTTATATTTAGAACTTTTATAAGTTTAAAACCCCATTCCTGGAGGAACATTTGTATGAGGACTAGGTGAAATAATGGACACATCATGATAGACATCATCGTTAGGCGAAAATTTGGTACATGCCTAATTTCATCATTAGCTTTCCAACGATATCTAATACTTATAAAAATACATAACACAAATAATTACAAATTATACAAAACTGGATTCCACCCCCGCAAAACTTGCACATTTTTTACATTTCTATGACTTTTTCAAAACTTTATACTTGTTGTTACCAATTCTAAAGGTCCACTTGCAGTCTTCTAAACTGACTTAGTATAAAGGATCCTGATTGTTTTAGATTTCCTTTAAAAATATTCAGGTCAAAATATATGCAAAACCAAAGGTATTTAAAATAAGTTTGTAACAATTTTACAAGCATAAGCGAAGGCTTGCAAAAGTGTTATGATAATTAATGCGAAACATTTGTTAACAAATAATTTATTAAGAAAATAACACTTGCTATAGTATTTTTACTTAAAGTATACAATAAGCTTAGAAGTGCAATAATAAAATAAGCTTACATGTAAATAATTTTTAAAACATGATTGAAGTAAGCTTATTTTCATAATATTTTATAAGCTCAATTGAAATAAAAACTTTTTTTAATTATGTATATATTTTTGAATTTTTCCTATTTCTATTACATTTTTCAATTTTTCCATTTTCGACAAACTGGAAAAATTATCTTTTATGTGTTATAAATTCTTCATAACCCAATCCAATGGAAATGGAAGCATCAATTTTAAACTCGTTTACAATTTAATTTAAATAATTCTTTTTTAAACATAGATTTTATATTTTTATTTTTATGCAGAAACACTTACAAAACTATTGCGATCATTAGTCTTTTACAATCACATTTGTAAATATTGTTATTCAAACAAGTATATAAGAATTCTTATGGTATACAAATACTATGGCTATAGCAAGCATTTTTTAAGTATTATTTTAAAAGTATTTATAATTTTGATTAAAATAAACCTTTAATAAGTATGCTTATGAAATGTTGTCGAAAATTCCTTATGATAAGTGTAATTAAGGATATAGTTACATTTTGTTTATGGCTTGGTTTAGATTGATTTTATACCCAAACAAGGCATTTTGAGTATGAAGGACACAGTTTCTTTAATGTTTTAATTGAGTTTTATTTAATAATTTAAATATTTTATCTGTGTCTCATTACAAGGTTTCCAACTTCAGTTTCATCTGAGGTAAGTTTGGTTTTAAAAATTCTCCTGATTTATGACATCATTTCATTATTTTATAAAACTATAAAACCATAAATAAATTTGACTTTTAACCAGACACATAAAATTCTCTTTTATAACAATATCCTTTTTCTAAAGGATTCCTCTTTTTCATTTCAATACAAAAGTCAAGGTTATCAATAATGCTATTTTGTCAATTTTTAACACGGTAATTAAGGAGTCAAAAAGGCGTAAATTTAAGTAATAAAGGATTAACGAAAAATGCGTAAAATATTAGTTTTTATTGCGAAATTTTTTTCCACCAAAAAAAAAAAAACGGCGAAAGTGTTTTCCTGTAAGGGTTGCACAATGCATTTCCCGAGAAAAATTGCATAGAGTTTTTTGCAAGCCTTTCACTGGCGTAGGGTTAAAAGTTAAAGGATAAATTAAGGGTTTTTTCGAATTTAACGTTTAATGTGTATGTAATGGGTTGTTGTTACCTGCTAATTATGTCATTTGTTAATATTGTTAATATAACTGTTTTTTAGGAAACATATACATTTAATGTGTTTTCTCTATTGTTGCCATCATTTTTAAGGGTTGTTTTTGGTGGGTTTTTGAAGTCAAGGTGTCGGTTTTGTTGTTTAACAAAAAAATTAACTCTTTTTATTCGATATTTTGAGGCTAAATTTGTTGTCTTTTTAATAAAAATGTTAATATTTTTTTGGGAAATTAATTTATATTTTATCACACCCTCTAAAGCACCCACTTTTATTCCATTTTACAAATTTAATGGATTTTTTGATAACCCCTTTTTCTAAAGGGGGAATTGGAACAAAAAGTGTGGTATTTTGTGAAAACTGCGGCACAATATTGATATGACATGTGAATTATATATAAAAATATGAAATATAATTTTTGCTATTTTTTTGGTGGGAGTTAGAAAAAACTCGTTTATTCCTAAATTTACTCCTTTTACGCCTTTAAATTTGGGCAAATAAAATTTATGTTGCTCAATATGTGTCTGCGATATTTTATACCCTTCACCATTACAAGTGAATAAGAGGGTATATTAATTTTGTCATTTCGTGTGTAACACTAAGAAGAAATCATATCAGAACATCAATTGAAAATCTGAATCGATTTAGCTATGTCTGTCTGTCTGTCTGTCTGTCTGTTGGAAACAATCTACGATTTCAATTAAAATTCTACCACATTATTTGTTATTGTCCTAAGCAGTTCCCTATTTAAAACCAGCTATATCGGTTTTCTGACAAAAAAGTTTTAGACCGAAATCTGTGACGAGCTCTAAAATTTCGCAGAAGAACGTTTCTAATTATTTCACTAAAAGGTATTTGGGATGAAATAAATTAATTCAAAAAATCGATCATCAAAATCGAATCGATAAAAATAGGGAGATATATACAAAATTTTGATACACCCGAAAATCTGTGTGTCTTATGGGTCGCAATTTTTCAGATAATTTACTAAAACTTGCCATATATTTCTTTTGATACGATAATAAACCCAAGAAAACAAGATTGTGCTGAGGTCATTATTTGGCCCAGCTCCTATACAACGCCCCTTCTCGAAATATGACTTAGAGCTTAACTCTTAAATATGAAGCCATTCTATTGAAATTTCATACAAATATATGTTAATAATGTTATTAATATCGGTCCATACATTGTTATAGCTTCCAGACTTTTAAACTTAAAACAATTCTATTGACATTAGACAGCATTATTGGTGAAGGGTGTTAAAGATTCGTCATCGCCGAATATAACATTCTTACTTGTTTTTGTTATACTTGTTACGGTTATGGGCGATTTGGGTAATTTTCATTTTTTTGCGTTTAGTCCTTTAATTTTCCTTATATGGTTATTTGTTATGGTCATAAAAAAGTCACTTATTTTGTTCCATTTTTCCTTTTTTACTACCCAGAACTGGGGGGAGGGTATTGTTCTCAAGCGCAAAGAAAAAGGGTTTAATTTTGAAATCTTTTTCCATTGTCGTATATATTTTATTCTTATGTCACTTTGTTATTGATATATTTATGTCTGTTATCCTGATTTCTTTCTTTTATTTTGGACCAGACTAATTTTTCTAAAAATAAAAAAATTTGATTTATAAATTTTTTTATTGTTCCATAAAAATAAAAGAACTCAACTTTATTGTTGAACTTATTGACTGTTAAATATTTTGACAAGTCTGTTTCACTCTTTAAGGTTAAATTGTAAATGTGGGTGTATATGTGTGTGTGTGTGTGTTTGAGTAATAATTTTCAAATCTATAAAAAAATTTATAAAATAAATTTTATGAAATTGATTTTAAATTTAAAGGGTTCTGTTGAAGGGGTTGAATTTTCTATTACATTATTTCGATATTTGATTAAATGGATTTTGTCCAGCAACGATTGATTTTAAGAGTTAAAGTTGAGGAAAGACCTGATTTGTTAAATTAGAAATAATTTGACGAACATATTAAAAATTACGCTTGAAAACGAAACCACTTCCCTAAGCAAGGAGGTAACTTTCACGATATACTTGCTGTGTCCCCTTGATACACCTTGTGTCGACCTGCTGATCGAACACATTGTCCTACTTATAAAGTGTTCACTGTTTTATTACGATAGTGTTTTATGGGACACACATTACACATTTGCTATTCACATTGTAATTGGTCAAATTTTTAAGTTCATTTAAAAAAATTTGACCTGATATACACTGTGACCATATCGCTTTTTTTGGAAATAATAATTCATTTAATTTTGAATTTAGAGGTACCTTAATGTAAATAGAAGTTTTTAGTCTATAAAACCATCATCTTTTGAACTTTATAAGTTTCTGTCGTCTTATAAAGAAATTTAGCGGGTCTGTGTGTAAACGAAATTCGGATAATCCTAGAGATAAGATCTGATTACATGCCATATCCAAAAAATTGCAAAAATTAAAACTTTTGCTATTTTTTATTACTTGTAAATTGTTGACATCAAATTATATTCCGTTTACCTTTTCAGATATATCAAGATATTGCTTAAAATGCTTTTACCCATCCAAACTAAGTCAAATTCAATTTTTTTTTTAAAATCGGAGTTAAACTCTTAGAAAAATGATGGCAGTTTTGGTTTAAACCCGTTTTTCGTGCAGTGTAATTGACATTTTTCTAGAAATCTAAACATGTTGGTCCCAATATAAATTGTGATCGAATTGATTTTATAGCCGCTGATGTGGAGGATGTCGATGTTGTATATCCGGGTATAAATTCTTTTAATCATTTTTGCCGTATAGTGAGACCAGAGGCTGAAACACCACATACCTTTGCCATCGATGAAAGAAAAAGAATAAATAATAATTTCAATTGTTATCGGAATCTGGGC
This sequence comes from Cochliomyia hominivorax, assembly GCA_004302925.2. Classification (NCBI taxonomy): domain Eukaryota; kingdom Metazoa; phylum Arthropoda; class Insecta; order Diptera; family Calliphoridae; genus Cochliomyia; species Cochliomyia hominivorax. The sequence goes on along the minus strand of PYHX02000495.1, from coordinate 8,126,051 downwards.
AGTATATGAATGGCAGATTATTTCCCTCCCTTCCAACACCAGAAAATAATGACAGAAATTTGATAAAAATTTGTGTTCATGATAATTATGAAGAACTGATTTTGAAATCCCCCAAAAATATATTTTTAATTGCAAATTTGGAACGTTACCAAAGTCATGAACCCAACTATGAAAATTTGGCTTTAGCCTTAAAGGACTATAATTTGGATATTGTTTATATGGAGGCAGAGAAAAAGTACATACCTTTTGAATACAGCGTTAACTGTTATCCCACTATATTGTTTATTCCCCATAATGATAAAAATAATTTTATTTTTTATCAGGATTCTCGAGAAGAAGATATCGTAAAAGAATTTTTATTGAAAATCCTTATAGATCTGGAATTTTTAAAACTTAAACAACGGGAATTAAAAGAAAGTACGTTAAAGAAATCTGTAAAAGTTTCAGAAGATTCGATTATCATAATGAATTGCCCCGATTTTTACAAGAAAATTTTCGGGATATATTCAAAGTTTTAGATCGTAAAGCTTTGGAAAATTCTAAAATATGTTACTATAATCTTATAATATATATGGACTTTCCTCAAATGAAATGTCTGCAACAACATATTCAATGGTTAGATCAAATTTATCAAGTGGCTGAAAGATCTTATACATATAATTTTTATATAGCCGATTTTAAAGATATCGATATTACTAACTCAAAATGGAATCCCCAAGTATTTCGTGTTTCCTCACAAGGAAAACCCAAAATATTTGCCATCGATGCCCAGCAACATACTTATGCTTAGAAAAATTTCGATAACTTAGCAAAACTATTTCATTTTACCGTGGACCTACAATGTCGCCGTTTAAATTCAATATTACGCTATATTAAATTAGAAATAAAACTTCAACGGTTGTCTCTGGATGCGAATGGCCCGAATCATTCATTAAAATTGGTCAACGATTAGTTATCATTTAATGGGATCCAAATCTTGTAAGCAATAGGATCTAAAGGAAGCAACAGTTTAGGAGTAATCCAAAGCAGATAAACTGCTTAAAATCATGATTTATTTTTCTGAATCTTTAAACAATTTAAGGAACAAAAGATATAAAATGAAATATTTAAAGTTACTTAAGTTTCGAACAGCTAATTTTTTCCTTATATCTAATGCTCAATATTTATAATCATTATTTATATCAATTTATTATTATTAAAATGTTCGTCATTTTATCATCCTTAAAGTAAGCGTGTAAGGACTTTTTAAAAAACTCAAACTCACTACCTGTTTTACAAGGTCATATTACTTAATATTACTTACTTTATCCTTGACAACAACAAAACTGCAACTGCAGTTAAAGTTATAACAATTTATGCAACCTTAAACAGTTAAAGACTTGCAAAATTTTATGCAACTCAAACACGCACACACACATCCAAAAGCAGACAAATGGCATAGGACTCAAGGTTTTTTCATGGATTGAAAGTGTTTATTGAGGATGAGGCCGCAATTTCAAAGGGACAATAAATTGCAGAAACAACTAAACAGAAGAAAAGATTAAATGTAAGGAAAAGAGCTAATGAAAGGAAACACAAAATGGTGACAAGTCAGTTATAGAAAGGATATAAGTGAGAGTTATTAAAGTAAAATTCGAGTTGTGTTTAAATAATTTTTATTGCTCCACTAACTCAGCGGTTGGTCCAGTGGCTTCAACTTAAACATTCCTTTAACATATTCTTTCTTTCCAATTCAGGGTCATGTCTTCTAGGACATAACAAAATGACTTTGTTGCCAAACCTCAAGGAAGAGTTGTCAAGGAAGAAAAGTTCTCTTTGTTTTGGTTGGTTAACACAAGAGAATTTACTCTCTCCTTTTCTCTATTCTTTCTTCTTTAACCAGTGAATTTTGTGTTTGTTTTACTCTTTTTTATGATCTTCGCGATAGAAACTCACGTTTTGTCATAAAAATATTTGAAATAAAAAACATTAAAATTCTTTGTAAATCTGACAGGATGCGTGTGTCCTTGTGTTGTGTTATTTGTTAGTTAACGGGTTGTCGTTAGAAGAGCAAGAGTTGTATGAGAGTTTTTCTTATCCTTTAAGTGTGTGAGTTTTGAATTTTTTGTCATTTTCTCGGGAATTTTTATTTGTTGTTTTATTTTAGCGTGTTTGTTGTAAAATAAACATTTTTTGTTTGTTTTATTTTTTGTGAAGTAGAATGTTGTATTAATAAGAGAGAGAGTTTAAAGGAAGGAAAGGATTTTATTATTTTGGGTTTTGGTTTGGTAGGAGCGAGTGTCAGCATCCATGATTTTATGTGTCTATATTTGTATTTGTTTATTTGTGTAAATGTGTAGTTGTGTTATGAAAGGAGTGATTTACACGTTTGTTTCTGTTGCCTTGTTTTATTATTTGTATATTTAATATGGTGGGGGAGTTAGGTAGGAGAAAAAGTATTTTCTTTTTTCTTTTGGGTGGGGGAAGGGGTTACTTAATAATATTAAAAGGTACTAATTGCAGAGCACTTTAATAAGCTTAGAATTATATAGCGATAACGGAGGAGTCTTCGCATACAAGGTAAACGGACGAAGATCAAAATCATGTTTGATTCCGATATTAAAATAATTTTTGTGACAAATTTTTATTTCTCATTAAATTTTAGAAAAAATTCATTAATTTCCTACAGCTCTTGTGCCTCTTATCTCTTATAGTTTTCAAGTTATTTGCATTTGAAATATCAATATCTTAACGTATATATTCGATCTTCTACTGATCTTTTCTCAAATAAAACATTATTTATCAAATCAAAAATAATTGTTAAAATTATGATTTTTATTATCTTTACTTTTTACACCTTACATCCCATAAGCGATCGGTACAGATGCTTTGAATCGCGTTTTTATTGCCACTTGTAGTTATTTTGGCCAAAGAACAAAGCTCGTTGTAGTTGGGCTGTGATCTTGTAGCATAATTTTGCTGTAATATTGTTCATTATAATCTTAAAACAAGTTGTCAAGAAATAGAAGGATCTCACAAATTATAATGATACCTCATGCAGGAATAGATTGATACCTTTCTCCTGCAGACCCAATAATAAACTTCCATATTTGTTGGAGTTATTCCAACAATTTTTTAGAGGAAAATTATGCCCTTTTACAGCGATAGAAATAACCCAACACTATCGAAGAAGTGAATCATATAACTGGAGAGACGAAAAATGTATATGAAATATTTTCCTGCTTTTTTCTGAGATGTCGGCCAAGCTTTTGAAAAAGTTTGGCCACCGTATAACCCTGGATTCATAAAATTCTATATACGTCTCCATTTAGTTCGAATAAACTATAACTCCTTTATTACAGGTGGATACGCGGGTGTACATCATGATATATACATAAATCATATGAAAATCTGGTTATATCGTAATTTGCGAATGCTACGTCAATACTTAGTTCCTAAAGGGACACATTCAAGGCATATCAAGCTGATCAGTTAACATAGTTTGGTATTCACTTGGTGACCTACTTACATGTCGTCGACACATTGAACCCAAAAGGTTTTTAAATTAAGTTGAAATCGTCTAGTCTTCTCTGACTAATTAACAGCCATTCCAAACTAAGCCTTTGTAATAATGTCAAAGCGATCTGGACATATGACATTAAGGCAATGAGACGAGTATCGACATTACACACAAGGCAGAGTCAAACATTTTTAAAACCTTAACGGAAAAACCATGGCATTTATAAAGATTAGGAGGTTCCAGTAGTAAATGAAGATATGATATAATGGAACCATCCGGACGCTCTTACAAGACTTCTGGTTGTAGAGGCTTTGGTCACAAGGCTTCATAGAGCTGACTTGCTATCATGAAAATCGATAAAAAAATAAATTTAATTTCAGCTTTATGTAAGAAAAGACATCTGATCCTTCAAATTACACTGAAAATACTTTTTCCCTCACCCAATATATAAACATGCAAATAAAAGTGTTAAATGTATTTTTTATTTAACTTTTTCGTAAGTAAATAAGCAGAATTCTTGTGTGTTTGACTAATTTTTTTCTCGAATTTAATTTTTATTCTCTGTTTTTTATTCGTTAATTTTTATTTATTTTTTGTTAACAAAACAAAACAAAAAAACTTATCACAATTTACCTCTTTCGGTTTCCTCTATCTCACAATAAACTGGCTTTAGTGTCTTTGTTGTTTTGTCAGTCAGTGTAAAAATTGGTTGATTGTTGTTGTCATTTGACAAATATTTAGTCAACAATTTAACATACAAATAGAAAATGAAAACAAGGAAAAAATGGTTAAACATTCGTTAGTTACCAAATATTTTCTTTTCCATAGAAAAAAGGAATAAAATAATCCAACTTGTTGGATAATTTGTTAGATTGTTTATTTGACAATTCGCTGATTTTTCTCGTCGACGATATATTTTTGGAATATTTGTTTGTCAGGAGTAATTTGTCTTTATTTAAAAATAAAGAGTTTAATGTGAAAAAGTTAAAGGAGAAATTTAATGATTGAAGTCATGTTTAAGGAATAAAGAATTATTGTTATTTATTTGATAAATAAATATTGGGTATGCAAGTTAATCGTGGTGGTCTGGGCATGACGTAATTTCAAGATTTGGTTTTAATAGTAAATGTTATGTAACTCAGTATTCTAAGACTTTAAAGTGTTAATACACATTTTCCTCTCTAATAATTTCGATTTCTGTGGCAAATAGACATTTTGGGTGAAGGTCGTATAACCAGAAAGTCGTATAACAAAAAGCGCCTAATTAAAGTTACAGATTGTTGGTAGAAGTTCGCCTTATAATCACTTTCTGCTTCGATATAAAGTGTTTCATTGTTACGTTGTGAAATCTTTACGGTTTAAAATTTTACAGTTATTGCGATAAAATTATGTTCAATGGTCTGTTCAATATAGATCGCATACAAATGATTTACCGGAATATATATATATATATATATATATATATATATATATATATATATATATATATATATATATATATATATATATATATATATATATATATATATATATATATATATATATATATATATATATATATATATATTTATATGTTTGGGACTATATATATATATTTATATGTTTGGGACTTATAGACAGTTTAACTACTGGACCGATTCTCCTAAAAAATTTCACTGAATGATCCCCAAGTACCCAAAAGTATCACAGACTACAAAAAATGTGGATAGGACCAAGGAGAGAGGTACCCCACAAAGTAAATATTGATTATCGAATACTTAAAGAACTGTAAAAGCGTGAGTTTTCACTTCTTCAACGAACTGTTTTACTGGACAAAATGTAGGACAGATAGGATCAGGGGGAGAGTTTACCCCCATACAAAGAAAACATTGAATTTTAAAATTTGGTCCCAATAACTTTTTCAAGTAACAATTTTACTAGACAAAATGTGCAGCGGATAGAATCTGGTGGAATTTGGTCCCAATAATTTTTCAAGGAAATGTTATTCTAGACAAAATAAGGAACGATAAGGATCAGGGGGAGAGGTAGCCTCCACACAAAAGCAATGTTTATAACCTAAATATCTAAAGAACCACTATACCGAGAATTTTCCAATTTGGTCCCAATAAATTTTTCAAGTAACTGTTTTACTGGACCGAATGAAGGGTGGGTGGGAAAAATATTATATAACGATATCTGAGACAACCTCAAAATTCAGAAAAGTAGATAAATATTTCATCAAATTAAAAATTGAATCGATTTAGCTATGTCGGTCTATTTGTTCATCTATTGAAAACATTCTAACGTCTTGGATCTGTGCTATGATCCTCTTTCAGCAATATTGGCTGTGAAGGAAAAAAATTTAAACGATTTTTTATCTAAAATTTAGAATTTAAAGTAGTTTGATTCAAATATCATCGTACCGAAATTCCCCAAAACAATTATAGGCTTAAGTATTCAAAATGTTGAAATGTAGTTTTCTGAAATTTGTTCCCATATTTGGTACAATAAAAAATCCCAAAAAAATTGGATTACGCTGGGTCCATTAACTAATCTATCTTACATACAAGAAACCTTTTTGGAATAATGTTTTAAACTTGTTTTTTATTTTGGCATCATTTTTTTAATTTAAGGTTAATTGGTCCATAAGCTATGCCTCCTACATAAGAACCTTTTTTAAGAACTTATTAGACTCATATGTATGAATTATATTTATTGTAATCCAGCACAATTATTTTTCTAACTGTAAGTAATTTGACGAATATTGGACTTTCGGTTGTAACTTCTATATATGGTGCTGATTCTAAAAGCTTCAACTAAAAACTTTGGATGCATATCAATATTTTTTAAAGAAAAATTTTTAATCCAATTGTATACAGTTTTAAGTATGCCATTTCTTTTGCACCGTCAATAGGGAATCATCTAAGACCTCATAAAGTACTTTAATATATATTGTCTGTCCGTCCGTCCGTCCGTCTGTCTGTTATTGGCATGCTCACATCCAAAATAATTTAAAAAGCCCAATTAAATTGGGTCTAAGTGTTTGTCCTTAGAAGTTTCCTATTTCAATCTAACAAAATCGGTTCAGGAAAAAGAAGTTATAAACCAATATCTGAGACAACTTCCTTAAATTAGAAAAATTCAACAACGATTTAACTTGTTATTTAATTTTCATGAAATTTAGCACGTGAATATCGTATTTAGTGAAAACTAACGAACTTTAAAAGTCAATTTCTTGCAATTTTGGAAAGGGCATGCGATATCCCCTTGCAAACGAAATTTGTAGTATCACATAACTCTGAAACTAAAAAATATTAAATATTCCTATAATATAATATAATATAATATAATATAATATAATATAATATAATATAATATAATATAATATAATATAATATAATATAATATAATATAATATAATATAATATAATATATTATATTATAATTATATACCCAAATTGAGCGTAGTTAAGGCATTAAAGTTTCGGCACAGCCAGAGTATTCTTACTTGTGTTCAAAATAAATTTCTAAATTATGATCTGTATCATGTACAAAATTGTAAAATATTTCGGAAAGGTCTAAAGAGCTAATATATGAATTTTTCCACCAAGGTTTCGCTTTAAAACTCACCGATTTTCCCTGGAATATAATGTTGCTTTTCAAATTTTGTTATATCTGGAATAGACCAAACCCTTTTCGAGTCATCGTAACCATTTAAGAAGAACAAAGTTAACTTTTGTAAAGTTCTTTATCGGATTTGGAATTTTGTTTTTTTTATACTAAAAAGTGGGACAACTTGGTCTGAATTATATTATAATTTCATAATAACAGCTTTATTTGTGTAGATTTTATTTAAGGTCAATTGTTAAAGGACTGTTTTCATAAAATTTTCCTTGAATAGTTTTCTTTCCCACTATTTTCCTAATAATTACAGTGAATCTCATACTCATTACAAGTACAACCTGGTAAATCACTCCCCTTAACCAAACAATTGCTATAACACCCCAATAGAGTTCTTTGGAACTAAGGAAACAAAGATTTTTACTGGAACCTTGCAATTCTGGCTAAATAGAGGAAATTAATGAAAATATTTTAGAAAACACATTTTTGTAATTTTTTGGGAAAAAACAGTAGTAAACTGAACTAAATTTCCTAATAAAAATTATTTTCTTTCAAATTAGCTGCTGTAACACTTAGTCACCAAGATTGACATTAACTATTTTATCAATTGAATTAAATAATGAATGAATGAATGAAACTGAGAGAATGAGAAAAAAACACCTTTTTTTTTGCTTAACAACCACAAAACAAAAATTGGCAAAATACTGAGAAAGTGAAATTGGAAATTAAATGACTTTTGAAAATTAGAACAAAAAGGACAATTGATGAGAGAGAAAAAGGGATGAAACAAAGGATATTTTTAAAACAATTACTAAATAATTTGTTAAGGCCAAGAGACCAAATAAAACTAAGAAATTCCAAAAAAAAAAGAATTTCAAAACAATTTAAGAGAGTTCAACTGAAAATTAATAACTCAATTACAAAGATACAGAGAAAGAGAAGCGTGGGAGAATAATTTTCCAAAAAATTTTCTTTAAACATAAATTTTAATAAATATTTTTTTTGTAAAAGACTTAAGATATCATAAGGAGTGAGATTGAAAAATTCTTAACATACGTATATGTTAAACCAAACAAAATCACTAAACTTACAGTTTAATTTTTTATTTGATTGAAATTATTAACAAAAAGTAAATATTTATTTAGTTTTAATCATCAGTGATGAAATTTTGAACCGTTTTCGGAAACCTTTTCAATAAAGTCACTTTACCTGAACAGGTGGCCCATCTCCTTTAAAAATCTAATACATTTTTAAATACCTTTTTTATGTTCTCGAATTCTTTTTTTTAACAAGTAACCAATATCTCTCCCCTGGCCTTAGCTCCCGGCAGTTTGGAGGAATTGCCTCTGTTGGTTAAAAAATATAATATTATTGTTTCTGTGCCACTCAAGGGCGCTTATCATGGTGACAGGATGCCTTTTTTGAAAACATTTCTTGATGTGAATTTCGGTATTTATAGAGTCCGTTGCAACAAATGTTTGGTTGCATATTGCTTGTCATATCAAGAACTTTTTTTGGGAAATATTGATTGCTTTTGGGTCCTAAAATTTTTTTCAATATTTCCTCGAGCATAAGCAATATAAAATCTTTGACCAGAAAGTCGAAAAATATGCCATCACAAACAATTTTCGTCATCCATAAATGCAGCAAGAATATTTTTTAAGAAAATTTGATTCAATTTCCGAGCTCTGTTTGTTTGGTCTATTTGAGCTATGTACATTCTTAACCCCACAATTAGCTTTTAACTTTTCGTACCCAAGAGTTCAAGCACTGAGCTAAGCGGGGTGCTTTCCTACAGGATGAGTTGGGAAGTTTTTTTTTGAAAATGCGTTCTATTTTTTTGATTTTAGAAACCTCATGCGACTATTAATGTTACCGGAACCAGGTTCTCTCGGTACTGATTAATTAATTAATCCGCACTTTTTCATGATAACTAATTTATTTCCGATTTCCAAAACAACATTTATTTGTCTGACATTAAACATAATAACTGTCATGTTTTACGAAGGTAAAAAAAAAAGTCAAACAATAATTATCTTAAAAATTTCAGTGAAAAACGTGTGTTAAGAATTTTTCAATCTCACTCCTTAATACTCCCAAACATTTCAAATAATTCCTTAATCATAATGATAAAAAATGTTTTTTTTTTTTTTTTTTTTTTTAATTTCAAAAAACCTCAACGGAAACCACAATATTTTTCGAACAATTAAGGCCACCAATAAAAGTCGTTTTCTTCTAATTCCTTTTCCAAATCATTTTCATATCTTTTATCATGTTTCTATATTTTTTTAAAAATAACTTTACTCTCACGGGTGTTCCCTTATATTCCCTTAAGTAGGGTTCTTTTTTGATATCAATTTTAATCTGGTAATAATACTTATGTTTTAATTTCATAATATATTTTTCATTTAATTCAGATATTTTTCTATA
>PYHX02000495.1:7880036-8116422 GCA_004302925.2 Cochliomyia hominivorax | reverse complement strand
TTATCGATTTTTTAAAAAGTTCAAGTAAATTGGGAAATATCACAGGAATATCTGTGTAAATTTACATTAAAATATATGCATTTTGGAACCACTGCTCAACTGTCCATAAGCAACTACCAACTCTTCTTCTGACTCATGGAGTCCTCTGAGGAGAATTGTATGTATTATATCTCCATAACCATAAAGAAATTCCTTGTTCAAAAAGTTATATATTTTTACCTCATTATATTCACATTGGTTTCCTGCATCCGGTACTTGAGTCATACAACAAAGTACACTCTACATTCCATCAACCAGTTCAAAAGTTTATTAAACACAACAAATTGATGCGAAATCAAAGTTATAAAACAGATGCAAAAATTATTAAATTTTAATGAAAAAAGGCTGAATAACAACAACAACAACAACAAAACAAAGCAAAGTAAAGTTAAGGAGCAGCAATAAACAGAAACTAAATAGAAAACAAAAACACCCTTTTAAAACAACGAAGCTGTAATAGGCTTTCAATATAAGGACGATGAGGACGAAATGAAACAAATGAAAATATAAATGAGGCACAAATGTTGGCAACATATAAACAATAACACCACCCTCCACAGGACTCTAAACAAATCCTTGGCTTTGTGTAGAAACTCAAAACTCTTGTTAACAGGGGTCAAATGGTATAACTAACACCCCTCGATTACAAAAATGAGAAAAGAAGAATGAAATATTTCAACTGATTTTATAGATGTTCTTGTTTTGTTGTTGTTGTTGTTGTTGTTGTTGCTGTTGTTTTGTAAATAATTGGAACACATTGATTAGCTGTAAATCAACGTATAAAATGTCCATCAATATTTGCAGCTCTACACCAGACAGAACCCATCAATGCAAAATATTGATGAATAAAAACAATGATTATATTCTTCTGATATTGAAGCTGCTGCTTGTTGCTACAGAAAAAGGATATTAAGGACTTCTCATTTAAAGTCAGTTATTACTGTTGTTGTAAGCAGCACGAGCAGCTCATGATTATGTTTCTAGTCTTCTTCATCTTTATAGAGTTTTTTGTGTTCATTATTGTCGTCTGTTAAGCCAAAGTCATTGACGGTCTTGTCTTCTTAATGTCATGTCAATAAGAGGAGAATTGTAATGAAAGCGCAAAAAAAAAAAATAATAATATGGAACAAAACAAGTGGTGGTTTTGTTTTGGCTTCAAATGGGTGCCCTGTAATTTAAGTTGTTTAAGAATTTTGTTGCTTTTGTTGTAATTTTTTTGATTAAAAACAATAACTCCTGGCTTTTGTTTCCGTTTCTTTTTTTTCGCTACCAACTGTTAGTTGGGCCGGAAGTGGCCATTTTTGCGTTTTAAATTAAATTTTTTCGCGAGCTTCTCTTTTTGTGTGTTTTATTTGTTGGGATTTTAATTTTATTTAACGTTTTTTTCTTGTTATATTTTATAGCGTTACTAATCAGCGGAAATATTTGTATTTTTTTCCGCGGCAACTTTATGAAAAGAAGAAAAATTTATAAAAAAAGAATTCACTACAAATTGTTATTAAAAAAAGTGGGTGAAAAGAGGCAAAATTTGTATCTGAAAACAGAGAAAAACACTTGTTCTGTTGTTATTTTTAATATTATTAAGGCCACCCTTTTATGAGTTTAACGCTTTTAAGGTTATGTTTTTTTTGTTTGTTCGCTGTTTATAATGAAAAGAATGCAGTTAAGTGGAAATTAGAAATTTAATTAAAATTATTAAAAAAAATCCTTTAGAAAGCGGAAGATAAAAACTTGCTGAGCATGTTAATATAACAAGTTAAAATAATTAAACATTATGGTTAAAATAATATTAAATTAGTTGTGGTAGAAAAAAAATCTATTCATCACACACATATACACACCCATACACATACAATCCCATACATACAGTGAAGAAAATGTGTCATATGTTTGGATGTAAAGAGTGACATGGAGAAATTTTTAACCCAAAAATATATTATTTGCTATATTTTTTGATCAAGTTACCTTTTCAAAACATGTCAGTTATTACGTTTAGAGCTAAACAAATGAAAATATTGTTAATCTGATCAGACCAGAAAAAGTGCGTAGTAAAATTATTAAATATTTTGAACAAAACCCAACTTGATTCTTCAAAAAGTTGGCGAAGTTTTCAAAACTCTGCCGTTAAACTGTTTCCAATGTTATTGAACAGTATCAGGAGAACTTGCCCGTTGAGAGAAAGCCTAGTTCAAGAAGAAGCTATGGTCCACATGATATTTTTAAAGCCAAAAAGATGGAGAACATTTTCGAAAGAGCTCCCTACACATCTGGCAGGAAAGTAGCCCGTTAAGCGCAGTCAATTTTGGCAGGAATGTTGCTAAAAATTGATAGACTAAAAACGGAGTACAGAAATTGGAGACAAGTTTTCTAAAAAAAATTTCTTGCTGCATAAAGGATGATGATATTTGGCAAGTTCCTGGTCAAAACTTGTATGTTGCTGTTGCTCGAGGGAATATTAAAGAAGAGTTTAGGACCCAAAATCAGTCGAAATTTTCCAAAAAGTTCTAAGTATGACAAGCAATAGGCAGTTGGGGCAAAAGGAGCCAAATATTATTACACCGAACTCTATAAATACTGAAATTTATATCAAGGAATGTTAACATAGGCTGCTTTCATTCATAAGACTTTATAATGTGTCTACATATTTTTGGACTGACATGGCATCCTGTCACTATGGTAAACAAGCCCTTGAGTGGCAGAGAAACAATAATGTGGAATTTGTATCAAGAGAAGTAAATTCTTTAATCTGTCCGGAGCTAAGACCAGTGGCGAGATATTGGAATCTTGTTAAAAGAGATTTAAAGAGCACAAACAAAGTGTCAAATAGTATGGTAGATAGATTAAACGAAGATGGACTTCCTGTACTGTACCAAAGTGACCAAAGGCACTATCAAATAGTTTAATGGAAGCGTTTCCGAAAAGGTAGTGTTTAAGACTGTAAGTCTATAAGTTAAGTGGTTAAGTTTTTATTAACATATATGTATGTTAAGAATTTTTCGATCTCACTCCTTGTGAAGCAAATTCTTTGAATTCATCATTTCCAGTTGATTTTATGTTATAGTTATCTGTATCTAAAGTCTAAATGACTCTAAACTTTAAGCAAACTATGGATTAGAGAGGGTAAAAAGGGACAAATTTATCACCAGAAAATAAGGGGAAAAACTAAAATTATATAAAAACTATTAATTTATAGAAAATATAACAAAACTTGTCGTTAATGTCTTGATTAATTATTTTACACAATATTTAAATTTAAACTTCAGATTTTTTCTTCAAATTTCAGTTAATCTAAATGTCAGTTTTTTTTTTGAAAACTTTAAATGTCAAATAACCAACCGGTTGTCATTTTCTTAAAAACCAGTTTCCTTAACATTTTAATTATGGCTGTTTAAACTAGACACCTCTATTAAGCTAATTTGAACAAGATATTTGAATGAAAAAACTATAAACTCATGAACACAAATTAAAATCATTAATCAAATAACTCCAACCACAATTTAGTCTTTTTTTGGTTAATCCTCTAACTCTAAATACTGGTAACCTAAACTAAAATCACCTCATAAAAAATCATTAAAAAAAATTATAAAAAAAATTTCCTTATAAAAAGAAAATTATGAATGAAACGAACATTTTTTTAACAAAATCTTTATTAACGACAAACAAGTGTTTTGTTAAGATTTTTTTTATAACTTTTTTTCTTCAAAATCTTTTGTTCGATTTTTATAATAAAAACGAAATTTCACTTTTTATTACTCGTTCTTTTTTGGATTTTGTTGTTACATTCAGGGTATTTTCTAACCCCAAATTAAAAACTCTGCCAGACATTGTGACGTTGATCTTGGCTTCCATCATTTATAGAATCAGTCATTGATTCCTTCTTCATTCTCTCAATCAGCCAGCATCAATTGATGGTATTTTGTAAACAAACATATTTTTTTCATAAAATCGAGTTTTTCTTTTAGTTTTTTTTTAGTTTTTATTATTTTATAACTTTATTTAGTTTAAGTTGTTTTTATTTGTGTTGGTGAAACAATAACATCGTGACACATGATTTATGATGTTCAGTTTCAGAGGAATTAAACGAATTGAGGAGAAAAATAAAAAACGACAATTGTTCTAAACAATTTTGATTGTTGGATTTTTTGTAATTGTGGCTTTTGGGAAAAAATCGATATGAGAAAAATATAAAAAAGGAGAATATTTTTTAAAAAGGGAAATAAAGAATTTTTTTTAGTTATAGAAGAATTCCATATACCCTACAAGATTCAAGTCAACATTTAACAAGATTGAAGTCAAAATTTGGAGCAATTAAAATGCTGAAAAGAATTGTTGTTTTGATAGAAGAAATTAAAAGAATGTGAGAAAAAAATTCCGAAAATGGAGTCCACATTTATTAGAGATTTGAAAAAATTCATTAACAAATAATTCGAAACACACTTGGAGTTTTTAAATCTGAACTTTTGTTTAAAAATTTAGACTTTGGAATTTTAGAATTTATAGATTAAATTCAACTTTGTTTAAAAAAGGGTAAAATTCGTGAAGGCATATCCCTTAAGGTTTTCATTTAAATTTTAAACTAAAATATCACGATCAAGGCAAAACTTTTGGATTTTAATATAATCTGGCTTAGGATATTGCAAGATGTGGAAAGATGAAAATTTTAATACAAATAACTCGAAAACTATAAGAGATAGATTTTTGAGGAGGCCGGTGAAGACACTTAAGTTTGACATGATAATAAAATAAATTTCCTTATAAAGGACCAACTCATATACGATCTAAATAAGGCGATTCGGGCTTAATTTTACTATTGTTTATCGAAAAGTTTTGAAAAATTGGAAATAAATTTTGAAATTTTTATTTTCACATAATTTTTGGAATATTTATGATTTCAAGTTTTGAAATGAATGAAATTTCGAAATTCTTTCTCTGAGAATTTCGAATGAAAATCTTCACTTTTTATATTTTAATATCAGTTTGGAATAATTTTTATTTTTTAATAACAAACTTTTTATTTCCTTTAAATTTTTAAATTTTAATTTTGATATTGAAATTTCTGAAAATTTTCTGAAAAAAAATTTTTGAAATTTTTTGAAAATTTTCTATCGACTAATTATTTTTTAATAATTTCGAACTGACGAATTCAATTCAATAAATTGTACAAGATTTTTTAGAATAGATATAGACATCGCTTTAGAATTGGATTTTAGGCTCCTGATGACTTCTGAAGTTTTTCGATTTTAAATTGCCATTCTATGGAACTCAAATCCCAGAATTGTGATGGCAAATCCAAGACTTGGATTGCATTAACAGGTTGAAAGCGTCAAAATGTCCCCGAAAATAAAATGGTCAACTTTTGTTTCGATTTCCATAAAAGACCAACTACATCATCTGAAAAACAGGTTAAAACCAAAACTCTTCCTCACCCTTGACGGATGTAGTCGATTATGAGCTTTAATAAGAAACGTTATGCATACAAGTTTTGGATAAGACATTAAACATTCCCCTGATTTCACAAAACGTTATTGTAGATGACAAATATTCTGGATGGAACAAAATAAAAACTTGCATCGGGCACGGGGGTTTTGTATTCCCTATTTTAACGAATTTTTTTATATCGCATACTTTTGCTTGATCCAATAGATGAGCATCAACGCAAGAGGTTCTAAAGTTTGAATTTGTTGCATATAACCGTTCCAAATTTCTGTAGCGCAACCCACTAAAGATAGAGTTGTGATCTTTAAAATCAAATGCCAGAAAAACAACAACTACCAAAACACATACAATAAAAAACAAACACATGTGGTGTTTAGATCGTCTTTTCTATTGTCCTGTAACCATTTCAATATTTATTTGTTCCAACTTGTCTGCGTTCACAAAAAACAGTCATTTATACTATTTTGTGGTAATAAAAATGAAACATGTTTGATTTCTTTGGGGGGAATTATAAAGTCACACAAACAACAATAACAAATACAACAAAACAGATAAGAAATATATAGAAAAATATCTGAATTAAATGAAAAATATATTATGAAATTAAAACATAAGTTTATTACCAGATTAAAATTGATATCAAAAAAGAACCCTACTTAAGGGAATATAAGGGAACACCCGTGAGTAAAGTTATTTTTTTAAAAAAATATAGAAACATGATAAAAGATATGAAAATGATTTGGAAAAGGAATTAGAAGAAAACGACGTTTATTGGTGGCCTTAATTGTTCGAAAAATATTGTGGTTTCCGTTGAGGTTTTTGAAATTAAAAAAAAATCATTTTTTATCATTTTGATTAAGGAATTATTTGAAATGTTTGGGAGTATTAAGGAGTGAGATTGAAAAATTCTTAACACACGTTTTTCACTGAATTTTTTAAGAAAATCATTGTTTGACTTTTTTTACCTTCGTAAAATATGACAGTCATTATGTTTAATGTCAGACAAATAAATGTTTTTTTTGGAAATCGGAATAAAATTAGTTATCATGAAAAAGTGCGGATTAATTATTAACCAGTAGTGAGAGAACCTGGTTCCAGTAACATTAATAGTAACATGAGGTTTCTAAAATCAAAAAATAGAACGCATTTTCAAAAAAAAACTCCCAACACATCCTGTAGGAAAGCAGCCCCGCTTAGCTCAGTGCTTGAACTCTTGGGTACGAAAAGTTAAAGCTAATTGAGGGTTAAGAATGTTCATAGCTCTAATAGGCCATAAACAGAGCTCGGAAATTGAAGTCAAGTTTTCTTAAAAAATATTCTTGCTGCATTTATGGATGACGAAAATTGTTTGTGATGGCATATTTTTCGACTTTCTGGTCAAAGATTTTATATTGCTTATGCTCGAGGAAATATTGAAAAAAATTTTAGGACCCAAAAGCAATCAATATTTCCCAAAAAAAAGTTCTTGATATGACAAGCAATATGCAACCAAAAATTTGTTGCAACGGACTCTATAAATATCGAAATTCACATCAAGAAATGTTTTCAAAAAAGGCATCCTGTCACCATGGTAAGCGAACCCTTGAGTGGCACAGAAACAATAATATTATATTTTTTAACCAACAGAGATAATTCCTCCAAACTGCCGGGACCTTAGATCAGGGGAGAGATATTGGTTACTTGTTAAAAAAAAGAATTCGAGAACACAAAAACAGGTAATTTAAAATGTGTTAGATTTTTAAAGGAGATGGGCCACCTGTTCAGGTAAAGTGACTTTATTGAAAAGGTTTCCGAAAACGGTTCAAAATTTCATCACTTGTGATTAAAACTAAATAAATATTTACTTTTTGTTAATAATTTCAATCAAATAAAAAATTAAACTGTAAGTTTAGTGATTTTGTTTGGTTTAACATATATGTATGTTAAGAATTTTTCAATCTCACTCCTTATGATATATTAAGTCTTTTACAAAAAAATATTTATTTATTAAAATTATGTTTAAAGAAATTTTTTTTGGAAAATTATTCTCCCACGCTTCTCTTTTCTGTATCTTTGTAATTGAGTTATTAATTTTCAGTTGAACTCTCTTAAATTGTTTTGAAATTCTTTTTTTTGGAATTTCTTAGTTTTATTTGGTCTCTTGGCCTTAACAAATTATTTAGTAATTGTTTTAAAAATATCCTTTGTTTCATCCCTTTTTCTCTCTCATCAATTGTCCTTTTTGTTCTAATTTTCAAAAGTCATTTAATTTCCAATTTCACTTTCTCAGTATTTTGCCAATTTTTGTTTTGTGGTTGTTTAGCAAAAAAAAAAAAGGTGTTTTTTCTCATTCTCTCAGTTTCATTCATTCATTATTTAATTCAATTGATCAAATAGTTAGTGTCAATCTTGGTGACTAAGTGTTACAGCAGCTAATTTGAAAGAAAATAATTTTTATTAGGAAATTTAGTTCAGTTTACTACTGTTTTTTTCCAAAAATAATGACAAAAATGTGATTTATAAAATATTTTCATTAATTTCCTCTATTTAGCCAGAATTGCAAGGTTCCAGCAAAAATCTTTGTTTCCTTAGTTCCAAAGAAGTCTATTGGGGTGTTATAGCAACTGTTTGGTTAAGGGGAGTGATTTACCAGGTTGTACTTGTAATGATTATGAGATTCACTGTAATTATTAGGAAAATAGTGGGAAAGAAAAACTATTCAAGGAAAATTTTATGAAAACAGTCCTTTAACAATTGACCTTAAATAAAATCTACACAAATAAAGCTGTGTCCCACTTTTTGGCATAAAAAAACAAAATTCCAAATCCGATATAGAACTTTACAAAAGTTAAATTTGTTCTTCTTAGTTGGTTACGATGACTCGAAAAGGGTTTGGTCTATTCCAGATATAACAAAATTTGAAAAGCAACATTATATTCCAGGGAAAATCGGTGAGTTTTAAAGCGAAACCTTGGTGGAAAAATTCATAGATTAGCTGTTTAGACCTTTCCGAAATATTTTACAATTTTGTACATGATACAGATCATAATTTAGAAATTTATTTTGAACACAAGTAAGAATACTCTGGCTGTGCCGAAACTTTAATGCCTTTACTACGCTCATTTTGGGTATTATATTATATTATATTATATTATATTATATTATATTATATTATATTATATTATATTATATTATATTATATTATATTATATTATATTATATTATATTATATTATATTATATTATATTATATTATTATATTATATTATATTATATTATATTATATTATATTATATTATATTATATTATTATATTATATTATATTATATTATATTATATTATATTATTATATTATATTATATTATATTATATTATATTATATTATATATATTATATTATATTATATTATATTATATTATATTATATTATATTATATTATATTATATTATATTATATTATATATATTATATTATATTATATTATATTATATTATATTATATTATATTATATTATATTATATTATATTATATTATATTATATTATATTATATTATATTATATTATATTATAGGAATATATTAGACATTCTGCTTGCAAAAGGATACCATTCATCCATGACCAAGTTTAATTTAATTTCCAGCAGTTTCAGAGTTATGTGATACTACAAATTTCGTTTGCAACGGGATATCGCATGCCCTTTCCAAAATTGCAAGAAATTGACTTTTAAAGTTCGTTAGTTTTCACTAAATACGATATTCACGTGCTAAATTTCATGAAAATTAAATAACAAGTTAAATCGTTGTTGAATTTTTCTAATTTTAGGAAGTTGTCTCAGATATTGGTTTATAACTTCTTTTCCTGAACCGATTTTGTTAGATTGAAATAGGAAACTTCTAAGGACAAACACTTAGACCCAATTTAATTGGGCTTTTTAAATTATTTTGGATGTGAGCATGCCAATAACAGACAGACGGACGGACGGACGGACAGACAATATATATTAAAGTACTTTATGAGGTCTTAGATGATTCCCTATTGACGGTGCAAACGAAATGGCAAACTTAAAACTGTATACAATTGGATTAAAAATTTTTCTTCAAAAAATATTGATACGGATCTAAAGTTTTCAGTTGAAGCTTTTAGAAGGAGCACCATATATAGAAGTTACAACCGAAAGACCAATATTCGTCAAATTACTTACAGTTAGAAAAATAATTGTGCTGGATTACAATAAATATGATTCATACATATGAGCCTAATAAGTTCTTAAAAAAGGTTCTGATGTAGGAGGCATAGCTTATGGACCAATTAACCTTAAATTATTTAAGGCAGAAAAAATGATGCCAAAATAAAAAACAAGTTTAAAGATTATTCCAAGAAGGTTTCTTATATGTAAGATAGATTATTTAATGGACCCAGCATAAACCAATTTTTTGGGATTTTTTATTGTACCAAATGGGAACAAATTTCAGAAAACTACATTTCAACATTTTGAATACTTTAGCCTATAATTGTTTTGGGGAATTTCGGCACGATGATATTTCAATCAAACTACTTTAAATTCTAAATTTTAAATAACAAATCGTCTAATTTTTTTCCTTCAGAGCCAATATTGCTGAAAGAGGATCATAGCACAGATCCAAGACGTTAGAATGTTTTCATCAGATGGACAGATAGATCGAAATAGCTAAATCGATTCAATTTTTAATTTGATAACATATATATCTACTTTTCCGAATTTTGAGGTTGTCTCAGATATCGTTATATAATATTTTTCCCACCCACCCTTCATTCTGTCCAGTAAAACAGTTACTTGAAAAATTTATTGGGACCAAATTGGAAAATTCTCGGTATAGTGGTTCTTTAGATATTTAGATTATCAACATTGCTTTTGTGTGGAGGCTACTTCTCCCCCTGATCCTTATCGTCCCTTATTTTGTCTAGAAAAACATTTCCCTGAAAAATTATTGGGACCAAATTCCACCAGATTCTATCCGCTGCACATTTTGTCTAGTAAAATTGTTACTTGAAAAAGTTATTGGGACCAAATTTTAAAATTCAATGTTTTCTTTGTATGGGGGTAAACTCTCCCCCTGATCCTATCTGTCCTACATTTTGTCCAGTAAAACAGTTCGTTGAAGAAGTGAAAACTCACGCTTTTACAGTTCTTTAAGTATTCGATAATCAATATTTACTTTGTGGGGTACCTCTCTCCTTGGTCCTATCCACATTTTTGTAGTCTGTGATACTTTTGGGTACTTGGGGATCATTCAGTGAAAATTTTTAGGAGAATCGGTCCAGTAGTTAAACTGTCTATAAGTCCCAAACAAATAAATAAAACAAACAAACACAGCTTAATATTTATATATATATATATATATATATATATATATATATATATATATATATATATATATATATATATATATATATATATATATATATATATATATATATATATATATATATATATATATATATATATATATATATATATATATATTCCGGTAAATCATTTGTATGCGATCTATATTGAACAGACCATTGAACATAATTTTATCGCAATAACTGTAAAATTTTAAACCGTAAAGATTTCACAACGTAACAATGAAACACTTTATATCGAAGCAGAAAGTGATTATAAGGCGAACTTCTACCAACAATCTGTAACTTTAATAAGGCGTTTTCTGATTATATATGAGGTTATACGACCTTCACCCATCAATTTGCCACCGAAATCGAAATTATTAGAGAGGAAAATGTGTATTAACACTTTAAAGTCTTAGAATACTGAGTTACATAACATTTACTATTAAAACCAAATCTTGAAATTACGTCATGCCCAGACCACCACGATTAACTTGCATATCCAATATTTTTTTATCAAATAAATAACAATAATTGTTTATTCCTTAAACATGTCTTCAATCATTAAATTTCTTCTTTAACTTTTTCACATTAAACTCTTTATTTTTAAATAAAGACAAATTACTCCTGACAAACAAATATTCAGAAAATATATCGTCGACGAGAAAAATCAGCGAATTGTCAAATAAACAATCTAACAAATTATCCAACAAGTTGGATTATTTTATTCCTTTTTTCTATGGAAAAGAAAATATTTGGTAACTAACGAATGTTTAACCATTTTTTTCCTTGTTTCCATTTTCTATTTGTATGTTAAATTGTTGACTAAATATTTGTCAAATGACAACAACAATCAACCAATTTTTACACTGACTGACAAAACAACGAAGACACTAAAGTCAGTTTATTGTGAGATAGAGGAAAACGAAAGAGGTAAATTGTGATGAGTTTTTTTGTTTTGTTTTTGTTAACAAAAAGTAAATAAAAATTAACGAATAAAAAACAGAAAATAAAAATTAAATTCGAGAAAAAAAAATTAGTCAAACACACAAGAATTCTGCTTATTTACTTACAAAAAAATAAAATAAAAAATACTTTTAACACTTTTATTTGCATGTTTATATATTGGGTGAGGGAAAAATTAGGTAATTGAAGATATCTTTCCTTACAAAAATATGAAACTAAATTTATTTTTTATCGGTTTTCAAGACAGCAAGTCAGCTCTCTGAAGCCTTGTGACCAAAGCCTTTACAACCACAAGTCTTGCAAGAGCGTCCGGATGGTTCCATTATATCATATCTTCTTTTACTACTGGAATCTCCTAAAGTCTATAAATACCATGGTTTTCTCGATATGGTTCTAAAAATGTTCGACTCTGCCTTATGTATAAAGTCGATACTCGTTTCATTGCCCTAATGCCATATGTCCAGATCGCTTTGACTTTATTACAAAGGCTTAGTTTGGAATGGCTGTTAATTAGTCAGAGAAGACTAGACGATTTCAACTTAATTTAAAGTCTTTTGGGTTCAATGTGTCGACGACATGTAAGTAGGTCACCAAGTGAATACCAAACTATGTTACATGATCAGCTTGATATGCCTTGAATGTGTCCCTATAGGAACTAAGTATTGACGTAGCATTTGAAAATTACGAGATAACCAGATTTTCATATGATTTATGTATATATCATGATGTACACCCGCGTATCCCCCTGTAATAAAGGTGTTATGATTCATTCGAACTAAATGGAGACGTATATAGGATTTCATACATCCGGGGTTATACGGTGGCCTAACTTTTTCAAAAGCTTGGCTGACATCTTAGAAAAAAGCAGGAAAATATTTCATATATATTTTTCGTCTCTCCAGTTATATAGATTCACTTGTTCGATAGTGTTGGGTTATTTCTATCGCTGTAAAAGGGCATAATTCTATATCTATAAGATTTTTTGGAATAACTCCAACATATATGGGAGTAGATTATTAGGTCTGCAGGAGAAAGGTATCAATCTATCATTATAATTTGTGAGATCCTTCTATTTCTTGACAACTTGTTTTAAGATTATAATGAACAATATTACAGCAAAATTGCGCTACAAGATCACAGCCCAACTACAACGATCTTTGTTCTTTGGCCAAAATAACTACAAGTGGCAATAAAAACTCGATTCAAAGCATCTGTACCGATCGCTTATGTGATGTAAGTTGTAAAAAGTAAGATAATAAAAATCATAATTTTAACAAATATTTTTTATTTGATAAATAATATTTTATTCGAGAAAAGATCAGTAGAAGATTAAATAAATACGTTAAGGTATTGATATTTCAAATGCAAATAACTTGAAAACTATAAGAGATAAGAGGCACAAGAGCTGTAGAAAATTAATAATATTTTCCTAAATTTGGCGAGAAATAAAATTTGGCGCACACAATCACTTTAATATCGGAATCAAACATGATTTTGATCTTCGTCCGTTTACCTTGTATGCGAAAGACTCCTCCATTATCGCTATATAATTCTAAGCTTGTTAAAGTGCTCTGCAATTAGTACCTTTTAATATTATTAAGCAACCCCTTCCACCACCAAAAAAAAGGAAAATACTTTTTCTCCTACCTAACTCCCCCACCATATTAAAAATACAAATAAAAAAACAAGGCAACAGAAACAAACGTGTAAATCACTCCTTTCATAACACAACTTACACATTTACACAAATAAACAAATACAAATATAGACACATAAAATCATGGCTGCTGACACTCGCTCCTACCAAACCAAAACCCAAAATAATAAAATCCTTTCCTTCCTTTAAACTCTCTCTCTTATTAATACAACATTCTACTTCACAAAAAATAAAACAAACAAAAAAATGTTTATTTTACAACAAACACGCTAAAATAAAACAACAAATATAAATTCCCGAGAAAATGACAAAAAATTCAAAACTCACACACTTAAAGGATAAGAAAAACTCTCATACAACTCTTGCTCTTCTAACGACAACCCGTTAACTAACAAATAACACAACACAAGGACACACGCATCCTGTCAGATTTACAAAGAATTTTAATGTTTTTTATTTCAAATATTTTTATGACAAAACGTGAGTTTCTATCGCGAAGATCATAAAAAAGAGTAAAACAAACACAAAATTCACTGGTTAAAGAAGAAAGAATAGAGAAAAGGAGAGAGTAAATTCTCTTGTGTTAACCAACCAAAACAAAGAGAACTTTTCTTCCTTGACAACTCTTCTTTGAGGTTTGGCAACAACGTCATTTTGTTATGTCCTAGAAGACATGACCCTGAACTGGAAAGAAAGAATATGTTTAAGGAATTTTTAAGTTGAAGTCACTGGACCAACCGCTGAGTTAGTGGGGCAATAAAAATTATTTAAACACAACTCGAATTTTACTTTAATAACTCTCACTTATATCCTTTCTATAACTGACTTGTCACCATTTTGTGTTTCCTTTCATTAGCTTAATCTTTTCTTCTGTTTAGTTGTTTCTGCAATTTATTGTCCCTTTGAAATTGCGGCCTCATCCTCAATGAACACTTTCAACCCATGAAAAAACCTTGAGTCCTATGCCATTTGTCTGCTTTTGGATGTGTGTGTGCGTGTTTGAGTTGCATAAAATTTTGCAAGTCTTTAACTGTTTAAGGTTGCATAAATTGTTGTAACTTTATATGCCATTGCAGTTTTGTTGTTGTCTAGGATAAAGTAAGTAATATTAAGTAATTTGACCTTGTAAAGCAGGTAGTGAGTTTGAGATTTTAAAAAATCCTTACACGCTTATTTTATGGATGATAAAATGACGAACATTTTAATAATAATAAATTGATATAAATAATGATTATAAATATTGCGCATTAGATATAAAGAAAAATTAGCTGTTCGAAACTTAAGCAACTTTAAATATTTTATTTTATATCTTTTGTTCCTTAAATTGTTTAAAGATTCAGAAGAATAGATCATGATTTTAGACAGTTTATCTGCTTCCCTTTCCTATCCCTTTGGATCCTATTGCTTACAAGATTTGGATCCCATTAAACGATAACAATTCTTTGACCAATTTAAATTAGTGTTTCAGGCCATTCGCATCCAGAGACAACCGTTGAAGTTTTATTTCTCATTTAATTTAGCGTAATATATTGGGGCCAACATGTAATATATTGGGGCCAACATGAAAAGTCTACTACACTGCCCGAAAAATGGGTTTAAACCAAAACACAGCCATAATTTTTTTATAGTTTAAACTCCGATTTTCAAAAATATTTGAATTTGACTAAAGAAAGCTTTGCTTAGTTTGGATTCTCAGGGAGGTTAAGTTTTTAAAGGATAATTTGGTATCTCTGAAAATGTTAGAACTTCGATATTTACAATTTTTATAGAAAAAGTAAACAGAATATCATTTTATATCAACAATTTAAAGGAATAAAAAACAGTAAAAATTCTTATTTTTTGTTTTTTTTTTCAGGAGAGGACATGTAATCATGCGCTATATTTATTTTAAATAGACTATAAACTTCTATTTACATAAGGGTATCTCTTAATTCAAAATGAAAAGAATTATTTAAAAAAGACTGTATATCAGGGCAAATTTTTTAAATGGGCTTCAAAATTTTGCCAATTACAATGTGAGTGACAATTAAGTCATGTGTGCCCATAATGCACTTTATCGCCATTAACTATATTTTAAAGAAACAGTAAAGATTTTATGTGTAAGCCAATATGTTCAGTCATCAGGTCGTCACATATATGTAACGGGGGGACACAGTAAATGAAGTTGAGTCCATGTTAAAAGGACTCTGCAGGAATTAAGTGAAATGAATAGGGGCGTCCCTGTCAGGTAGTGTATTCAAAATATTTACATTTTCAGTAAACCGGTTTTCGAGTTATTCGAAAAATAGGACTTTCAAAAAAACCGGTTTCGAATACGGCTTTATGTTAAAAAAATCAGTTAATCGGTATTTCTTTTATTTATATAAATTTAAGGAAAAAATATCATTTAATAGAAATATCGTGTACACGCGGAATGAAAAATTTTATATATTTACTCAGTCATGACGGAATATAGAAAAATAAAGCTGATTAAGAGAGTGAAAAGTTTGAAAGTGGCTTCCATTTAAAACCGATTGAAAAACCCGGCATGTAGAATAATTAGAAAATATAAATTATTCGAAACTGGTCGGTTTTCTGAAATGCAAAAAACCCATTAATCGGTTTCCGATCGAGACTGCCACCAAAAAATATTGGGTTTACAAACTTACACATACCTACACACATACTAACATCCACACAAACTGAGAAATAAAAATTGTTTTTTATATCACGAAAATTCTTATATTTACAGTCATAAAATGTGTTCTGTCAAGGAAAAATCCAACAATCTGACAGACACTCGGATATTGCAATATATACACGTTATGACAAAGTCCTCACTTGTAATGGTGTGTGTAAACATTTAGAAAGGACTTTTTACTGTGTATATATCTTTGAAGATTGACTATTAGAGATTAAAATCTGAATCGATGTGGAAAAAAAATTGAAATTCAGTTTAAAAATCAGTAAAGTATCAACAAAGTTTCGTATGACCGCTAATTATATATTTAGTCTAAATGTTAATAGATTTTACGGGTTATTACAAACCTATGTTACATATTCTAAGGAAGGAGTGGGGAGTAGTAATCCCCTTTCAAACGAAATTTTTAATAACTCATGGAGGATCCAATATTAATAAAATTTTATAGTCTACGTATTTTTGGAACGTTGCTTGAGGAAGTGGTTTCGTTTTCAAGCGTAATTTTTAATATGTTCGTCAAATTATTTCTAATTTAACAAATCAGGTCTTTTCTCAACTTGAACCTTTAAAATCAATCGCTGCTAGACAAAATCCATTTAATCAAATATCGAAATAATGTAATAGAAAATTCAACCCCTTCAACAGAACCCTTTAAATTCAAAATCAATTTCATAAAATTTATTTTATATTTTTTTTTATAGATTTGAAAATTATTACTCAAACACACACACACATATACACCCACATTTACAATTTAACCTTAAAGAGTGAAACAGACTTGTCAAAATATTTAACAGTCAATAAGTTCAACAATAAAGTTGACTTCTTTTATTTTTTATGGAACAATAAAAAATTTATAAATCAAAATTTTTTATTTTTAGAAAAATTAGTCTGGTCCAAAATAAAAGAAAGAAATCAGGATAACAGACATAAATATATCAATAACAAAGTGACATAAGAATAAAATATATACGACAATGGAAAAAAGATTTCAAAATTAAACCCTTTTTCTTTGAGCTTGAGAACAATACCCTCCCTCCAGTTCTGGGTAGTAAAAAAGGAAAAATGGAACAAAATAAGTGACTTTTTTATGACCATAACAAATAACCATATAAAGAAAATTAAAGGACTAAACCCAAAAAATGAAAATTACCCAAATCGCCCATAACCGTAACAAGTATAACAAAAACAAGTAAGAATGTTATATTCGGCGATGACTAATCTTCAACTCCCTTCACCAATAATAGTAACGAATTTCAATAGAATTGTTTTGAGTATAAAAGTCTTTTAAGTTTAAAATTGTCCAAGAACGAGACTTAAACGAGACAGCTGTAGCAGAATATGGAATGATATTCGACAAAAAATTCTCTATATTAAAGACAGTTAGAAAAATAATCGTGAGGATTTTACAATAAATTGATTCATATTCATATAACAGTTTTATAAGCTCAAATCCGGGAAAAAGCGTTTTATGAGAGCTATAGCAAAATATGAACCGATATTGGTCAGAATAATAACTCAGAAAAATACTTAACAGAATTAGTAATTATTTACTTGTTTTATAAAATCAAAAATGTTTTCCGGGAAGGGGTATTATATGGGAGCTATAACAATATATGGACCGATATTAATAACATTATTAACATATATTTGTATGAAATTTCAATAGAATGGCTTCATATTTAAGAGTTAAGCTCTAAGTCATATTTCGGGAAGCGGCGTTGTATAGGAGCTGGGCCAAATAATGACCTCAGCACAATCTTCTCTCCTTGGGTTTATTATCGTATCAAAAGAAATATATGGCAAGTTTCTGTAAATTATCTGAAAAATTGCGACCCATAAGATGCACAGATTTTCGGGTGTATCAAAATTTTGTATATATCTCCCTATTTTTATCGATTCGATTTTGATGATCGATTTTTTGAATTAATTTATTTCATCCCAAATACCTTTTAGTGAAATAATTAGAAAGGTTCTTCTGTGAAATTTTAGAGCTCGTCACAGATATCGGTCTATAACTTTTTTGTCAGAAAACCGATATAGCTGGTTTTAAATAGGAAACTGCTTAGGACAAAAATATATGACAAAAAATAATGTGGTAGAATTTTAATTGAAATCGGAGATTGTTTCCAACAGACAGACAGACAGACATAGCTAAATCGATTCAGATTTTCAATTGATGTTCTGATATGATTTCTTCTTAGTGTTGCACACGAAATGACAAAGTTAATATACCCTCTTATTCACTTGTGATGGTGAAGGGTATAAAAAATCGCAGACACATATTGAGCAACATAAATTTTATTTGCCCAAATTTAAAGGCGTAAAAAGAGTAAATTTAGGAATAAACGAGTATTTTCTAACTCCCACCAAAAAAATAGCAAAAATTATATTTCATATTTTTATATATAATTCACATGTCATATCAATATTGTGCCGCAGTTTTCACAAAATACCACACTTTTTGTTCCAATTCCCCCTTTAGAAAAAGGGGTTATCAAAAAAAAATCCATTAAATTTGTAAAATGGAATAAAAGTGGGTGCTTTAGAGGGTGTGATAAAATATAAATTAATTTCCCAAAAAAAAATATTAACATTTTTATTAAAAAGACAACAAATTTAGCCTCAAAATCGAATAAAAAGAGTTAATTTTTTTGTTAAACAGCAAACCCACCAAAAACAACCCTTAAAAATGATGGCAACAATAGAGAAAATACATTAAATGTATATGTTTCCTAAAAAACAGTCATATTAACAATATTAACAAATGACATAATTAGCAGGTAACAACAACCCATTACATACACATTAAACGTTAAATTCAAAAAAAAAAAAACCCTTAATTTATCCTTTAACTTTTAACCCTACGCCAGTCAAAGGCTTGCAAAAAAAAACTCTATGCAATTTTTCTCGGGAAATGCATTGTGCAACCCTTACAGGAAAACACTTTCGCCGTTTTTTTTGGTGGAAAATATCCCGAAAAAAATTTCGCAATAAAAACTAATATTTTACGCATTTTTCGTTAATCCTTTATTACTTAAATTTACGCCTTTTTGACTCCTTAATTACCGTGTTAAAAATTAACAAAATTGCATTATTGATAACCTTGACTTTTGTATTGAAATAAAAAAGAGAAGTCCTTTAGAAAAAGGATATTGTTATAAAAGAGAATTTTATGTGTCTGGTTAAAAGTCAAATTTATTTATGGTTTTATAGTTTTATAAAATAATGAAATGATGGCATAAATCAAATTTCGACTAAGGAGAATTTTTAAAACCAAACTTACCTCAGATGAAACTGAAGTTGGAAAACCTGTAATGAGATACAGATAAAATATTTAAATTATTAAATAAAACTCAATTAAAACATTAAAGAAACTGTGTCCTTCATACTCAAAATGCCTTGTTTGGGTATAAAATCAATCTAAACCAAGCCATAAACAAAATGTAACTATATCCTAAATTAAACTTATCATAAAGTATTTTCGACAACATTTCGTAAGCATACTTATTAAAGGTTTATTTTAATCAAAATTATAAATACTTTTAAAATAATACTTAAAAAATGCTTCCTATAGCCATAGTATTTGTATACCATAAGAATTCTTATACACTTGTTTGAATAACAATATTTACAAATGTGATTGTAAAAGACTAATGATCGCAATAGTTTTGTAAGTGTTTGTGTATAAAAATAAAAATATAAAATCTGTGTTTAAAAAATATTTTTTAAATTAAATTGTAAATGAGCTCAAAATTGATGCCTCCATTTCCATTGGATTGGGTGAGGAAGAATTTATAACACATAAAAAATCATTTTCCAATTTGTCGAAAATAGAAAAATTGAAAAATGTAATAGAAATAGGAAAAATTCAAAAATATATACATAATTAAAAAAGTTTTTATTTCAATTGAGCTTATAAAAATATTATGAAAATAAGCTTACTTCAATCATGTTTTAAAAACTATTTACATGTAAGCTTATTTTATAATTGCACTTCTAAGCTTATTGTATACTTTAATTAAAAATACTATAGCAAGTGTTATTTTCTTAATAAATTATTTGTGAACAAATGTTTCGCATTAATTATCATAACACTTTAGCAAGCCTTCGCTTATGCTTGTAAAATTGTTACAAACTTATTTTAAAGAACTTTGATTTTTCATATATTTTGACCTGAATATTTTTAAAGAATTTTCTAAAAAAATCAGGATCCTTAATACTAAGTCAGTTTAGAAGACTGACCTTTAAAATTGGTAACAACAAGTATAAAGTTTTGAAAAAGTCATAGAAATGTAAAAAATTGCAAGTCTTACGAGGTGGGACCCAGTTTTACATAATTTTTAATTATTTGTGTAATGTATTTTTATAAGTATTAGGTATCGTTGGAAAGCTAATGATGAAATTAGGCAAGTACCAAATTTTCGCCTAGCGATGATGTCTATCATGATGTGTCCATTATTTCACCTAGTCCTCATACAAATGTTCCTCCAGGAAGGGGGTTTTAAACTTATAAAAGTTCTAAATATAAATTTTTTATACAAAATTCATCATAAATATATTGAATGATTTTCTTAAATGATCAACTAAATTATACGAGGATCGATGCATTATTTGTCAGAAATTCCATACAACCTGCCTTCCAAATATCACTTTAAAGCGTTTAAATCTAACATATGCGTTGGAATTGTTATAATATTTAGTCTAATCAAGATGAATGTTACCAAAAAATCGGGGAACGAATTATAATTATATATATTTTAATCTGCCACACATAAATTTCACGAGAAATTCAATTACACGAGGGTCGTTCATTAATCGAGCAAAGCTTGTTTTTAACATAAAAAATTCTCTTAATAAGATCAAATAAAAATGACATTTTGCTATTAAGAGTCGTTTTAACGATGTTAGTTCGTCTGTTTGGCTGTCTGTCGGCAGCCCATGTAAACGTTGTGAACACTCTACTCAAATATCTCGATGAAATTTATTATTATTACTATTATTATTATTATTATTATTATTATTATTATTATTATTATTATTATTATTATTATTTTAGCCTAAGACGACAAAGTCTATTGAAATTGGCCATGTTCGGGCCAATATTTTAGGTACCTAAAAGTTCAAATATAAAACGATTTAAATTAAATTTTGGCACAAGTAAATCTTATAATATTCTAAAACGATGTGTCAAAATATGTGCGGGACGGTCCATTATGTTATATAGGTTACATACAAATCCCCTTCCAAATATTATTTTAAGGGGAAAAATCTCACATATACGTTGGTTTTGTAATATTAATTGATCAAATTTATATAAATATAACCAAAAATCTATGTTCAAAATTATACGAGGGTCGGCTTATAACTTCTTGTAGCTCCCATAAAACCCCCCAGAAAAATTAATTTTAAAACACATGAATTTAACATAAATCTTAGTGTCACAATAATGTTCTACACACTTGAGAAAACATTATAAAATCGAATTATACGAGGGTCGTTCATTAATTTTTCGTAACTATCATTTTTAATCGATAATACCCAACACTTTGTAATAAATAATCAGACTTGATCGACTATACATTCCTTCTAGTTTAATGCCTTTTTCCCTTTTATTTTCTTTTCACAGAAAATTTTCGTTAAATTTTATTTTCAGAGAAAAGTTTTCTTAAATTTTCTTCTAATAGAATTTTCTGTCCGCGTCTTATAATATAACAAATGTCCACGAGCCTTTAAAATAATTTTAAGAATGTTAATATTTTTCCTTTTATTCAAACAGGAACAGGAAATTACACATAAGAACATATGCCTGCTCTCCTCATTACATCTTTATATCATTTTATTCTTCGCTCCTCTTTAAGCAATAAAATTTGTTTCCAAATTCATGACATCATCATTATCCTGGTTGGAACAGTTGTTAAGTGGAGAGACAATAAATGTCATTTATTGAATTCAAAAGAGTCTCTCTCTCTGGCCACACATTTGAAAACTCTGCTACTTGGGAAGTAAGAATTTGACTAAAATTCTAAAAAAAAAAAGAAGAAGTTTTACTAACTAGACAATTGTTGCATAGATTCACTCATTCATTAATTCATTCATTCATTCATTCATTCATTCATTCATATGTTTTGTTGCAAGCCAACACAATGTGGCAATTCTCTTGGCCAAAAAAGGACACACACACACACTCACTCACTCATATTCTACCAAATAGAATCCTTAAGACAATAAAATTCATTTTGGTTTTATTGTCTTAAAATTGTTTTTGCTTTTGTTCCATTTTTATTTAGTTTTCTTCTTTTGGAGTTTAATTTCTAAGTGAATCTCTTGATGCCATAAGTTGTTCTTTAGTTTTAATCGTCATTAAAGGGAATGAATTATGAGGGTCATTTATAGTGACTGTGACAACAATTACGAAAGGAAAACATAATTTTAAATGTTCTTTTATTTAGTAAAAGACTTTTATTTATATTTTTTATTTTTATTTATAATAATGAAGATGATGACGATGATGATGATATTATTTTGGAAATAATAAATATTTGCCACTATTTAAGTAGTTTTATTTATGTTTAAGTAGCAATTGTATTTAAGAGTTTGTGTGTGGCATGAATGAAGCGAAGTGATGTCGTTGCAACACGCAGTTTTATTTTTAGTTTTGATTTATATTGCGGATATGGATGGCAGTTTTATTTTAAAACTGCTATAAAATATTTGACTTTTTTATGAGATATTTTCTATAAATTTTGTTTTTATTGAAAAAAATCCTTGATAATGTTAATATTTGAAATGTATTGGAAGAGACAGATGATGAAGTGAGATTTGAAGCACAATACAATTAACGAATATTTTCTATAAAAATAAAATTAAGGAAGATTTTCTGTAAAAAAAAACTAAATTAAACAAAAAAATATAGAATTTTCATAGAAATAAAATTAAGTAAAAATATTTTTTAAAAATAAAATTTTCTATAAAAATGAAATTTAATGAAACAGAAATTTAACAAAAATTCTACCGCCATTTGTGAGAGCATATCAAGGTTGTTATTACATTTGTGACACCAAAAATACCCCATAATGATATATATATATATATATATATATATATATATATATATATATATATATATATATATATATATATATATATATATATATATATATATATATATATATATATATATATATATATATATATATATATATATATATATATATATATATATATATATATATATATATATATATATATATATATAGAGCCCGCAAAGTATATATCCATGCATCATATTGAAATCTGAAGAGATTTTGGAATTAGTTCTTTACCTTTGATACTACTGAATATATTTATATCCTATACACCACAAGCGGTGAAGAGGGTATATTATCTTTATCATTCTGTGTGTAAAATCCCATAATGTATATATGCTTGCATCAATTCTAAATCTGAATCGATTTAACTATAAATGTCTACCAATAACTTTTTCACATTCGCAATAATTGACAGAGCTCAATGCAATATGACCTGAGGATTTGCTATTGTACTAGGAAGTTGCTTACTTAATATCAAGTCGACCCGCTTCATATGTTAAAAGATATAGACCGACACCTAATGCAACATCTAAGTTGAAACGAAGAATCTCTGCAAAATTTGTTAAATAAAAATCTACATATTAAAATGATTTTTTGCCATAATATAAAGTTATATGTACTTCATAGCTGCTCCGAAAATGTACCTCATTACGACTCAAAAAAATCTTCAAAATCGGTTTAGTAAAAAATGTTATAGCAAAAAATATAACTTATTTGATAACTCATTAGATATTTCTGTGTCTTATTAAAAAATCTGTTATAGATTGTAGGCGTTTGTAAGTGTTTACGTAACTGTGTATGTACCACCACTGTCCATAATGTACTTACTTCACTCGCATTTGTGGTGAAGGGTGTTTTATTTTTGTTTTCTCACATTTTTTTTCAAAAAATTTCATATTAACGAAATTCTTATGGGGCCAGCAAGAAGTGCATTTCTTCTAATGCCCTTGGATGTTGTATACATGCATTCACAGTAAAAATTCTAAAATAATGGTATATATTATAGCGAAATAATTTTACCACCTTTCTTCATTTTTTGTATACATTTTAAAGGATTTTCTATTTTTAAAAAAATTTCAAAATTTGAGGTGACTAAATTCGGAAGTCCAAACCACATCTTCTGTGCCAACTATGGACTTGTACTCTTCCAAATCAATTGAAAAACAGTTCAAGAATTATTATATAAAACTTCGTTAAACATTTTTCACTATTTCCAGAATTACAAAATTATTTCCAAAAATGCTTTTTGGAATCACTACATACAGAAAAAGTAAACGATGTAAAATGAACTTTGAAAAATTTTAATTTTTGCGATTTTGTGTACGTGATATTTTATTGAGTTCATTACTGTTTTCCCCCCCAATTTTTTTGTAATAAAAATGTTAAATCAAGCGTTTATTATTGTTGAAACATTTATGTTCAATATAATTGGGAGTTGTAAATCACAGACATCTATTTGATCAACTGAAATATTGATATATAAAGCCTCATGCGATAAAATAAATGGCATCTAAAAAATAATTTGATATTTGGTGGAGACGACTAAAACTAAATTGTCATTAAGACATTAACCAATATATTTCAAGAACTTCTACTGGTTTGTTTTGTTCAAATGTTAACGGAATGATTTTAATACGTCATAAAGTAATATAATCAATTAAAAATTTCGGTAGGATCAAGGGAAGAGGTACACCCCAAAAAAAAAAGCTAATATCAAGTGCCACATATCTAAAGAACAATTAAAGCGACAGTTTTAAAATTTTGTCTCAATCACTTTCTCAAGGAACTGTTGAACTGGACAAAATGCATGATGGATAGGATTAGGGGAGGGGTACTCCCCATGCAAAGCCAATTTTAGTTATTTAGTATGTTATGTCCAATTTTTTATTATTGTTATTTCGTCATAAAATCTTATTTGATTTAATATATTTTATAATACCAACTCGACATGGTATTTAAAAAATTTATTATAAAACATATTGAATTAACAATGTTTTGTTATGAAGCAAAATTATAACTGCTTTTTCAGTTAATTTAACATTAATTCTATACAAGTGGTGAAATGGGATAAATTAACGTTCCGTGTGTAACGCTAGGAAGGAATTATCTCACACACCATGATGTATATTCTTGCATCAAATCAAAATCTGAGTCGATTTAGCTCTGTCCGTCTGTTGTTGATGCTCTCACATCTACAGAAATTGACAGAGTTCAATGAAATTTGACAAAAGAATTTATTATTGTCTTAAGAATTTTCCTATTTTATACCAGCAAAATGGATTCATTATATTAAAAGATATAGACTGATATCTGATGCAACCTTTCAGTTAAAGCGATGAACTTTCGTAAAAATTGTCTATTTTAAGTCTTTAAATTGGAATGAATTTTTGCCATAATATGAAATTTAAGTGGACTTCATTATTATTCTAAAAATTATTAAAATCGGTTCAGTAGAAAACGGAAAAATATAACAAATTTTGTGACTCATTAAGTGTTTCTGTGTTACTTTACACGAATTTGTGGTGGAGCGTACTTAAGATCTGAATATAACACTTATTTTTTTCTGTGTATGTGCTAAGTCTAAATCAAATTATTAACATTGTCCAAAATCAACTATATTCAGTGATGATTTTTGCTTCAAGCTTTTTCCTTATTTGTATTAAACAAAATCAATTAAATTTTAATAAAATTCAAATTTGCCGAATTTTCTAATAAAAATGTAAATAAAATTCACAAAATCCCCCCATTTTTATTATGTCAATTTAATTTTGTGCCCCAAAAGCTCCAGAACGCATTTGAAACCATAATGACCGGCCACAAGGGGGTATTTGTATTGAAAGCCACATTTACAGGAAAACGTTAAATAAAGTTTTTTTTTTATATTTTAACTATTTATTTTTGAAGATTTAACGAGAAGTACCCCTTTATTTTCTCCTTTTGTCTACAATAAGCGCTGCTTCAAAAAAAGTTTTTCTCTTAACAGCCAAACAAAGAAATAAGAAATAAAATAAAGAAAAAAACTTTAATATGTGATTTTATTTAGATTTTGCTTTTTATTTTTGTTATTTTTATAATTTTTGCAAATGGTACATTTGATTTTTATCACAAAATACATTTGAATTTTATTACGAATTTATAAATAAATTTTCCCTTTTTTGTACGCTACACCACCATAAGTGTTTGAGGGAATAATGCGTTGGTGCTTAAGTTTGTAACGGTAACAGAAAAATATTGCTGTCAACACTTTTAAGTATACGGTTCGACTCACAAACACTTTCTGAGTTGATTTAACGATGTCCGTCCGTTCGTCTGGCTGGTTGTCCATGTAAACTTTGTGAACAAAATGCAGATCGCAATTTTAGAGACATCTTGATGTAATTTGGCTCTTGTCATTATTTTGGCCAAAGGATGATGCCTATTAAAAGTGAAAAGAGTCCAAAATATAAAGAGCTTTTAAGGAAATTTGGGCACAAATAAGTGTTATAGAAATCTCAAACGATGAGCCAAATTTTACGAGGATCGATACATTACTTCTCATAGTTCCCATACAACCACTTTTACAAATATCACTTTGAAGGGCTTTAATCTCACATATACCTTGTTATAATGTTAAGAGTTAGTTAAATT
Organism: Cochliomyia hominivorax; assembly: GCA_004302925.2. Taxonomy (NCBI): domain Eukaryota; kingdom Metazoa; phylum Arthropoda; class Insecta; order Diptera; family Calliphoridae; genus Cochliomyia; species Cochliomyia hominivorax. The sequence goes on along the minus strand of PYHX02000495.1, from coordinate 8,089,582 downwards.
AAGAAATTTTACGAAGGTCGGCACATAATTGCTTCTAACTGCCAAATAACGCCCCCGAAAATCATTTTAAATCGTGCACAATAAAATACTGCAGTATTTAGCAGTAATTAGAAAATAAATTATACGAGGCTCGTTTGTTAAGTTTCCTTAGCTACTGTTTATAGCCTACAATGTGGTGTAGGTTATCAAATAGTCGGACTTGACCGACTTTAACTTTTAACTTATTTTTAAATGATTTCTACTCTTCAACAAAATATCATTTACTGTATAACCAATCACATGTGTGTAAATGTATGTGTGTGTGTGTGTGCATGTCCGAATTTCTGACCATTAAAAGTTTGAAAATGTTTCTGAAGTGTTTGAGGAAACACAACTTTAAGTAAAAGATATTTTAATACTTTCACCCCAAGTACCCCAAAAATGTCCCAATGACCGTTGGCCAAAATTGTTTTTTGTATAGAAAAAAAGGTACTTTATTTCTTGTTATTGTTGTTTTCATCTCATTCTATTTTCAGCCACTTTGGCGTCATTTTCTTGACAATAAAATAAACATTTTAAATGTATGAAATCACATGGTAAACGACTGAAATGAACTGGACCTACTAAAATAACATTTTTACCATCTAAACATGTTTATGCGATTGTGTGATGATGGTGATTTCGAAGTTTTCTTTTTTTCTTGTTTTGTTTTCCTTTAAATGATTTTTCTATACGATTTCATCGTTATTTTTATTGTTGCGCATTTATTTTTATGTTTTCATCAAAGAAATTATATTTATTTTTTTCAAAATTTCTTATTTTTATCGTTTTGGTCAATTGTTTCTTTTTATTGCAGAAATGCGTTAATATTTAAAGGGTTTGTTTGGTAATTTAGGACATTTTAACTTGATTTGATAAGTAGCAACGAGTTCAAAAGATTTCTACAAATATAAGTTTTTCACTTTGCAAATCTAAATTATATATATTTTCCACATGATCTACAAATATGCATATAATTTGACTGAAGTTTGGAATGTATGTTGTTAATTTTGATTATCGCTTTAAGGATCATTACAATGCCTACTTTTTGTAGTTTGAAAAAAAATAATAAAATTTAGAACATTTAGTCAGATAAAATATTTTTTTTTCGGAAATAATTCTGAAATTTTCAAAGCTTTGATTTGGTGGAGTAGAAAAACCAATATGGCGTTGTCGGTGACAATCGAAAATTGGCCTTCACGAGCATATTAATTTTTTATAGTTTAAAAAATTTAGTTTGATTCGAAACACATTTTAACTCTGATTTTTATAGTTAAATGATTTAATATAGATTCTAAAATTTAGTAATAATTATGAAAACATATTGAAAAGTTCTGTTGTAAGAGAATGGCACTCCCCGTGTCCTGTCCCAAAATTAAGTTATCTATAATATTTTGCCATTATTGCAGTATCAAAAACGTCATATTACTCAATCTGTTTGTAAAGTTTTGAGAGAAATGTGATATAAAAAAAATTTTTGTAAGGGAGATATCACTCCTCCGTGTCCTATCTGAAAATTTTTCAATAAAAATTTCATGAAATTATTCTAACTGTTTCTTCTTTAAGTTCAATTTTCACTTCAATTTCACTTATTTTATTTTTCTTTAAAATCTGAGAATCTTTAAGTCCTAACGTTTTCATAGATACCAAATACTTGTATAAGAATTTTATACTTTGGTTGAAAAGCCAACCTAAACTAAGCTTCCTAGAGTCAAGTTTTTCATTTTCTAAATATTCATGGTTCGAAGGACCATCATAAACCATAATGCACAAATGACTCTTTTAATTAAAAAAATAGCTTGAGGAAAACAATTATTATAATAATGAATTCATTGATCTGCACCTTTTTGTTAGCTTATGGATTCCACGCATAAAGAACTAACCCTGTTTGAAGATATATACCGAAATTAACGTATACTGTAGTGAAGCTTATCCCGGCCAAAACACTTTGCATGTAACAAAATGTATGGATATCAGAATGGACGAAAGAGTCAAATCTCCCCATCCACAATTTGTTGTGGTTGCGAAGATTTTTTGAGTTGTTAATCAACAAGGTCTCGATCGATTCCATAATATGAGATTGTGAACTCTTGTCTGATCGACACGTGGTCTCAACTCTGATTAAATGATCACAGCACATTTAATTACTTTCATTAAATAAACCAATTATGACCTGTAAACGTCCGACTTAAATTCAAAAACTCATAATACAAAACTCCTTCCTAACTTTTCCAAATACTGTGCAATAATATGGCGTCTTAGATCTTTGGCTTGGGGGCGGATTTGGATAATTTGCAGATTTTTCATATGACTATTCAATGCTTGGAATTATTATCACTGGTAACAATATGTCGAGAAAATTTTTTTGTGTTGCTTTCTAACTCTTTTTCTGACTAGTGTTGCCAATTTAACCATTAAGTGGCTAAATAAAGCGATTTTCAGTCTCTTTTAGCCACCGAAAATTAAATTTTGCATTGAAATTATTTTAGCTGTTTTTAGCCATTTTCATTTACTCTTAGCCATTTTTATAATGGCTAAATTACCAGATCAAGGTGTCTATCAAGCTCTTAAAAAGGAAGTGCCTCATAAAATTTTGGTTAAATATGTATGTCAAACACATTTACTCTGAAATAGTGGTAAATTAGTCTCGAAAGGATTTTCTTCAATCAATTAAAAATAATTTTTTTCTTGAAAGATCAATTAAAAATGTCAAAGACAAGATAATTAACAATTGAAAAGTCAGCTTCCAGAATTTTGGATCAATAAGACGAAAGCGTATAATAAAGAAAAATTTCATAAAGCTAATATTCTTCAGGAAATGCATGAAGACTTATATATTCGATTATATTTGACCAATGTGATTTTATAGATGTTTTGGTTTTTATACCTTTCATCACTATAAGTAGAGTAGAACACCAAGAACTTATCACTTAAAACTTCATAATGTACATATATTCTTACATTTAATCCAAATCTGAGTCGTTTTAACTATGTCTGTCTGATTCATATCCACATTATTTGACAGAGTTCAATGTTCTCCGATTTTCTTATTATCATGATACAATAAAAAAAGTCGCCTGAGTATATCAAACTGATATAGACCGATATGTGAGGCAGCCTCAAAATTAAAAAGAAAATTATCAGGTGTTTTAACAAATATTTTACTAAATTTTTTTACTTTAAATTTTTTTTCAATTTTTCAACATATTTTTAGCCACTTTTTTAGCCGTTTTTTTAAACGGCTATTTTTAATTTTTAGCTAACTAAGAATTAAGAATTGGCAACACTGTTTCTGACATTTACAATTGCGTTTCAACAGCTCTTGATTTCAATATTTGAGGGACCGGATTTTCTTTTTTGATGTATCTTAATGACCTTTCATACGACTCCTAATTCTTCTTGTTATAATTTTTTTATACATTTTTTGGGCTGATCAGAAATCTCCTGTTCTTTTGTTTTTAGGTGGCCACATTTGGGCAGCTCAAAATTTAGAAGGTAATTTCAAATGTAATTAAAACACTTCTTGGAAGTTTGGGACTTACACTCTAAAAAAATGCATGTAAATTTACTCTATTTGTAGAAGGTAATTGGACTCCTACTATTAATAGGCTAAAATTACACATTGATTTTTGTTTCAAATTTTTACGCTTTTTATATGTAAAAAAAATAAATAAATTCAATGTTATTCAAAATTTAAAAATTTTTACATACAAAATAAGTAATTTTAAATGAAAATATTCATAATTCATACTACAATATTTTGTGTGTAGTTTTGTAGACAAAAATTATATCAAACATTTTATGCTCAATTTTACGCACATTTAGTAATCTTACATGAAATCTTACTCATTGTATTAGAGTAATTTTACAATAATTTTTAGAGTGCATAAATGGATGTGATCGTTCTTAAAATAGTCCACAGTTAAGTCCCTAAAAAAGATTACACCAGTTCATAAAATCCCAATTGATTTTTGCGAACCCCAAACTTGAAATAAATTAGTGAGTTAAATTCCATGGATTCCATTAAAGAACAGCGCATTATTGAAAATTCTGAAGATAATATTTGCTCAAGTGGTTTTATCTGGGAAACGGAACCTTTCCTGGAATATTTCTGCTAAATATTTTTCTATTTTTGCAAATTTTTCTTTGTCTGAATTCAATATTTTTCAATCACTTGAATTTCTTGGAATAACACTTGATTATCATAATTTTAAAATTTCCAGGAAAACAATTGCAAAAGTTTTTTTGTTTTAATTGGCAAAACCAAAACTCCACATGAAACTCTTCCATCATCAACGAATGAATTATTTTAAATTATTTTTCTTTCAAAATTTAAAGCAAATAACTCCTTATTTAAATTCCATAAATTAAATGAAAACTAAAATAAATTTAAATTCTTTTAAATAATTTTCTATATAAAACAATAACTTCATGTTCAGACGCCCCATAGTGCAAATGTTGTGTTGTCTACAAGTATTGAGTAAAAAAAGCCAATAAAACAAAAACTCTATGACAATTAAATTAAAAAATTATCACCAGAGTTACAAAAATATAATTGAGACATTTTGCCAGGACTTGTGAACATAAAATAAAGTTCGTTATCTTTGGCACAACAGTTTTTCCTTAAAAAAATATATAAAAAAAATGTTAAGAGTTTAAATGTCAGTTAAATGATCTTAAATTTAAATCGTTCAAAACACAACAGGACATTAATGTCAAATCTTGTTGTTTGTCTCTGTTGTTTTTCTCTTTTCTTATGGAAATATCTCTAACTGCAGGATGACATTTGTTGTTTTTTGGTCCTTCTGATTTTTTGTTGTCTTGTTGGTATTAATTTCTAATAAATTAGAAAAACAACAACAACAAATTTCTAAATTCTAATGTCGGTATTTTTTCTTTTAATTTAAAGGTTTCTAGTCTCTGTTTTTTTTCCTCTCATTAGGTAACATGAATTTAAGTAGAGTTTATATTATGGATTTGCTTATGATCACGCATTTTAGTCATTTTGTTTTGGGTTACCCAAATAATAAAAAAATGTAATATCTTCAGGTGACACATGATGACATGTCTGGTACATAGTTTTCTGGCTCACTCTTCTGCTCTTAAAATAAGAAAAATAAAGGATCCTATTTTTTGTGATAACTCAATTAAAATTCCTAGAAATTGTCGGCTTTTCTCGTCAACTTCCAAAGGTGTCTGCTGTTTTGATTTGTAATAATTTCCATTTTCGAATTTACAAATAAATGTCGTTTTGTTGGCTGTTTATCAGTAGTCTTAGATAGTTTTCGGGCGGTTATTGTGGTTTTAATACTTTAAGGGTTTTTTTCCTGGTTTGTGTGTAACAATTTTGTATCGTTTTCCTAAGCATTAACACGAGAATCTGTGCTAATCTGTGAAATTTATGTTTATGGGTTTGTTGAGAAAATTCAACACTTTATTTCTGGGATTAAAAAAAAGAACATTAAAAATTAAGTGGCCGAAACAGAGATGTAAATCGTTATAATGTGATGATTTCTGAAAACATGTTCTTTTCAAAACTTTCTCTCTCTCCGACTGATTACAGATTGCTTTTTTAATTATTTTGTTTTTCAGGGAAAATTTGATTGTCTTTTTTTTATTTGGTGAAAGTGATTATTTTCGAAATGATTTTAGAAAATCTTTTCAATGCTTCAATTATAATATATATAGAATTTGCAATATCCAAATAAGGTTTTTATACCGAATTCATGGAAATATATAATACTTTCCCGGTTTGAAGGACTGAAATCATTTCTAATTTCTAAAACTTATAAATGACTTTCAGAACATCTGAAAACTTTTCCTAATTTTCTGTCGATCGTAAAGATATAGATCCTTATCAAATATGTAATCGTAAACGTCAAAATTGTTTATATTTCAAATGGTGAACTACGATATCTTTAAATAAAAACCGATATATCAATATCAAACTAAAGACTTCACTGCATTTCCTTTTAAACTTGGACCATGATGATTTTGAATCATCCCGATCGTAGTTTTGCTATAACTACTCTTGTAGACCCTGTCGGATTCTGTTTAATGTCTGCGATAGGATGCAGGTGTCCGCCAAGAAAAACATTCATACGGTGACTTGAAAACGCGTGATTTATGGCGTCTCTGTGAATGTCTTTCAAAGCTGCTTTTGTTTATATATTCGATGATCTTTTCTAACATGTCTCCGTGAAATTCCAATTATGTTACATTGGAGTTGAGATGATGCCTCCGATGACATCCCAAAAGCAACTGCTTACCCAGTAAGAACTTCATGTCTTCATATCGATACTGTATTGAGGTAGTTTCTATACAGGTCGTTACAGTTCTTAAGGCTTTGATTATTTCTCCATTGCGTATTACTTAGCGAAGAAGACCACATTGGAGCAGTATAAATCATCAGTGATCGGTCAATTTTTTTTAAAGTAGGCAATGAGGTTTTCTTATCCATCTTCGAGTGATTTGTTAATTGGACTATGATGTCTAAATTTGAGCTTAACAGGGCAAGTGCTACAAGGTTCGTACAATTGCATAGTATTTTCTTGTTTAAACTATGAGCGAATTGATTGGAAATGGCTGTTAATGATATTGTTATATTATGCAACAGCATTAACAGCCTTTCAGAATTCATGCAAGTGATGAGCAGTCTTCCTTAAATGGTGATAGGAAAAAAACCTATAGCATTATCCCTCTTTAACGTCTTTCCCTAGTTTATGTAGCGAAATGACTCTACCCATTTTCCACTGGTCAAATACTCAACTCCCCGTCAACATAGTACTCAACTCCCCGTCAACATAGTGCATGCATATTGCAATAAATAATGGTATTTTGTAGAGTAAACATAATTCATGTACTGAATATAAAAAGTTTAGGTACATATTTTGCCAATCGCGTATTGCTAAAAAGTCTGATAACCTTTCATCAATTAAGTAAATATGGCTGCAAGTAACCGATTTATTAATTCTACTTCTATTAAAATAGAAGTTTATTGGGATCCGTATGATTTGAAGACGAGTGACGTTGAAATGCGAATCGGATAATTCAACGCTACTAAAGGATGCCATTTTTGCATCGATCTGATGAAGATTGTGCCTGTGCTAATTATAATCTACTGAAGAAGGCAGAGATAGAGTTGGCGATAAACAAATTGTTGCCAATCGCATGTTACTTTTGAGGGACAACTGTAGTGTCGGTTATTTAATAATGTCTAACTTTCTATCCCAATAAATCATGTTCCGAAAGCCATTATAGCGGAAGAGGTTGAGTATATTCCTTTCTATCTATTCCTCTACAACGGAATGATCCTAATTACGTCAAAAATCTTTCATTTTCATATTCCTTAATTCCTTTTTATAACCTCAATTAAAAAAAATCCAAGTGTCCTTAAATTAAAATATTTTTCTTTTTAACAAAAAATAATTGTCTCTTAATTTGCATTATTTTAACCATATTCAACAAGTGCCAGGACATAACTAGATAAAATTTATGTTAATAATATAACAATTTACCACAATATGTAAATCCTTTTATAAGTTTAACTTTATAAATTTATATTTACAAAATTTATATTTTTCTACAGCTTTTCTATCATAAACTCTTGAAAAATATTTACTTTTTTATTTATGAGTTTTAAAATAACTCTGGGGGACTGGGGAAGAAACAAGTCCATAATAAAGCTTACTGGAAAATATCAGGCTTTAAAGAGGATTTAAAAAAATGGTAACATTTTATTATGTTACTCTAGTAACATTATTCAGAGCAGCTACTTACTCATGCTACAATTCTTGCTGCTGCTACTATTTCATTGTAACAAGTTGAGTTTTACTTTTTCATCATAAGTATCATCAGAGTATCTAGAATATTTCTCTGTTGTACCCTACATGTATAAAAGAGGGTATATAATGTAAGTCATTGCTCGGGTATTACCTGAGTGCAATCTGGTTTTCGAGAACAACATAGAATTGTCTTATCACTTATGTATGGTTGTGCTAAAACTACATTAAGGTTTTGTGCCTGGCATTTTTTATACTACTGACCATAACATGGTTACGGTACAATCATTCTTTTGTGCACAACAATACTATGTTTTTTCGCTCTGTGCATTAAAAATGTATTACTGAATTTCATCGAAATCTGTTTTCGTTCAAAATAGTATTCCGAAATCTAAGAGTAGGAGTACACTGAACTCTCAGTTCTTCACAACGGCAATGTGAGGCAAAAATTTCAAACAAATAGTAGAGTAAAACTTTGATGATCCCTATCACCTCAGCTATTTGTCATAGCGCTGGATAATATAATTGGGTAGTCTATTCAGAATAAGAATCACATGGAGTCTCCCATATCAATGCGGATTATATTTGTATACTCAGGTTAGTATTGAACACCATCACGCAAAAACTACAGGTTTTCGTCAACGAGTGTCTTAGAATTACATCCAGAATACTATACGAGGAACACATAATAAATAAAACGAAGCAGATTGAGAATGGATGGGCCATACTATCAAAAAACTCCCGGAAAGTATAATTATTGGCCCATTAATGGAATACATATGGTTCAAAATCCTGTAGCCGGCCAAGTTACTCCTGGCGACGTTCGATACCTCAAGATATAAGACAAAGCAATCTTGCATGGGAAAATGCTAGAACAATCGCAGCAAAACGTTTAAGATGGACATACTTTGTAGAAGCTATATGGTCCCAATTAGGATAAAATGGTAAAATTGAATGAATCGAACAGATGTTGTGTGCAATTCTGGTTCGAAACTACATGTTCTCAGATGTGCCAACACTATTATTGGACGTCATTCGAGTATGATGGCATAAATTCGTGGCATCCGTTATAATTTCACTCAACTTTGCCATATAGGAATCTTCATCAAAAGGATCTTGCACGTACCTAAGTGGTAATACGCTATAAAAAGCATTTTCAAATTGGAATACATTTTTTGTCCTTTTGCTACAGAAGTTGATTCTATAGGCCTCCCTTCAGCATCATCTTTGATAAAGGAAGTAGTACTAACTTCGAAATTAAATGGTCATGATTGACTATTTCTTGACATTTTCTGATGCAGGAGATCTAAAGTTCAGCACAGCTGAATACATTAATTACCCAAGTTTTATTTATTAAATTTTCTCTATTCTTCTTTTTCTAACTCTATGGAGCTTTACTTAGGACTATAGTAGAGTGAATACTAGATATCAAGTTTTTTCTTTATTGTTTTAATATTTTTTCTACATTTTGAATTTTTTCTCTCATTTCTGGTATTTTTTTTTTTGCACAATGCCTGGTTGTCCTCAGTGCTATTGCCATTGTGGCCTTGCATATGTGGGATGCTTGATACAAACCCCAGATAGTATGCCAACATCGACAACGACAACAAACAAACGACAGTTACTTAGTTAGTCTGACTAAACCAACCGAGCTAAACCACCCAACCGTGCAATCATAGGATAAACTAAATCCTTCCAAGTGACTCTTCTTCTTCATCTTCTATGTACACAAACACATACACACATTTATAAACTTTCGGTTTAAACTGTTTTATGCAAAATATTCTGCATAAGTTTAAGTAAATATTAATGTGTGCATGTGATTGTGTGAGTGTGAATATAACATTTTTTTCTCCGAATAAGTATCAACAAAACACTAACATCACATAAAGTATGAAGGATTCTCTGTTTTCTCTTTGTTTTTCCTCTTCTTCTTCTTCTTCTTTTGCAGTTTATATTCATGCATATATTTACTACTCATACTTGAACATATGACTACAAGGACTTGTTTGTTAATTTTGTTTTCCTCCAGTTTTATTTTCTATTCCATTTTCTTTGTTTAAGTCGTATGATATGCACGTTTGCATATGGCTTTTGCTATTTTTCTTTTAAAGAGGATCTCATATATGGACCATAATGGTTGTACATATGTATGTATAGGTATGTGTTAATGTGTATGGAGACATGTATAAGGTCAGCATTAGATAGCAGGAAAGACTTACAATAACAAACAATAAACTAAGCGAACCGGGCTGAATGAAACTTTCACATACTGCACTACGAATGGAGACAAAAGTAAGGTGAGTGGGTGTGGTCATCATCAAAAATATATAACAACATGAATTTTTATATGCTACAAACTGTGATTATAATACAGAAGGCGACAAAAAAATGGAGTAAAAGGAAATTTGATTTGTAAAAGTTTTATAAATTTTCAATTTATGCAAAATGTTCGTTAAATTCTTTATTTCAAGAAAATTTTCAATAAATAGAAAATTTTCCATAAATCCATAAAGAAAATTTTCTTTGTTTAGTACGATTAAAAATATGATATCTATAGACTCGATTCCCGTCGTGACAAAAATTGTCGTGGAATATGGACCCTTTTTCAACCAATTTCCTTTCTATATCATTGTGGTTACTCACTCCCAGCACTTAATGATTCTGAAGAATGTATCTTCGATAATATTCAATCAAACAATTCCAGAACGTTTAGTCAGAAGGATTTAAAAAAAAAATCCGGAAAATTAGATCGTGTTATAGATAGAACCTTAAGCGATTATTCACCATCTCTCATCTATTGCTTCCGTTAAAAGTATAATTTCGCAATAATACTTAGAGACAACTTTTAATTCAGTTAATTTTAAGTCCAAAATGCTGTGGTACAAAAAAAGAATCATAACTATATTAAAACTTTCTAAGCCACAGACCCAGGAATATGATAAGCATTTTACCAAATCAAGTATTGCTGTCGTAGTTCTCCGACTATATTCATTATCTCATTTTTTTAGTTCTGTATTTGTGCAAATTCCAAAACAAAAACGTAATATAATTCTTAATTAGCAACTTCTCCGCCAATGAGTTCCCATTTTGTCCTCTTTATTTTCATCACTCACTCTAATATTATTTTCCATGCGACAATTTTCTACTGCTTCTTCTTCTTTAATTTTTTATTTTCTATTTTTATTCTTTAGTGACATTATATCTCGTGGCATTATACACAATATTACTTTATGTTTTGTCTCTACTGGCGTGAAACGTATTTCTATTTTAGCACTTTAATATGTCCTACTCCTCGATAGACTCTTCACCCATAATCACACTCACTCACATATAAAATACAGTTACAGTTGCCAACAGCCATCTTTATAATTTACAATTTTGACGAGTTAATTCATGCCATGTTCTCTAGTAAAGTTCGTAACAACAAGAGAGCGAATAAAAAAAAACACTCACACACTTACACAATCACTAACAGAGGACAACATTATAGTCATATTCAACTGACTAACAAGTTGTTTGTTCTTGGTTTAAATAAAAAAAAAAAAACAAAAAAGAACTTGGAAGGACTAAAAGAGAGTTTGAATAATGCTTTAGTTCCTGATGCTGGCTTTTTGTATTTTGTTACTTTTGCTACTGTTTATTAATCACATCTTGTCAGAGTGACAATAACAATTTTACATTTTCATTTTATGGTGTTAGCCACTGGGTGACAGACATTAAATAATTAATATTGGTTTATTGTTGTAAGAAATTTAATTATGCATGTTTCGTATAAAAGTTTAACATTTGCAAGAACATGATAAATAGAAAATGTATCAAAGGGATGAGGGATTTGGATTGTGAAGGAATTAATAAAAATGGGTGATTTAGGAGAAATATATTTATGAGGTATAGAGATTTTTGCAAAACAATTAAACTTCTCGGCAAGATCACTAAAATGGATATTTAAACACTTTCAATGTTCAATGGACTTTAGAGTTGAAACCTACTGACCGTTTTAACTGTTGCGGAAAGTTCATGTCAATTCTTCAAGTCTTATATAATCTTTCGCTTTCTCTTCTCCTTAACTCTTTCCGTTACTGGTTACTTCAATTTGGTATTCTCCATTTATATGCAATGCATACGCACCTTCAGTTTTCATCTCCTCAACTCTTGTCGCTAATGCGTCCATTTTTTCTGTTCCATTACAGATTCCAAACAATTGCAAATCTGTTTGCTCTGTTTTATCAGCTAAAATATTCTAGGATCTTGCGAAGACACCGCTAAACAAATATTTGCTTCTTTGGAATAACAAGAGAGGATGGGTGGATTTTTCATTCGTATTAAACTTGTTATGAAGAAATTGAAAGCTTTGTCATGCAAGCGATTATCGTTATTATCTCCGATTTTCCGCTCGTGTTTATAATTCTCTTAAGATTGCCGAAAGTGAAATATAAGGTCTCTTTTCTCTTGGCCACAAACGCTTACCGCCTTAGAAAAGATGCAAAACCAACCGTAAGCGTTAGGACGTACGTCATCGATTTCCTCCAGTCGCCAAAAATCGAGACTCGTTAAAAAATTTTTCCGCCTCTAAACTCTCTCATGGTCAGATACCCAGCTAATGTGTACCGTTCAACTTCCAGTCTCTATGCAATAAAGAACAGACCGTGAAATCGCATCCTTGGATTAGCTTTGGCCATCGGTAAAGGTATAGAAAAGAATGTGAATCAAATCTATAACGCTTTTTCCTAGCGCAGACATAACACTTCCTTCCTTCAAAGTATCTACGGTTGTATGTCAATCTGTAAAAATAGTCTATGAAACATATGTAAGCTCCACTCGAGAGATTGCTTCACAACAATACGAAGGCTTTTATACGGCAGACTAAAGTTACTTATTATGTGGAAATTATTTTGGCAATTATATGAGCTCCTTGTGAGTTTCATGTTTTTAATGACTCATCCAGTTTTCGAAATTCATTACATAAGTATTTATTCGCCCATTGGTTTTCGCAAGTTTACCTGAATATCCATCAACACACTTAAATCAGTTTTCTTGAAACTGTTTTGGTTTTATCTTTACCATCTTTCTTTGGGTATTCGGATCTGGGTCATATGATGAATGAGCAAAACCTTCCAATAAATGTTTTGAAAATAGTATTTTACGGGTTTAGCGATATGTGACCAAGAGATGTCATGACGGATGGTTGTGGTCTCATGTCTGATCAAATATTCTGTTATTTTTGTCTGATCAAATATTCTGTTATTTTTATCCCACCACAAACAGAACATTGTTTATTTGGATCAAATATAATTTTTGCGTTTGATTAACTTCATTACTTTTAAAACGCACAAACACTCGATTTTTGAGTTGATGCACATGGAACGAGAGCTTCTGCTCTCAATCGACAACTTATACTTCTAATGAAAAATAACTTGTTGTAACTAAAAAATGTTACAAATTTCCTCTTAAATATTTTAATGGAATTTTTATATCTGAATTAAAATAACTTTTATTTTATAAACAATTTTAATTAAATTAAAAATATTTCCACACAATTTACTTCGATAGATTTAAAGATCTCTTTTTCACATTTAACATACTTTCAAAATACAAATGATTCCATTTTGCTGGAAGCACAAGATGATGAACAATAACAACAAGAACAAAGAAAAAAAATAACAATTCATAGTACTAAAATCCCCACTTGTGTTTAAATCAAGCATAACGATGATAGATTCACTCACTCAAAGAAATCACTGGATATCATACATCAAAGCCAATACCAATATGCAATAAGTACACAATCCTTCTACTTTACTTCGCACACACACACACACACACTCTAATACATCCACATGGATAGTAAGCATCAGTTCCATTTTTTCACACTTGTGTTGTTTTCTTTAGGATATAAAGTGATTTGATATTGACACTGGTAAAACATGTAAAAATTGTTCCAATACCCAGATGAAGAGAAGAAAGCAAAACTGATGTAAAATACCAGGTTTAAAAGAGTCTTGATTTTTTTTGTATGATTAAAATGGGAGATGGCAAAGAAGACTTTTTTTATAAAAAAAAGAAAGGAATTTTTTTAAAACTAAATAAACTGCTAAATCAGAAAAAGGAAAAAATGCGTTAAAAATTGTAATAGAAAAAAATGATTGCAGATTTTTTTGTATTGATGTTGATCTAGTTCCAATAAATGCTACGATGCAAAGGTATTTCCTTGTTACATATTCGCACAAACAATAAACAAGAAAATAGAAGTGGAAGGATACCCTACATATGGATTTGATGTGATAGGAGGCTTAAATGACATCAGAGAGACAGATGGAATTCTCATATTAAATCCCTCTGTCAGATCCCATTAAAGGAACAATATTTTTATAATAAATTTTGTATACGCTCTTCTAGATCATGATCAGTTACCTCCATATTTTCTCAAGGTGAATTTTTCTATGTGAATCATAATTGCAGTAACAATAACTGAGATGCTACATATTTTGTGCAAATACTAAATTCCGCCATAATCATATTATGGTTGTGAAAGATGACTTTATTAACAATAAAACGTTGATCAGCCAAACATATTTCTAAACTCGTTTTGACCATCATACTATTGTTAATTTAATAACAATAATATGATTACAGAAATAAAAAATGTCATAAAAAATTAATTCCATAATTTATATGTTTGTGATAACGATAAATGTTTGCCACGAAAATAGTAGTGCCGTAACTAAAATATTGGATGAATGAGTTTTCTTAGTGTAATTTCCTTTTCATTTTCAATTTGCGGCAATCCAAAGAATATAAGATCTCTTCCTTTCCTTTTAACGACTATAGTTTCTGACAATTTCTCTGATTTTTCTACACTTTCAATTACATTACGAGTTCGTGATCTGACGTATTTTTCTTGGAAATATCAAATCTCAAAGCAATGACTCAACTTAAAAGTTTAACAGGACATTTTTCAGGAATAGACTTCCATTTTACAGAACAAGAAATTGATTATAGCAGCCAGTAAAGAAGCACATACGACTTTACCTGGCAATTATCCATTAACATTAATATTCCTCTAACGTAGCATGTAAATTGCAATCAGTTGGTAAACAACACTAACGAATTGGGCGAACACTAATAGGGGTGTTCTTAATTTCTAAATCCTAGTTTTTGGTCCTAAGTGTGGACATATTTGGACATAACTCTGATCAAGAAAAGAAACACTGACTTTTATAAAAAGGCTGTTTGATTTGAAAACTCCAAACCATTTCCCCAAGACACATTTTCCATATGGCAAAGTCCTTTAAGAAAAATACCAATGTTGTCTTTCTTCTCCCATTAAACTTGTGTGGACCAAACAGTCTTAATTCAGAAAGCTTTCATTTGTGGTAAAAAACAGTTACACTTATTTACTTAGTTAATCCCGATCAATTTTTGCAAAATCCATATTATAATTTGACATTTGTTCAGAAACAATTTCGTTCCATTAATAAATAAAGTCCTGTATTGACCATTCCATTTTCTTCAAAATTTGTAAACAGGTATCACCTATTCTCCTATATCCAACATTATTCCATCTTCTCTGCTATTCCAATCGTATTGCATACTTGTTTTTTTGTACTAGAATGTTGTTAAAGATGATGTCGATATTGCTACCAATGCTTCTGATGATGCTGTTGATGATGGTGGAGATGTTGTTGTTACATTTTTTTATTGTTGATGCCACCCGCTTAAACCTTTATCGTTTCCTGTTTATTATTGGTAGAATACGTATCCGCACTAACTCGGTTTACCCGTTGTGTTTGTGTATTCATGTTTCTTTACATGGGTTTGCGTGTTATATTGATTTCTAGCAATATTCCAACATCCAACATTACCATAACTATGACAACAACGACGATGATGATGATGATGATACGCCACCACCACTTCAGTGCCAAGAAAAATGGAGGTAAGCAGCACAATATTGTGTGTGTGTGTCTGTATAAAGATTTTTGTTTTTATGCATTGGGATTTCCGTACCCATTTTGCATTGTTGTTGCTAAAGGAATTGTATGTTATTGCATTGCGTTTTAAGTTTTAAGCTTTACAGTTTTACGATATCGTTTGCAAATGTTTCGTTTGTTTTGTTTCTTTAGTTATTTATCTTTTATACTTTTTCCAATAAGTATAGAAGAGCGTTATAGGTGTTTATGGTTTATTAAATGTTTGGTTGCAGGTGCACAAATTTTAAGTGTAACTGATTGGCATCAATGAATTTTTAGAACAATCTCTTCATGAACTCAGTTTAATTTAAAAAAAAATTTATAAGATTCGTCAAAAGGTGACACGAGGGAAAACTTATTTATCGCTTACTCTTAGATCATTTTGTGACAACACCAAAATTCTATACCTTCAATCATTCCAGCACCTTTCTTATATCGTCAACATCTTTGATAACCAAATCCTTGGACGAGGCCTCATGAATATTTCGTCAACTTGGACAAGCTTATCCATCCAAAGCATGTTAGAAGTTTGTATCCCCGGTGAACTTAAGCCGAGGAGACAGACCAGAATTTCTAACAAGTACGTGTTCCACCATGATCTCGACTAGTTTCGACTCGATGACTTCCCACTCATTTACTAAAGGCTTGATGTAGCCGCCTATTTCAAAAGCCAAATTCTCGAATTAAAAGACCTTCTATATCTGGTCGATGTTGATAGCTGTAGTGGCTGCACCACATTCTGTTACAGTTTCTCTTAGCTCTCGTGACTCCTTCTACGGCTTTAGAAGTAGACGGTAAAATGTCCAGTGTTTTTGGACATTCTCTTCGATTATATGATATTTGGCTCGATCTATCTAATTGTGTTCCTGAAGTACGCCAGTAGCTGCTTGATATTCATGCTACCTTATAGTTTGACTAACGTCTCGTCACTAAAGACCAGGAGGAATTCTGCGGATTAGGACAAGATGTTTACTGATAGTAAATAGTAGTAAAGTTTTCGACACATAAATCGATTCAGGTGCTAAATGGCATGGTAATAGGATCACTAATTCATAGTAAAATCAAGCCATAAAAATTTTTTTAAGACGTGAGTGAAGCATTTATAAGTCACTATCATATTCCACTTTAAATGTTCCCATATAAAAACGATGATTCTTATGTCTGAACATATACGTTTAAGTTTTGATGACTTGTTCAAATTCAATTGTGTGATGAAAAGTGTTGAGAGAATGTACCTGGAATGTGCCTACATTAATAATCCTTTATTTTTCATATCGGATGATAAGAATTTTAATGAATAATTCTCGGAAAGATCTTTGACATCCATTGAGTATCAGTGTATTATAAGAGACAAATCAAACACCTCTTCTCTCAATAGCTATCGAAGCTGCATGCAGATATACAATAACATGTCCTTGTAAGCTCCTCAATTGTTAAACTCTCTCAAAAGTTCCTCTCCTCAAACACATTGTAGGGCATTTTAACATTCTACCAACTTTAACTTCAAAATATATTCTCAACTCTCTCTTTCACATTGATTCTATGAACTCCCTAAAGCCAGTACTTTATGTGATTTCGCTTCCGTTTCTTTTTGCATTCTTTTACAATTTTATACCCCCAAACATTATTGTTGTGTTTGTTGTTCAAGTACTTGCAATGTTTTTTAAACATCATCTGGGATTTTTTCATATTTTTGTTGCATTTTACATCCTCCCCCCCCCCCCCCTCCGATTAATATGGTTCCAGGGAATTTGTTTTTCTCTTTTTTGTTTTTGGCCATAAATATTTTTCTACTTTTAATTTGCAACGTATTTGTAACTGTCAATTGTTGATTGCCACCATTTCGTTTATATTGTTGTTGCTGTTTCCATTGTTGTTCTTGTAAGCCTACGTTTTATTGCATTTGGAGAGACGATTTGCATATGGAGGAAACATCAAAATAAAAAGAAGAAGTTTAACAACATTCTAGAGAATCATTTGGTAAATCTGTACACAAAGTGTTTATGAAGCATTAAGATACTCATAGTCCTTGTTTGCAGGTCTACTATTCTTACAATTATCATTATATATCCTCTACTAAACCATGAGGTGAATGAGAAAATATTTAGTTTTTCAAATGTTTCACTTGAATAAAGGAGTCACTGAGAAACGGCCATTATCTGTCATCACTGTAATTGTCATCTAAATTTGGCAGGAACAATCAGGACTATTTAAAAAATCAGACTCTATAATCTGATTAAAATTAGTGATCAGAAAAATGTGTTATTAAACCGGGAGAACTTTTTCGTTGATAGCAAATCTGGTTCAGATATAGGAACTGATCGTTAAAGTAAGTAACGATCAATACGACGGGAATATTAATTATTGAATACATAAACAGTCGCCAGAGGATATTAAAAATTCGGCTTATTCCAACCTAATGTTTTCATTTCCTTTTCATTCTCTTCATTTTCTTTGAAAAACTTATTGTCAATTTTTTAAGGCAACAATATTGCTTAAGCAAATTACCAGCAACAGTATCAAGAGAGGGATGAGTAGGAGTGAGTTATAGTTTCTTTTATGTTTGAGAAAATTTTTTAATATAAAACAGGATTTTCTTAAACAAGATCTTGTTTAGCATTAAATACCGGAAGACATTGTGTCTGCCACAATAGATACTTTGTTGCATTACAAGTTTTAGGTTAAGTGGTGCACAAAGGGAATCTCATGAGTAGGTAAATAGTTAAATTTCTATGCTAATTTATCTTTAGTAGATCAATTTAAAAAATAAATAAGCTAAAGTACTTGTAAATAGCTGATTATATTTCAAAACAAACTACACATATGCACACTTACACATACACAAACACAAGCATATTATTATAGCCAAGAAATGTTTATCTGAGCCACAAATCCGTTTTGCTTAAGCGCCAGGCTTTAAGATTACAACAAGTGTAAACCTTCCCAAAAAACACATGTATTGTATTCTTTTTTTTAGAAGAAGATAAAAAATTACACAATACTTATTTTAGAATCGACTGTATTTGCATATTTTTAAAATGAGTTTTGAAACTAACAAACCAGCACTTGTTCAAGCTAAAGGATAATCCTTAAGGATATGTATAAGGATTCATTTTACATTCTTAGGATTTAAAGCAGTTGGTCTTTTGTTTTTTAGAACAGGTTGTTTTTGGCGGCTCTTTGTCTTTGCTAAAATTTTAGCCGGAGACTTAAAGTCTAACAAAGAAACTATTTAGGCAAAATCCTTTAGAGAAATTCAAATTTCATTGTGTTCTCTTCTTAAAATATTTACTTTTTCTGCATTGTTATCGTTTTTATTTAGAATTCTATATTTTTATTTTTAATCTAAAACAAAATAATAGTTTACCACAATGGTGATATGGCTTTTATTGTATTTCTCAAGTGGTCGATATTGTTCTACTAATTTGTTGAACAATGTTCCAAAGCGCCAGCTTAAAGGGCTTTTTTCCTAAACATTTAAATCTGAAATTTTAGATGAGATTTTGGAGAAGATTATTGGGTTTTGAGAGAAAAATTACTCTAAAATAATGCATTATTTCGAATGCTCTAACAAAAGCAGTTTCATTGTTATAATTTAATTACATTAAAGGAATTTTCGAAGAGAACTATTTTGAAAATATTCCAATATCTTGAGATCTTTAGATATTACCCTCAAATCAATTGCTCTTCGTTTTTAAGTGCATCGTCTGTGACGAATTTGAACTCCCACTTATATGGATGTACATGCTGAAAAAAACTTGAAGCATAATTGAGACCGTGTTATTCAAGGATTTTTATAGAATTTCAAGGAAGAAAATTCCTTAAAAACTGCATTTATTTTAAAATAATGTTAAACTAACATTTGTTGTCTAGAAAACGGTTAAATTGAGCAACTTTTGTGCAGTTATGACTTTGCTTCATAAATAAAACCATGTTAAATCAACATTGATTCACAATAAATAAATCATTTTTTTAAAATTTTCTTCCTTGAAATTTTACTTCTGATAAATTATTTAAAAAAAATTACTGTATAATTTTATAAATTAATATTGAAAGATTTTAATATTTGAGATATTATTTCACTTCAAACTTAGAAATATTTAATTTTAACTGAATGAAACAAAATTAAGCCAATTTGAAATCAACTACGTTTTCAATGTTGATTTTAATTCAAGTTGTTACCTGTGTGGACAGTTGCGTTCCGATGATCAAGAGATTCGTCATACGTTTTAGTGCTAAGTAAACATTTTAAAAGTTTAATTAATTTAAATATGGAAACAAAAATAAAGAATAAATAAAGTGTTGTATTCGGAAACTCATAACCCCATAACAATTAGATTGTAATGCAATGTCCATAACGAATGTTCCTAGATATCATCTACGATATATACACAAAATCTAATATTATTATTCTGAAATTTCATTTAAATACTTCAATATTTAAGAGTTTAATAAGCTAAAAACCTAAACTAATTCGGAATTTGGCCTTATATGTGAGCCATAACCAAACATGGGCTATATTCCACATACTTTTCTTTTAATTATTAAAAAGTTTTTCGTCAGAATATTGGATTTTTCTCACATACTGGGCTATAACTTTTTAGCTATTAAACCAATGTACAACAAAGAATCTGAACAAATTATACACGGGGAATTATTCTAATCTTTAGATATTTTCCAATTAATAGCCGCAATCTCCTCAGATTTGCATTTGGTTTAGGAATAAGTATATATATTTTATGAGGTCTTGGATGATGTCTTCTTGGCGTTACACTCGTAATGGTAAAGTTAATTCACCCTCATCCCCACTTGTGTTGGTGGAGGATATATATAACACTATTAAGACCTGGAAGATAGTCTCTATTATACTTAATCACAATTTCATATATTGGTCGTGTAGCCAATCATCCATAGCTATTCGAAATTTATGTCTAACTTAATTTGACACTTCATAACTTCTGGATTGGAAATTTTCTACTTTAAATAATAATATATATAAAATTTAATAGAGTTTTTGGAATTTTGAAGTTTCAGTAAATACGATACATTTTAATTTTTTTCAATGATTCACAATGGTTCCAACACGATTTATTCGAAATAATTGTATAAATTTTGAACTGTCAGAGATGTCCTAGTAAAATTTTAAATAATTGCAGCTGTAATATTTTTGAATAGACTTGGAAGAGTATTGGCTGCTTTCTGATTGGCGACGTTCCAATGTTGCCTACATCGGCTATATTGACATTTGAAAAATTCGTCGAAACAGATAAAATCCTTTCAAAGATATTCGTATTACTATTATAACGAAGTTTTTATTATATAAAACTATCGTTGCGCTTTGCTGCACAAATATTCTCGTCAGTCCAAGATGTCATTTTATTTTGTCAAATGCCTCTGGCCTTGTCCGTTCTAAAATTTTATTTATTTGCATTGCATGGGAGCTAACTCCTCCCTAGATCCTAAACGTTTTACATTTTGTCCAGTAAAACTGTTGGAAACAAATTTTAGAAGTTTCGCCGTTATAGTTTTTGCTTTATATGGGGGAATATCTCGTCTGCTTCTATACGTCCTGCATTTTGGCCAGTAAAAAAGATCTTTGGGAATGTAATTGGAATCAATTTGAATTCCTCCGTTTTTACAGTTCTTTAGATATTCGATAATAGACATTTTCTTTCTTATAGGAGTACCTTTCCCCTTGATCCTACCCGTCCTATATTTTGATCAGTACAACAATTTCTTGAGAAAGTGTTTGGGGTCATATTTGATAGATTTTGCTGTTATAGTTC
This sequence comes from Cochliomyia hominivorax, assembly GCA_004302925.2. NCBI lineage: Eukaryota > Metazoa > Arthropoda > Insecta > Diptera > Calliphoridae > Cochliomyia > Cochliomyia hominivorax. Next base: position 8,068,024 of record PYHX02000495.1, on the reverse strand, counting down.
TTGAGATATTCGATAATCAATATTTTCTTGTATGGAGGACACCTCTCGTCATGATCCTACCCGCCCTTTATTCTGTCCAGAAAAGCAGTTACTTGAAAATATTATTGGGACCAAATTTGAAAAAAAATAAATTTTTTTACCATTTCAGATTCGAATTTTTTCCTTTTAAAGAAATAAAGAAAATAAAATAAACGAAATTTGTTTATATCTTTAAGGGAGAGTATATTTGTTTCGAATTTTGTACAAAGTTCAGTTTATTTTACGAAATATTGCAGTAAAACACATGAAAAAATTATGTTCAAAAATGGGTTTAAATTCAAAAAAAAAAACGCAAAAGGCCTTCAACTTTGTAGGTCTATCGCTTCTCCTCAAGATCAACTTAACACCTGTAATTCTCTAGATCAAATGGAATACATCTCAAAATTGTCTATGAGACATTTAGTAGTACTAAATTATATAATTATCTCCCAGACCCTTCGATATCATAGAAATAAATTGATAATGCTCATCATATGTCACTCTATATTAATAATAATAATTTTTTGATAAATAAAAATAAATATTTTATATCAAATAAATAGAAATTCATATATTTGTGTCTCCCTATTTACAATATATCCTGCTCCACAATTATATTCCCTTGTTAACATATATCACGTGTCCTTAATTTTAAAATAAAATTTGACATTTAATTTTTTTCTTCCATTTTCTATTGTTACAAAATAACACAGACTCTTACTTATATGTCACACTTTCTTACTTTTATTTCTTTCCTCCACTATTCTTTTCAATTAAGGACATCATCATAAGAATCAACACCAATTTAACATTCCAAAACATTTCTCAAATGACGATGCCAATGAGCCAGAATATTGTTGTTTGTATGTTTGTACATTTGTAATTTCTAAGGAGTGTAGCCATGTTTAAATCTTTCCAAATAAGTGTCAGGATATCAGGACACTAGTTGACAACAACAACAACAACAATTATAAAAACAATATGCATAAGTGTATATAACAACAAATATCTGTGTTTAAGCTTTTGTAGAACTCATCAATGTCAAATGTCACGGAATAATAGCATCACAAGGCGTCACAAATGAATTTACTTTTAGTTGAAGGAAAACAAGTGTTTAATTTTTATTTTCATTTATTCTTTTGTTGTTGTTGTAGTTTTCTTTTGTTCTTGTTTTTTTTTTAGAAAAATAATAAAATGTCCTTTAAACTTAACTGCCACTTAAAGAGATTTGTTCGTTAAAATGATGATGACGATGATGGTGTTGGGGGGAAATTCTTAAAAGGAGACTATGGGTGCAACAAAATGTTGTCGAAATAAATAATGTTTTATTTGAAAGTAACGAATTTTAAATTAACTCTACTAAAAACTTTTTAGAGATAAATTTATTAAAAGGAAGATAATGTTTGTTGGTTTCACACTTTTTGAAGCTCTTTGAAGCTATTCGGCCCAGTTTTATCAACATAGGTATATAATAGTCTACAACCTTAACATGGTTGTAGCACAGTCATTCTATGTTCAACTTCTTGAGTGTATCCTTGTTCATCACCATAATATGATTCTGACATATCTCTACTTAGTGATGGCATTAATCTATAGGATTTTACGTCATTGATCATAATCTTAAACGGGTGGTGACGTAACTATGTTCTTTGGTTGCATAACTTTATTGTGTGCAATGAGTGGATGTTTTATAGTCCATAATAAAAATATGATTGTGATAAACTATTTGTTGTTATGGCACAATCATATTTTGTGTTCATTCTATCATATTATCGGGTTACCTCAACCATTACTATTATAGATTATGCGTTGCCTCTCATATATGGTTACCGCAAACATGTTTTTTCTCTACGTATAATAGAAGCAGGAATTAAAAAAAATCTAAACAAAAAATAAAGAGAAGTCTATTTAGACGAAAAATTTTAATGGTAAAAAATTGGAAGCATTATTGCCAAATGAAAGCATTATTGTTCATAACAAGTATATTTCCTACTGGTATTTGGTACCGTTAGAAAGGTAATTACTTCAGAAATAATAATATTTACATAACAAAATATAACAGTTAAATTTTAAAAAAAATCAAAGATTTATAATTTAGTTGTAATTTGGTGAATTGTTTTAAATATTTGACCTTAAATAAAGTTCATACGAATAAATTAATTGTTATTCACTTTGAGAATAATACGGGCAAAACAATAGACAGATTTCCATTTTTTATTTTGAAAAAATATTGTTAATCCAATAAAAATATTGTTGTAGTAATAAAAGTTTGTTTATTCGCATTGTGATTTAGCATCAATAAAAATAGTTATTGTTACTGCCACTAGATTTATTTTTATATCAATAAAAAGTTTGTTTGTTGTTTGTTTACATTATTATTTTACATTGATAATAATTATTGTTATCGTTACAAAAAGTATTGTTATCGCCACTAAAAGTATTGTTATCGCCACTAAAAGTATTGTTATTCTGAAAAAAATACAAAACTATTTTTGCGTGAAATATTGGAGAATATGTAAACATTATTTGAAATATTTTCGTCACTAAATTTTATTTATTAAATTTTCTAATTTTGTATTTATAAATAATAAGAATTCTGTTGCAAATATACATTATTTTCATTTTAACACAAAATATAAAAAAAATATTTGTTCTAATAACAATAGTAATAACAATAAAATTGTGATCAGCAAAACATATTGTGGCCAAAAAATGTTTTGTTTTTAACAAAAATAATTTGATTACAGCAACGATATTATGATCAAAATAAAACAAATTCAACAATTAACATGTTGGTGTTAACAATAAATGTTTTTCGCTAATATATAAGTGTTTGCTACGAACATATTACGAAATAACGTTTCTCTGCGTGTAGCTTTATCCTCCAAAATTTCAATAACCGTGGTGAACAAATTGTAGCTCCACAACTCGTTCTTAACACTAAGAAATTTTCAGTTATAAATCACCTCATAAATGTCCATATGAAACAAACCGTTAATGAATTATTGATAATTTATCTTCAAATTTTAATACCCGAGGTGATCAATTTTGTTGGTCCACTTTCTATTTCCTAGTCTCATTAGGAACTTGTGCTCTTCCATGTCCATTGGAAAACAACTCAATAAAATCCACAAAGAATTTCAATATAAAATATGCAATAGTTTTTAAATTACAGATTTTTTTCCAAAAAAGCCGCTATTTGACCACTGTGTGACATAATTTGTCTTTTGTCTTTTAATACATTTTCATTTATTAAAACCTCCCGTTCTTCACTGGTTGATACAAAAATTTTATAATCTTAGAAAAATCTCCAAGAAATTCCAAAAATATCTTTTATACAACAATTTTTACACCAACACAAAATGTTTAATTTTATACACTTTTTTATTAAAAAAAAAGGACCCAAAAAAATTCCTTCTTATCTGATTGTCCTCCAGCTATTTTTATTAATCAAATATAAAATGAGCAAGAAAATGAGATTGAAAATGAAAATGAAAATTACTAACTAACAATATGGTGGCATGTTTTAAGGTTTTTTAAGTTAAACGGAAACAAAGGAAAACAACATGGCGGCCACCACGATAAACGCAAATCAACAACCAGAACGCATTTGGTTATGCTACATTTGCTTTATGATGAAAATCAACAAAAATTTTTGTGATTTCATTTTCGTTTCTTATTTTTATTATCACAAATTGTATTATGAAAAAAGTTTATTATTATTTTTTTTTGGAAGGAGGAATATCACCAAAAAGCATGGATGTCCCATAATTTTGTGTTTCGCGTCCATTCACTTTTTGTACATTTTTATTCCTCTTCATTTATTTATTTTATTGCGGCCTCATTTGCGTTATCAACTCAATGGTCTGTGGACATATTTTTATAATTGTTCTCTTGTTTATTTTCCACATTCCATTGATTTTCATGATTTTTTTTCTTTAATAAAAACAAATGACAGTGAAATTATAGAAGAAGAGCAGAAGAAACTTTATTTCAAAGAGACGACTGGTGGCATAAACAGAAATGAAGGCATAAAGTGATGTTCTTTATGGAATTATTGTTGAAATTACAATAACAGTAAAAAAATATGAATTGTTGAAAAGTTATTAAAGTTAGTTGGAGGAAAAAGTTTTGGGAAGGGAAATTAATTGGAATGAATTAATTGCCACAAGAAGAGTAACAGAGAGACATTGATTGTTATATGGATTAAAAGGTCCTACAAAGCGGATGTTGGCTGAAAATAAAGAGAAAATGTTTGTTTGAAACAAAAAAGCATGCTATATTCCGCTTTGCCGAAGTTTTCATACCCTCCATCATGCCGATCTTTAATAAAAAAACCACCAAAAGTTCTTTGCTTGAACTTGAGAAATCGGTCCATATCTTATATATAAATAACTTTTCAGGACAATAACAAATAATTACGACAATTTTCACTTATTCATTGACAGTTATTGTAGGAGGAATCGTTGGATTAGTACCTTTGTATCGATAAGGTTCACTATGCTACCATCACTAGTTTACATATTTTAGCATCAAATTAAATCTAAATTGATTTAGCTTTAGAAGCTTTTCTTCACTAGAAGGTTGCAATACAGGAAGACAAGAGCTAAGGCCTCAAACCGCTTTAATAGCTACTCAATATTTTTCCATAAATGTGCTGCAGAATCGGAATGAGGAGTTGAAGAACCTGATTCTTTTGGTATGACGGATGCCTTTGGATGAACTAATGAGAAGCCTTTTGTTTTCATACGTTGTCATCTTATAGTCAAAAAATTTTGTTAAGGCAATTTTGAAGAGATGCCTGTATTGACTAAGGGAATTAGGTTAACTGATGAAAACGAAATTTGCTCACTTTAAGGGGTAGATCTTTGAAGTCATATAACAATGATCTATAAGCTATCTGACTTTGTCAGATTTTTTAAAAGTCTCCGTCGTAAAGAGAATGCGAAATTTGGTTGATCTCAAATTTTGACAGGGGTATGTCTTAGAACCCACAAAAGAAGACCAAGAAGCTATCCGACAGCATCTGCTTCGAGAGAGAGTTTGGACAAGTTTAAGCAGAGAATGGCCACTGTGTGAAAATCTATTTCACTGAACAGTACTGTCTCTCATCTGATGTTGATGATTGATAGCGTGATATCGAAAATACTACTTCTGGTATACATTTTCCGGCAGATTGAAGAGAGGACTTTAAGTTTGTTAAAAACGTAAAAAGGCGTGTAATTTCCCCTTTTCTTGATGCTTTGTTTTTCTTCTCACATCTAATAATGAAAGAATCACAATATACTTAATTATGTACGACCAACACAGAGTGTATGAAATGAAAGTTAAACTGTAACTAAGACTTTAATTAGGATAAAATTTCACATAGTGGTAACGACAGCCGATCTATAGGGCCCCCAATTTGGGTACATCAATTCATAAAAATATTAAAACTATTCTGATAACTAGTGTAGACTTACAAAAAACTTTGTCGTTTAGGTACTTTACCTCTTTAGATTGAAATTTCAAGTTACACTTTTTGAGCGATATTGTCGAAGATTTTATTTTCAAAAAAAAAAAAAAAAATGATAATAATAATAATAATAATAAAATAAATATTTTATGCCGATTTTTTGTACCCCGATAATGGCCGTAAAATTAAGGTAAATAAAATTAAAATCCCATTTAGAATTTTTTAAGAATTTTCATTTTAATGTAAAAGTTAATTAACAAAAACTCTATTTTTATGCAAAATTTCATTAAGAAATATTTTTTTTTAAATTTAATAATTTGCAAAAATGAATCTAGTCAACACTTTAACCACACTTTTCCCAAAAAAACAAGTCTGGCAACACTATATGTTATCATCTTTAAAGTCCATCATATAATAATCTTTTTTAAAGATTTCACAAATGTGACACAACAACTTCTCATTTTAGAATCTTTATCATAAACGAAATTTGACTCTGCCCTTATCTAATATTTTTATGATTATTATGACATCTAATAAATACAAACTGTTTATCTTTTTACATTCATTTTTTTTACAAAATAAAAATTTATCGATTGCAAAATCACAAAAAAATATATTAACAAATGAAATCTAAACAACAACAATATTTAATAATTAAAAAATAAATTCATCAAATATAAAATTTTATTAAAAAAAATATCTAAATTCTAAACAAAATATTTTCATTATTTTTATGTTTCATAATAATAAATTCCTAAAGTGTTATCATTACACCTGCAAATCCCTTTAAAAATATTTTAACAATTTTATCTGAATCTTTTTGAAAAAAAATGAACAAAATATTTAGTTTTTATTACCAACATTTAGACAAAATCTAAAAAAAAGACATAAAAATCTAAAAAAAGATATAAAAAGACTAAAATCTAGTTCAATATCATGTTACAATCATCCTTTTGAGTTTTTATGTCATACTACTCGGGCTATGACAACAACAATAACAACAACAAACTGATAATTGTATTGCAAGTGTAAATTTGCTACAGGAACATGCAACATTATACAAACAACCACACACTTAATGAAAAACAAGTGAAACAACACACACATACAAACAACAAGTAAATACAAATATGAATAACAACATTTTTTAGGGTTCTGGACTCATTCCTGAGCCTCTTGTTTTAGGCTAAAACAATAACAAAACATTCATCAAACATTTATGCTTATAGAAATGTTTGTATGCAGGTGAATGTCTGTCTCTCAGTCCATCCATTCATCCATCCATCCATCTCTCCACTTAAAACTAAATCTATGAATATTTATACATCCGCTGGATGACAAATCTCTGTACATACAAATGTAACAAACAGAAGTAAAAATCTCCATTTCATATATTTGATGAAAAAATCCATAATATATATACGAGTGATTACCGGAAGCTGTACTGATTAGAAAAATAGAAAAAAGCAATATTTAGAGAATATTTTAGAGCTCAGATTGCATGTTGTTATTTAGTCCAAAAAGAACTAAAATAAAAAGAATTAAATAAAATATTAAAAATAATAAAATAAACAAGAATGTTGTATGCGACTGTGGTGAATCTTCAATACCCTCCACCTCATACACACACACACATACACTTACAAACGTATACAATATATAAACGTTTTTCTTAAACACAACACGGAATACTTAATGAGTCTTGAAATTAGTTATATTTTGGGATATAACTTTTTTCTACTGAACCGATTTTGATAATTTCTGGAATGATAAGGGAGTACATTATGACAAAATGTTATTTATCGATTTCTAATTGACAGTTTTTCTAATTGACACTTTTGTGGACTTAAAAGGTTGTCTCAGATATCGGTCAATATATTTTGATATACTGAACAGATTTAAATTATTTGAAATAGAAAACTTTATAGGGCTAAAACAAATACTCAGGCCAAGTTTCATTGAGCCATGTCAAATATTGTGGATGTGAGCGTGCCAACAACAGACAGACAAACAAACGGACAGACAGAAAGACAGACCGACAGGCAGACGGACATAGCTAAATCAACAATATAAACATTATGGCACCTGAGATGATTCCTTCTTAGCGTTACACACAGACTAATAAAATTAATATACCTCCTTCACCACTTGTGGTGGTGCAGAGTATAAAACTATGTAAAATATAACATGATTTCGCTTCTCTTTTTTGACTCTGCAAATTTTCAAAGGGTGTTAAATTGAAGTTTTTTCTGAAATATTCAAATAAAATTCAGAGGAATATTTATTCAACATCATTTGATTTTATGAATATTTATTGGTTTAATATTTATGTGTGTATTTTCGTGTGTGTGTTTTTTATGTGTCCGGATGTTGGCCATAATGTAGTTAGAAAATCCTATAGAGTTTTTAAATAAACAAGATTAAATATTATAAAAATATATGAAAAATTAGAAATTTTGTTAAAAAAGATTACATATTTTATTAGAGACAGATATCGCATGGAAAAGCGAATTAATCTTTCTATTAAATATGACACCACTTTCATTTTTGCTTTTAATCGATTAAAATATTCTTTTTAATTTTTCAAATGATAAACGATTTTCCAAAAGATTTATAAAAAAATTTAAAACAAATAAGAGTGAACGACTTTGAGATTTATATCAGTAACTGATCACTATTCTGAAATCTCGAATAACAAAGGCGAATCTGCATTTCAACGTCAGAAGGTAGACATACACCCTAAACTATACTCCTCTGCTTTTACTTTATGTGATAAAGTCGGTTCTTCTAAAATTGTCTTAGCTAATGTGACGTCATTGTGATAATTGTGTCTGGACGTGATAAGTCTTGATGATGGTATATAAAATTTGTCATTCAGTGTCTAACCTCAAGATGGAATCGTCCAATAAGAGTCTATTTAGCTTTGTTCATCTCTTTCTGTGTCTGCCCGTCTATTTAATTCATTCTCACTTCTAGAATAAAATTTGGTCATAGCAAAAAAGCTTTGAGAATTGAAACATCAAAATTCCGAGAAAGAACTATTTTAATTAATTTCAATAAAAAGTAACCGGATTAGACAGACTGAATGTACTTCATCATTGTCAACAAAAAGCATTTAATTTCGCTCAAAAGGAAAAAAAGTTATAAAATAAAATATTCAAAATTTGTAAACTCCCAAAATCAGTGTGTCATAAAGGTCCCGAAATATATTGTAATTTGGCACAATGAATTTCCTAATTGTCTTGACTTAATGTCACAGATTAAGCAAATGTCTGTTCATATTTTCCAAAAGCATCCATATAAGTCCCCTTTCCGGAAAACTGTTTTGAGTATCAGTGGTGGAAGGTATTTAAAATACGACACAATCAAAAATATCATTTTTACTTCTTTGAAATTCTATTTACCTCCAGGATAGAGTGAAGCCTACGAAGAGATGTTGAGTTAGCCGTCAAAATTTATATATTCAATGCGGAATGAGTGAAAGTTCCAATCAGGGGAACTTGACTTCATTTATTTAAACTATCGAAGATGGTCAGAGATACACACATAGTTTGAACAGACAGCCAAATGGAACCGAATCAGTAATTGATTCTGAGTTATAATTATATATTTAGAAACGTTGGTAGCACTATTTTGCTGACAATTAAAAGAATCTACACAAATCAATATTTTCCCAACGATGGTTCCAACTTCTTCCAACATTTTCTTATACGGTTTCCAAAATTTTTTCCGAGATCATTAATATAAATGGATGACGTTCCAATTGACGTTAAAAGCTAAAGCTTAAAGTACTTTTCAATATCTAATGAAATTTGGGGAGCCAACCAGACAGATTGATGGATAAGTTTCGTTACTTCAATACAAAGTCAGACTAATTAATTTCATGATTTCTACAATGATGCATGTTCCTATAAACGCATGTTTTCATTCATAAGTTAAGTGGACTTTTTTATCAGAGGCAACTAAACGGTACATTTTTAATTTTCTCTGATGAAAAAATTTAATCATACTCATGTAGTTGGAACGATTAGAGTTCAAAACCTAATTTCAGCGATGGTAATGTCATGGTCTGGGCAGTAATAATATTAGAAAATATTTTCTCTCCTTAATATATGATAAATGGATGAAGATTGTAATGAACACTGCATACCTCTAATGGACTAATCGGCTGGCAATTCAGACTTTAATCCAATAAAGAACTTGTGGGGATACATGGCCCGAAAAGTTTATTCGAAAAATGCTCAAAAACGAAAAAACTTAATGAATTTAAGAGAGTTAAAACTAAATATAATGCAACTTTGTGAGGAAATTGATTCCGATCTTTATTTTTGATGTAATTCACAGCAAGGACCATCCACCGATATTAAAATGCTGTGTAATTGATAAACTTAAGTGCGTTTATAGGAAAATACCATTTAACATTGTTTTTAAACTCTTAAATTCAATTATAAGTTCTTAGTTAACCCTTTTTAAAAGATCGTTAAAAATAATATTTAAATTTTTTTCTAATTCTTTAAAAAAAATTTTGAATATGTAGGAATGGTCCCCAATATATATTAATTCCAATTTTACCGATCCAAAACAATATAAATAGAAATAACTTAGTTTAGAAAGAATATTCCATAAATTGAGTTTCTAAAATTTCTTTCCAAAATTACTTATAATGAAAAAGCTTTTCTCTAATTCTCGATCTTAAATCTTTTATCTTTTGAATATTTAAAATTGTTGACCAGCATTTTTGAATTATCTACTGTTCCACAAAAGGATTCCACAAGCTTTTATGTCAAAATTTTCCTAAAAACTTTCGGAATTTGTTATAGATTCCTCTCAATGATGTGTTATCTTGATAAGAAGCTTAATTTAATAAAGGTTTTCATTGAACTTTGGTTTTTTAACTTAAATTCCATATAGATTTAAAAACAACTCTGGAAAAAAGTTTATAAAAAACCTAAAATCAATATAGGAAAAAATATCTAACTAAAAATATTTGCTTTATTTCAGTTGTTTTTTTTATTTTTCCACTTTTTATCAACATTTTTTTCCCATTTTGTTGTGAGAAGGATTAAATAGCACAAAGTGGAACCACTTTAGCGGAAACATAGTAAATAAATGACACCAACATACGACTATATAACTATGCAAAAATAACAACTACAACAACAACAATGAAAATAGTAGGAGAGCAAAAAAAAACAGGAACTAAAATTTAACCATCACTTCTAAACCACTTGCTCGGCTAAACAATGTCATGCAATCAGTTTAATGTGAAAAAAACTAAAACTAAAAATTGAAGAGAAGAAGCGAAATAAACATAAAAACAACAACAACAAAAACAGAAAAAAAACTTTTGTTAAAAAAGAGTTGTAACAATTAAAAAAGTATCTAAACGAACAAACTATTGCAACTGGTGAGAAGGACAAGCAACGAAAGGGAGAGGGAAGGGAAGAGAAATCGAAAATGTCACATATAAAATGTGATATAAGGTATACCAACAGTTCAACGACTACAATAAAAATAGCAGAGATGTTGTTGATGAAAAATCATGTGGAGGATGTGAAGGATAACTGTCACACACCCACAACTACCGTATGAGAGTGTGAGAACTTGTAACAACAAAGTACTCTACATGTTAGAGGTAAAAGTGACTGACAGTGACAACAAAAACTAACATAAAGTGTAGAGGAGACAAACAACAACATAACAGCAGCAGCAACAACAACAACAGGACAATCAGGTTTTGTTTTTATGCTTAAAAAAACTAAAAGTTGTAGAGACTTAAAAATGAGAAAAAAAATTAAAATAAAACAGAAAAGTTTCAAAATACTTGACATATGAGTCGTATAACGAGTGTGTTTTCCGAGACACATATATATACTCCTCCACTTTTCCCTTCACTCCACTGTTTTGTTTTGGAATTTAGATTTGTTAAATCAACAAAAAAATAGTTCCAGAGTATTATTCCATCCATATAACTCTCATCTAACAATGTAATAAATTTCATCGATAAACTTGTGAAAACTAACAACAACAGCAGCAAAAACAACTTAAGGATAAAGGATGGGATAGTAGGATCGGTAGAGTCGAAGTTATAACACCCTACAGAAATTAAAATTCAAATATTTCTTCTTTCTAACTGCCTTATGCTTCAGCTGTATGTATGCAAAATGCTACTCCCTTTGCCACTACCAAACCAACTAATCCAACTAAATTCACTCTAACTATAAAGTATAAAATATGTTGTTGTAACAGTATCACTTTGTTCCTGAAAAAAAAACTTCTGATATATGCAGCTGTCGATGGTTTGACAATTTTTGACCAAGTCGTTTCGGACCAGGTATTTAATTGTCGTGGTAACGCTATTTTCTTGTAATACACAATTTGTGTCTTCTAAAGAATTAAATATCAGTGGGTCGTTAAATTCCATCCATAATAAAGCTCATAGATCGCCTAGTATATAACCTCCTAGAAACAGTTGTAGGCTTGCACAAAGGAGGAATATGGTCTTATCCACAAACCCGCAGCTATTACAACAGTTTTTGAAGGACGATCCAAGAATACTCGTGTATTTGCCTTAACATCCAGCGACCAGTGAGCACAGATATCAATAAATCTCCACTTATTATATGCTTAGTTTACTGGATCCCCTGGGTCTCATTTTATTCCCTAGAGTTGGGCATTCACATCAAAGAGCAATCCACAATATGCCAGCTATAACAGTAGCTGATGAAGGGCTTAACACCCAGTGACCAGCGATCACAATTATGAATTTTGATTTTTCCTTATGACTTTGGTTCATGAGTTGCCTTATTCCGTTTATGGCATAAGTAGAGCACAAAATCTTGGCGACATATCTCTGTCCATCTCTGCTCGGCTAAATAAAAAAAATTTGGAGGAGGTTGCCACTATTCCCGTATTTGATATATGGGATTTGGTACATCATCTGGCGAATTTTCTGCTCATTTATTACCAAAATCTCTGTGTGCATGGAACCATATAAGAGTAATATCAAAAGAACATGCTAACCTTTTGAGCTCCTCCCCGATTTAAAGACAAGCAATTATATAATAGTGATGATCTTTAATGACAAAAGTGCCGTCTGACCGTGAACACAAAGCTCTCACGAACATTTCTGACTTACGCTGAGAATAGTAAAAATTTCAGTTCGAAAACGCTGCATTTATCCGGAAGTAGTTAAGAAATTCCAGTGGATAAGAATATTCCAGTCACTCTTTGAGAACATTTAAATTTCAAAACTCTCATCAAAATCCATATAAGATGAAATGTAATTTATTTGTAAATCAAATTCTTTGGTATTCCGAATTGAATGATAATCATAGAATATATTCAAAATCACTTTACATGGTGTAGGGTATAAAGTTTTCGCTGCTGCCGTTGCAGCACTAAAATTGTTAACGTAAATTTATGTTTAGAAAAAAGTGAAAAATGTTTTTCAAAATTTTAGCGGACAATTTTATATTTCGTATAACAATTTTTACAACTCAACAGAAAAAGTGAAACAAAAACCTTTTGGCCACACAGATTTGGCTTTTTTAAAGAAAATTAACTATAAATTTTAAAAGTTTCGAAACATAAAAAAACAACAAAAATAATCAAAAGTGACATTTTTATCAAAGGAGGAAATGGAAGTTAGAACAGATGAATTTTATTCGAATCTTAATTAGAATTGAAATCTGTTAGATAAATTTAAAAATTTGATGTTTAATTAAAAAGATTTCGGTGGGATCGATAGCAGATTTTTGGAAATAAGCAAAAACAAACCTTCGCGAAATACCAGCTTCTCGAAGATGGATGGGTAAATGAATTATATGACCCTTTTACATGGACTTGTCAAGAACGAAGGTCAATTTACCTCTAATATAGAGTCAGTTCGGATGTCTGTTTAATTATATAATTACTGATCGCGGTCTTTAAATAATATAAACGAATATAAACGTAAAAATTTTAATAAAATGCTCGATACTATTCTGAACTCATCGCTTTAAACTTCTGCGCTATTTGCGATTTTATAGAGCGAATGAACAAATGGCTTTAAACCGCCTACCAACTTAAACATATCAAGATTTGTTTTGATAATTAAAATTCAAAATGATATAGACAGAAGACAGGTAGCGGACATTTATTTGGAAGGACATTTTTAAGAAAGCTAACAAAAATATTGGACTAATTATCACCAATTTCAATAGTTTCCACTATGGGGACAAAGTATTCATATTTCTAATGCTATCGAGATATCTTTGAACCAACGTTAAATTGCTTCAGAAAATTCTTAGGCGATTGGTATATATGCAAGATCCTTCGGAAGAGACAACTTTCCGAAGATTTATTTAAAAAGATATTCTACTCCACTATGCACCATTATCAAATTGCTTAATTGACGAATAATTTTTAAAATGATGAAACATTTTTATTGATATTTCAGCCCACTTGAGATTGAAATGAAACGGGTCCAAAACTATGTTAAAGATAATTATCCTAACTAGCGATAAAACAACCAGATGTAGTGACATAAACTAACAGCAACACTGGCGTGGAGTTCAGTCAAATCGTGCAGCACGGGACTTCTGAAAACAAAACTAATTTAGATGAGGAATGGAGGGCGATGGCAAAGATAATGTTTAATCGTCTACATATCCACAGATGATAAATGGGCGACTTAATCGCCTAATTTGCATACGCATAATATAATAAGCAGTGATAACTGAGAATAGAATACGAATGTTTACTCTCAAAAGGCTTAGAATAAAGTTATTATCGTTTGAGATCACATATAAACCGATTTTCTTAGATATATTCATTTGATCATCTATTCTGCACCATCTTTAGAGAGTGTCACAATAAAATAGAGCTGTAGGAATTAAGCGGTTCGCCGAATAGATGGTTCAACTTCTCGTAAGCCATAGTTGACCCTATTTTAGCTCGTTTATGATCAACAATATTACCGTAGTTACCAGAGCAAACCACTACCAAGAATAACTCCAACTTGCAAAAAAATGTCCGCTATTCAGGAATCAAATCGGATATAGAATATACACCCAAAAAGATCTTAACGTTGCTGGGCTAAAAGTACAAATTGGAATATATAGTACCTAAAGAATCTAGCAGCATTTTTAATGCCACCAATCTGTCCCTATGTATAACCTCCACCAACATAAATGGTGATGAGAGTATATTAAGTTCATCATTCCGTTTGTAATGCCAAGAATAAATCATCTAAAACCACTTAAAGTACTTAGGGTATCGAAATCTGACTCGATTTAATTATCTCTGCTTGTCTGAAATTTACAGAGTTCAATGAAATTTGACATAAATGTTTGATGCTTTCCTATGAAGAAAGAAAGTTATAGACAATATCTGTGATAATCTCCATAAACTGAAAAATTTTGAACATCGATAATGACTAAGCGGCTTATTAAATGTTTATGAAATTCGGCATTCTGATATTTTCTTGGAGGACGTCGGTACGTACTATAAAATTTTTTGAATGGACCGTTAGAGAAAAGTGTAATTTAATATCGCATATTTCTATAACTAATACAGGAAATCTCATAAAATTTGACACATAAATAGTGATAGTGACAAAACATTATTGTTAACTACCAAATTTTCGGATAGGACTCGGAGGAGGGGTATCCTCCCAACTAACAAAACTTTTAATAACGCATAACTCGGAACCTTTTAAAGGTAATATCTTGAAATTTGACACGCAGTTGAAGCCTTAATAACGAAATACTAAAGACTGCCAAATTGTATTTAAAACGTGGGAATGGTCTCCCCCTTATAAACAAAATCTTTAATAACGCATATCTTTAAAATGTTACAGGATATTTCATGACATTTGAAGAGACAAAGCACAAAATAGACTACTTAATTTCCGGAAAAGAAACGGAGGCGGGTTGTTCCCCTTTAAGCGGAGCTTTTAATATGTTCCTACAATTATTATGATCCAGCTGGAGGGTATTAAGGATTCGGATTAGCCGAATGAAGCAATAGTACGTGTTTATATTGTATTAATACAAGACATTGCAAAGATTACAACAAAAAACGATTGTTGATTTTTGAAATTTAGTCGATACTTCAAAATCATATCAGCATTCTTGAATTACAGCACGGATTTTCTAACTTTGTGTAAAACCTAGATTAACTTGCGTCTTAAGGGAATATAATTTAGATCGCATTATACATTTGATTCTTAAGCTTCTATTTAAAGAAATACAGACCTCTGTTATTTTTCTGTAGATCGAAAAATATCCCCCATTAAAGTTACTTAACAAAAATTTGTGTACATTTCTTAAGTTCTTTAAAAATATTAATTGTTTAATTTTTTTACTTAATACAAACAAGTATCCCTCGTCCTTTCCAGCTCCATCATCATTTTCTCTAATACAATTTATCAAAAGACAATTTATTTTGCAAAAAAAAAAAACGAAATTATTTTTGTAAACGTGCTAAATTTTATAAATTATTTCTTTAAATTTATTCCATACACAATCATATAATATAATTTCTCTTCTCTTCTTATTTTGAATTTATTTATTTTCAGTAACAATTGTAACAAATTGACCGGAAGTAACCTTTAGTCTAGCATATGTTACATTATGAGCAAAACAAAAACAAAAATTTCCAAAAAAAAAAATAAAAGAAGAATTTTACCACCTTTTTTTTAAATTTATATCAGTTCATTAGGGTTACCATATCTTCTCACTATACATGATTAAAGGATATCCTTTTTCCAACTTCTTGGTCCTTTTTCCATAACCTTAAGTTTTTCAAATACATAAATCCACAAACACATTCATACGTGTTTGTATAAAATAAAATAAAATATTTACTTAAAAACTTATTGACTTGGTCAAATGTGATTTCTGGCCACTGAGGTTGATTATGGTTGACTACTTGGTCAATTTATTTTTTCCTTTTGCTCCTTTTTTTTCTTTCACTTTTTCTACTCCTTTAAATTAACTTCCATTTTTCGTTTTTTCTGTTTTTTTTTCTTTTTTTGGTGTAACTAAGCCACATTGTAAATATTTGTGTAGTGTTTTCTGTGTGGGGAGAGTGGGGTAACGCAAGAGATAAGTTGTCCAAATGTGTAACCAATTGTATCTTATAATTCTGTATAGAAGACCCTTTTCAAATCGTTAGTTGTTTATTATCAAGTCTATTTCCTTGCTGGCCATTTGACAAATAAAAGGAGACATTCTCAGTTTTATTTAAGGAATCACAGATTATCGTTATTTTTTGCCCTTATTTGCTATTTTATTGGTTTAGATGAGAAGGGGCACTGTTTCAGATTTAAAGATGTTAGTATTTATTAGAGAAATTTGCGATATGTCAATATATGTTAGAAAAGGGTTTTTTATGACAGGGATTTAGTACAACTTTAATAGAATTTAAATTTATTCCTTTATTCTACATCATTTTAGAAAAAAAGCGGAAATACAAGTACATTCATTTATTATAATATTTAAGAATTTAATGTGTTAAGTTTCTAGAAATTTGGGGGCTCCTCAAGATTCAATTTAATTCCAGTACAAATATAACTATTGGGAAATAATCTTAATTAATAAAAATCATTTGGAGGAGAAAAGGGCGTAGTTGGTGAACCTCCAAAATGGGCCATGAGTTGAATGCTTGTAAATAAAATTCGTATTAACGTGAAGCAATCTTTCCCCAACCGTTATCAAACTTGATCAGTTATAAAATAGAACAAGTAAGAATGCGTATGAAGTAAATACTTTATGTTTCGTACATACAGTTTACGTAACAGTCACAACAGTCACAACGCTTATAAATATGAAAGTTTTTTTTTTAATTTAACATAGAAAATTATTTCTATTTTTGGCTATAAGTTTTTTCTAATGACCCGATTTTAATTATATCATTCGCAAAATTCCATTACAATTTGTCAATTTATAATTATAAATATTACAGATGATCTTCTACCTTTGATATCGGTTTATAACTTTTAATATACTAAATCGATTTTACCGGTTTTAAATAGGAATTTCTCGGGACAACAACAAATAATCTGGCCAAATTTCACTAAGCTTTGTCAATTATTGTTAAATCGAATCAGATGTTAATTTATGCAAGAATATATATAATTAACGGGGTATATATATATATAGCTTACAGGGTATTATTAGGTAAATATACCCTCTTCACCATTTGTATAGGTTTAGGGTTTAACTAGTTAGAATGCCACATTCATCTATGCCAAATCTTTAATGCCCTCAAGCACGATCGATTTAGAAATATTTGTAGAAATTTATAACAAATTCCACTGGCAACGGAATACCACTACCCTGAGCCCTATTCCAAAAATTTGCCCCATCCATGCGTCAAATTTCATTAAATTAACTGTCACAGTTATAGTGGTATGCGATATTAAAAATTTAGTTTATAGGAGGTACCACTCCCCCATCCCTATTCATTTTTTTAGAATTAAGTATTTTGGTTAGAATATATCCAAGTCCAAGTGAATTTGACTTTAAAAGTTTCAGAGATATGAAGTTAGCACTCCTAAATTTTTGTGGACTTTAATATTTTGTTATTAAAGTACTACTCATGTGCCAGATATCGTGAGATTTTTCGTATTAGTTAAAGAGATCACATATATTAAATATTTCGTTTGTCTGGGGAATTTCCCTTCCCAAGAAGTATTTAATGATTTCATTAAAGGCAATAGTAAAGTGCTAGATTTTGGAGATTATCGCAGATATTGGTGTATCACTTTTTCCCTACTGGACCAATTTAGCGATTTTTAAATAAAAACTTCTCAGACAAAATTTCAATTTTAAATTATCCTTAATATATAGCAACATATGTAAGATATTCTTAGTATATCTGCCAGATGGTCCTTATAAGGACAGGATGATCATTTTAGTGAAATATATAAAATTTTTAAATGGATTTAAATTTTGGATTTTTCCAAATGCAAAAGAAAGAATCTTTTCAATTTTCTAATTCATTAACAAGTTGATATACATTATATTTATATATCAATAAAATATCGGAATTCGTTATAATTTTATTAAATTTAAATATTAATTTTATTTTTCAAAAAAGGAACATTCCAAATTTAAAGTTCTTTATTAATGTTTTTTATTTAAAATATATTTTTTTAAATTTTAAGAATTCGGTGTTGATCATCATAAATGGAAGCGTAGCATTCAGTTCCGCTCGACGTAGAATGCTGAAATTCTTTAGGAAAACAACAACAAATGTTGTTGCTTTTCATAAATTGAAGAACTTTGAAGTATATTTTGTAATTAACCGGCTAAAGGTTAAATCCACCCAGGAAGTGATTCTGAACCGATCGGTAAATCCTCCAACGATGGTATTTTGAAAAAATAAAATAAATTTTATTTATTGTATCCCCCCAAAAAAATATAACTGAGAGATATATGAGAGGTCTATCCAAACCCTTTTGTCAATAGGTAACCCAAATGTCTGAGCACTTCTTGGACACTTTAATGAATTTGGGGAAATTAAATTTTGAATTGGAGTAAAATATGTTTCAATAAAAAAAATTACCTTTCTGAAATGTTTAGAAAATGTGAATCTTGTTATACCAAAATTCCAAATATTTTCGGGATTTTGTCCTCTGGAGATCACATTTATTGCAGTTCTTAAAAATTCAGACTTTGTGGTTTTTAGAAAATTCAGGTAAAATTCTATCAATATTATATTATGAAAAGGAGTGAATTTCGAAATGGTCTGGACTATAGAGTTTTTGAATACAAAATTTAATCTGAAAAATATAAATACATTTTTAACAAAATTTTATTTAAAATAAAATAAGTACAAGCATTTTTTGGGGGGAAAATAATTAAAATTTTGAATTCAATGAAAATTTATATTTTTGGACTGTGTGAATCTCGATCTCATCCTTTTTTGCCAATTAAACAATTTTGCTTTGATTAAACAATTCGGTTTTAGATATATATTGAAAAACTGACTCACGATCTTGAAAGTTCTGAATTTCGATATTTCAAATGCAAATAACTCAAAATAATTATAATCGATAAAGAATAACTGATAGCATGGTTATCTAAGGCCTCGTCAATGGCCTTAAAAATACATGCAGTTTAGCAAAAATTTTTAAATTTAATGGGAAACAACATGACTAAAAAAACTTGATGTTCAGGGTACCCTTTGCCTCACCCATTGAGGTCAAGTTCCCTTAGTCATAATTCTACACTCCTCTGCTATCATTGTGTGAAATTTCATGCAAGAAGACCATCAGATTTACATCAAAAATCACTGTAAAATTCAATTTCGAATTAGTTGAATTTTAGTTTAATTATGATGAAATTTATAAATTAACTCAAATGAAAGTAATTTTCTGATTTTGAGCCTCATATGAGAATTTCTAAATGTTCTACAAGAAAATCACTGATTTAAGGAGATAATAAAAAATATCACAAAATAACATCCTTTAAAAGTATATTTCATTTTAAACCACTTCAACAGTGGCGCCGTAATTCGTGGGAAATTTGTTTATAACAATTAAATGAAAATTAACATAAATATTTTTTATGTTATAATTACAAAAACAGCAACAAAGACAAATGTCATGTTTATACACAAGTGTCAAAATTAACGCAAAACTCATTAAATACTTGTTAACAATAAATATGAGAAGTGTTGCTGCTGCTGCTGCTGCTACGAGTGTTAACTAACTGCAGGCATACAAACACTTATACATGAGCGTGACTACAATTAACAATTTTAATTTTTCTTATTTTCTCTATTTACTGCTATTTATTTGAGTTTTTGCTTAAAGTGCTGTAGCCAAGAGTTATGTTTAAGTTATTGTTTTTTATACCCTACACCACCGTAGGTTTTTGCGGTTTTATGAGTTTGTGCTGATGTTTGCAACATACAGAAAACAATGGTGTTACAGCCACCTTTACTTAATTCGATTTAACGATATCCGTCCGTCTATCTGTCTATCCGGCTCGGTGTCCATGTGAACGTTGTGAACATTCTTCAGGTCGCAATTTCGAAATATCTTGAAGAAATTTGATATATATTATTATTACTGATAAATAACGAAATTAGGAATTTAGGAATGTTCGGTTCAATATTTCAGGTACCTCCCATACAAATGTCCTGCCGGAATGAGGCTTTAAGCTCATACAAACTCTAAATATAAACTGATTTTAAGGAAATTTGGTACAAACAAGTATTACAATATATAAACGATGTAATAGTTGGTCAAATTAGGATAAATATAAACGCGAAATTACACGAGGGTCGGTCCATAATTTCTTCTAACTCCCATATAACCGCCCTGAATTCATTCATTTTCATTTTAAAGTGCATAAATTTGTTATAAATTTGAATGTCACTGCACATTTAAGAATAAATAAGTAAATCATGTTATACGAGGATCGTTTACTAATTTTTCGTAACTACTATTTATATCCAATGTTGTGGTATAAGGTTCTTAAAAGTCGAGCTTAACCGACTATAAAATTCTTACATGTTTAATAATAACGAAATTGTCGCTAATTACTTTTGCTATATTTTTACGTATATTGTTATGTGTATATGTGTTTGTGTGTATGAACATGTGTGTAACATGAAACCACAATTATCACCAGAAAAAAAGGGAGAAATAATAATTAAGAGGGAGTATAGAATAACAGTAACAGAGTAACAACACAAAAGGGTGGTTTAAAATTCCCAAGAAGTACTAAAACTTAATTGAAATGTTTGAAAAGTACTTCTTTTTAAAAAGTACCCTTCAGCCGAATCTTCAATACCCTTCACAACAAAAGCGTGTACAGTAAACATGTTATGTGTCGTACATACACACTCATACATACACCCACAAAGTATAGGATGTATAAAAGTCATAGAATTAGTTATATTTTTGGATATAACTTTTTTCTACTGAACCGATTTTAATAGTTTTTGAAGCGATAATGAAGTACATATAGTTTAATATTATGACATAATTTCATTCTAATTTGTCGATTTCTAATTGACAATTTTACGAAATTTCTTCGCTTGAACTAAGAGGTCGACACAGATATCAGTCTATATCTTTTAAGATGGACAGACGGACGGAAGGATATAGTTAAATCCATTCAGATTTGATTTAAATCTTTCTAAACTCTACACACGAAATAACAAAGTTAATATACCAAAGTTAAGGGTAAAAATCATAGATTTTACCTTCGATTTATAATTGACAATTTTACAAAAGTTCTTCGCTTGAACTTCGAGATTGACAGATATCAGTCTATATCTTTCAATATTTTGAACCAATTTTGCTGATTTTAAATGCGAAATTTCTCAGGACTATAAAAAATGTTCAGGCCAAATTTCATTGAGCTCCAACATTTATTGTGGATGTGGGCGTGACAAGAGTAAGACAGACAGAAATGCAGACGGACAGACGAACGAAAGTACAGACTGACGGTCTTTGCTTAATCGATACAGATTTAATTTGATTCTTTCTTAACGTTACATACGAAATGACAAAATTAATATACCCTCTTCACCACTTGTGGTAGTGGAGTGTGTAAAAATCATAGATTTTACCTTTAAATTGATTGATTCATTTCGACATTTTTCTCCTTCTTCAGCTTGGTAACCAGAAATTAGTTCTACTTTCTTCAATAAATCCCTAAAAATTGTTTACGCTTGTCAACCAACATTTTGGTCAAAAACATTCTTTTCAAGTGTTAAATTGTCTAATTTGGGTCTTTATTTCAATTTGTGCAAAATTATGTATAAAATTTGTGATTTTTATAGAAAAAAGAAGGAATTTAAACCCAACAAATATAATAAATAATTGATCGATTACTAGTGTGCAAAAGCACCCTATAGTTCTTAGCCTGTATGTGTGTGTGTATGTTTATTATTTAAGTACATGCATATGTATACGAATGTGGTAGACCGTTTGGTGTAACAAATTGATTTTTTACATCTCAGTTCGTAACATTTATTCCTGCCAAAAAATTGCGTCCAAAAAAGACAAGTTTTGGCGCAAACTAAATTGTTTGGTTTATTGTGTAAAATGTTATTCGATTGAAAAGGACAATATCTCGGTAATAATGTTTAATAATTTAGCTTGAAATTATAATTTCACACTTAACAGCACATGCTAAGTTTGAAAAGATAACAATTTTCAACTTTATTGGGTAAATTTTTTACAAATTTTACACAAAATTTTAGTAGATTTTGCTCTTGGAGTGATAATAATGTCATCGCTTTAATGCAAATTAAAATTGAAAACCGTAGAAAATTTATTAATTCAGATTGAAGTATTCATTGATGTTTTTTGGAAAATATTTTATAGAGTCCTTTTAAGGTTGGCAAGATAGGCAAGATTCAACAGCTGCAGTAAATTTTAAATACCTTCACTTTCCATAGATAGAGCGACATAAAAAGATTTTTAATTATTTTCTACAAACAAACAATCATAGTCGGAAGACAAAACTTTCCAATAATTGTTTACTAATAACTTTCACCCGGTCTTGCAACATGCGAATAAGCGTTGTCAAATTGAACTTTTTCTCTCTCTTTTAACACGAATGCTGGATATATTTTGGCGTAGATTTAGCTGATTACAAATGACATTTTCTAATTTCTTCGGAAGTCTTCTAACCATTCCAAGTAACATCATTACCTATAAAACGAATTTGGTCCTTTTTTCAAAACCGAGTTCGAATTAAATACTCTTTTCTATTGAAACATTTAGATTAAAGTCAAATTTTTAATAAAAAACGGTCAAATACAAAGAAAAGAAGGTTGATCCAGACCCCAATGGGGACGGTACAAAAGTTATTACCTGAGTGAATTGAACTTTTAAATGAAAGTTAAAAATTGTGTTTTGGAAAAACAAAAGATTTTTTTTGCGAAAAATCCCTAATTAGAGCCCTTATATCTTGAATGTTTCTTTGAATTTTGGACTTCCCTTTACATTCAGTTGGGATTCACAATCTGCGTAGGATCAGTCTGCCTGTTGTCTGTCGATTTAGCTCTGTTCATTCTGCTGACCATCCACTACTCTGCTATTTACATGTCAACATCCTGTCTGAGTTCACGGAAATTTTTTTTAATTTGAAAGTTTCCAATTTCAAATCAGCAGATTCAGTTGTTTACAATTTTTTGAATTCATAAGTTTAACATTTATTTTGCAGTTATAATCACGCTTAATATTCTAGATTAGGAGAGTTAACAATGGTTGTTCAGTTACGATCGAACTGTTCAATGACCGTTTTAACAAACCTCTTCAATTCGCCTACAATATAGACTCCTGAAGGCTGGACATTCACAGAGAAGATGAAATACCCTCTCGGCCGTATCCAAAATCTCCGCAGCTACGCCAATAGACGTTAAAGGGCAAGTCTAGCTTACTACCGTGGTTATTTAATACCCAGTCTCAGTCATTACATATACCAATCTCGATATGTCCTAACGACCGTTGTGTCGTTCCGTTCAATAACCCATGGAGTTTTCACTGATTCCATATTGACTATGTTAGATTCGGAATACTTATTGTTTAACTCATCTGCCAGTTCATTACCATCTATGTGCAAGGGATTAATATTAAGTTTATGCCAAAAGATCAAGACAAACTTACTTAACGCCTCTTCTCTGCATTATAGAGGCTTTCAGTGTTAAAATTGCCCGACTAACTGTCAATAAAAATGCCAACATTCTCATGAATATTTCTGACCTGAAGCTTACTATATGAATTGAGAATGGCAGATATTTTAGTTACGTTATAACCCTCCTCTGAGTTACAATTTATATACCGTGGGAGCCTCTTCAAAATCTAATTATTAAGTGAATGTCAATGGGAATAAGAAAAAATACAGTATTCAAAGCATCTGAAGATCTGGTACCGGATTAGTTGTAACGAAATTTTTTATATTGTAGTCTTAAAGGGTTTTGAAAATCTTATATTGAAATTATATTGAAATAAAAAATTGTGGTAGGAACAGGGGTAGAGGTACCCCCATTCAAGGTAAATATGAATTTCCAAATATTAAAACAAATAATAATCTAATATCTGAAGAAACTCTGTTGCATGAAAATCTAGAACTGAGGAGAATATTTGTATTTTATAAAATGCGTACTGGACAATAACTAGTATAATATATAAACAAGCTTTTACCCGTTGCACTTTGCTGCAAAAACATTCTCCTCAGTCCAAGATCTTAAAAGAAATTTTATAAATCACAATGAGTATTAAAAAAAATTTATGTAATGGACATTTGCCAAATGCCCCTGGTCCTGTCCGTACCAATATGTTATTTCATATTTACAATATTGCAATAGAGCTACTCTTTCCTTTGATCCTAACCATCCTACAGTTTGTCCAGTAAAACTGTTTAGAAAGAAATTTAGGAACTTTCGCTGATGTAGTTGTTTGGATATTCGAAAGTACAGTTCTTTAGATATTCGGTAATCAATATTTGCCTCGATGGGGTTACCTCACCCCCTGGTCCTATCGAAATTTTTTCATAGAATTACTTTCGAGTATATGGGAATCATTCTGTGATCATTTATATATATCGATGGAGGAAATTATTTTTACTTTAAAAGAATTCTTTTCTTTCGAATTTCAAAAAAAAAGCAAATTATTATCTTTTCAAAATGAAAATCCTTTAAAGAACTCCAAAATTCTTTTTAATAAAAAATATACAATTTTCTGCAAAGTGCTATAAATTACAAATGAAATTTAATATTGGATCCTTAAAAAAATTCCACAACAAAATTAAGCAATTGTTAACTTCCAAAAAACGATTAGGACATCCTGTTACTAATACCTTTAAATACTTTACATCATATCGCTAAAATCTCTCATTCTCTCTCAACAGGAACAAAAAAATCATGATATTTGTCCTGTTATCCTCTCTTTTTTTCGAAACAATCTTGATATGATTTACATGTGGAATAATTAGTTTGATTAAATAAATGTCAAAAGGTTTTTATATTTTTCCAATGTTTTATTTTGTGTGTGTATGTGTGTGCGAGAATATTCTTTACAAAATATCCATTGCAAAAATAGTGTAAATGATATTTGTTACATATACAAATTCAATGCAAAGGATATCATGTGACAGAAAGCAAAAATCACCAAAAGATCCGAATTTTCTGATAACATTCAAATATTCACACTGTATTTAATAGGTGCCCGAAATAGCAAAAACACAAGGGAGGAAGGTAGCAAAAAAGCAATGGCAATGGCAATGCAGTGCAATGCAATGCAATGTTAAACATATTTTTGTTGGAGATTTTTTAATGATGATAATAATATTAAATAGGATCTTTCTCTCTTGTAACTGCAGTTTTAATAAATAACACCCTGGTATTTTTCTCCTTTTTTCTAAACTGAAAAAATCTGATAACTCGGAAATGCTAGACTTTGACAAAACAAATAAAAAATACACAATTCGTAACAAATTTAAGTCCTTAAAGTTTGTTTGTGTTAAATAACATTCTATTCAAGTGTTTTTGCTATTTAGGATTTATAACAGGAAGTTAGATAATCTGGAGAACAAATAAAAAAGGACTCTTTTCATTCACATTTTTTACTTTTCCTCATTAAATAAAAAAATAGTAAAATTTAAAAATTCAGTTGAAATTTCACTAAAAGAAGCCCCATAAACCAAATTCCTTTAAAAGGTTTCCTTGACCCCACCAAAATGTGTAGCAGCAAGAAAAAACTCCACTTTGTTAGCTTAAGGACTTTGTCTGAAAAGGAGAAAAAAAAACGCTACAAAAACTATGTCTATAAGTGAAAGTGCAAAAGGGGTATTAATTTTCATTTTCAGGTTGTACGAAATCAATTGTAAAATTACAAGTCAAACAAATGTCGTGAAAAGGGGTAAATTTCTATTGTTAAACAACGATGTAAAAGTCAAATAAACATGTAGAGGACACGTTCCTACAAATGTTTTATAATTTCACTGTTACAAAAAGGATAATAATATTCACTTTATTTTGGGGAGTATTTTTCATGTGTTTATTGTCATTTAGCAAATTTGTTGAAATTGTTATTTGCTTAACGATATCGTGTAACACCTGATATAATATGCAGAAAAGGTAAAAAAATTTATTGAATTGTTAAATTTTTATACAAATGAGCTGTAACGAGGTTGGGTATAAAAGTGCATAAAAATTGCTTTGAAAAGAAGTTTATGGTCCTTCGAATTTGAATACCATAATTATTACACAGAAAAGGGGAATATTCCTAAGGAAGTATGTATGTTAACAACAGTTTTTAAATGATCAAGCAAATACCCTACGTATTATAATAGAACAGTCTCTTGAATAGTGTACTCCCCTGATTTCAAAAAATCCTTCGACACCTTTAGACGAACTGTCATATGGAAGAAAAGGACTTACTCAAAAGATGAGGAAAATGCTAATCACTCGGTTCTTCAAAACGTCAACCAAACATTTCAAACAAATGCTGGAATAAAAAAAGAGGGCATATCACCTCAACTCCTTACCGTCGTTCTGGATCGAAATCTGCTCAGAGAGAAGAGGAAGCACAATTTTTTCAGAGAGAAGAGGAATCACAAGGAGTCTTTCTCATCAACTAGAGGATTTTAATTATGCGGATTATATTGAAGATATCCAACATGCAACAAGATTGAAAGACTTGGAAACACTGGCGCCCAAGAAATATCAAAAAGACCAACGCAATGAGAATAAACAAGGTCAATCACAGATAATATCATGCTGCGAGGGCAGTCAGTAGAATACGAAAATAGCTTCTACTGCATCCTTTGGATGACTGCTATCAATGTCACCACATGACAGAAAAGCTAAAGGTGTTCATCAATTAATGGAGAATATGGAGAATATTCTGGTTTTTGGAACATTAAAGTAAAACAAATGAAGCGCAGAAAATGGAGATGGATCGGCCGTACTATTAGAAAACACCCGGAAAGTATAAATAGCGCTTGAGTAGACCAAGATTAAAAAAGCAGTGGACGTTCAAAAAACTACTAAAGCCGTTCGAATCTCCAAGATCTAGGACAACGCAATCTTACATGGGAGCAAGCAAAAACAACTACAGCAAACCATATAAGATGCTTTAAGGGAAACCATATGCTCCCAAGAGGAGTAATGAAAAATAAATATCTTAAAATAATCCACACTTTCTAAGAAGAGAGTTATATAACTATAATGTTCGATGCCGAACAATTGAACAGACACGATTATCGCTGATGTAAATTTTGAAAGAAGATTTTATCTTAGATGCTCTCAATCCAATTGAATCAAGAGCTTTTGTGAAATTTTGCACTTCTTGAAATATTTTGGTATTTTTTACATTTTGCTCATGGGATCATGTTTATACTAAAAGGCATATTTCCATAGCTTTTATATTTCGTCGAATTTTATTTGCATATTTTGTATTTAGAGAATATTTGGACATATTTTACGCTATGAATATGACTTTAGTATTATTTAAATGCATATTTTACCCTTACGGATATATTTTTGCATATTTCATTCTTAGGGGCATATTACTGCATATTTGATATATATTATTTTTTGATATACATAAATGCATATTTATGTTGTATATTTTTGCTTATTTCGCACTTTGAAGTATATTTTACACTTAAGGATAAATATTTTGCACATGTTAAACATAAAAGCATATTTTTTTAGTCAGAAGTTGTTGCTGTAACAATTCCGTTGGAGTTTCTTTCCTGGTCAAAAAACTTTCGGTTGACACAGCTTTTGCTGAGTTGACAATCTATAGCAGATTTGTAATCGGGTTGTTCAGAACGGAGACCCAATTGTCGTGGGAACGTACGATGGACCGAAGTCAAAGGTTAGTTATTAACTAATGGAATTCACGTCCTGGATTGGTCGCCTTATATCTCGGATTTGAATGCCATAGTAATTCCAATGGAGGAGTTTAAGCAGAAAGCTTTCGAAATAAACAGGAGTTGATTAAAAGTCTAAAATCAGAGTGCAAAATATTTATTAAAAAAACTTTTAATAGAGCAGAGAAGCTTTGCAATATATGTCCCACATTCCTATTGCAGAATACCTCGGACAAGGAACTGTGTATCCAATTCAAGAGATTTCAAATACTAATATATTATCTTTGCTTAAGTTTTGAACAGCGTTTCTTTTGAATTAATTTAAGTTTAAATTAACTTATTTTATTTATTTTCCCCAATGAGTATTCAGTGGAGAAATTTGATAACGTTTTGAATAATGCCGTACAGTAAATTCTAGGTTATTCTAGGATCTTAGCATGATGGCTTTATTTAAGCTTAAAACTTAAAATATATAAAAATCAATTCCTTTTAAAACTCCCCACTTTCAGCTTGAAATTATTATTGTTGAAATGTCATTGTACTCAATTAAGATTCATGTTTAAGCGAAGACCCCCCCCAAACCTCCCAACACAAAAAGGTTTCAATTGAAGAGCTAATTGTGACTACCGAAAATATACAAATTTCTCGACTCCTATACACCAGACTTGGCCCTAACTCTTAGTTTGTAATTACATATAATTAACAAATAAAAGCAAAAATACAAAAAAAAATCCAAAAAGGTCATTATTTACTCAATACAACAATAACGAAAGACAAGAAAAATGTTGAAAAAAATCAATATTATTTTTAACAACAATCAAATGTCAACATACAACAACAAATAATTGTAAAATTGTAAATATGCACTAAAGGACACTTCTGACACTTTAACCCTTATTATTGCAATTATTAGGGATGTAACTTAAATATATATATAATATATTTGTATTTAAGTTTATAACGTAACAAAATCTTTAAATATTGAAACTTTTTCACACTCGATGCTAATGAATACACGCTGTGTCAATATAAAATGTTGACAAAACACAAATCAAAACGACAACGTTCGTGAATTTATTTTTGAAAAAAAAGGACTTTAAGGACTAAATAATCACAGCAAGTAGAGAAGTTTTTTTTTTTATTTTAAAAAAGAATTAAAAAGTGAAAACAAAATTATTGAAGTACAAAAAGTAACATACGATTCAATTAAAAATTTTACAATTTCATATTTATCCTGCCAAAGGACCACAGCATGTGACCTTTTGTCACTCATATGAAGAAGAAAAGTAACTTTTTTCTATTTCATTTCATTTTTGTAAAAGAGTGATGGAAGGAAATTTTTTCGTATTTTAAATTTTATTGAATAAATAATTTGAAATTTATAAGAGAAATAAAATATTAAAGTCTAGAGGGATCTTGAGCGCGCTACTTTGAATAATGATATATTTTTACAGTTAAAGCTTTGGCAATGAACCCGAGCTGTTATGCATCATGGAGTTTACCTTTGCCGAAATTTAATAAAATAGATTCGACACTTTGGAAATTATCAATTCTTTGAGCCAAAAATTATATAAAATTATTTGGAATCTCTGAAAGAGGGACTTTGCAGTTTCTTAACATTGGAAGTCTGAAAGTAGGAAGTAGCATGGAAGGCAAACTGTACCTGCCAGAAATGTTCGATTTTAAATTAGGATTTCACCCTTAAATTGTCAAATGGATGTACGCAACTCTTGAACGTCCCATAGAAAACTACGGATCTTTCTTATTGTGGACTGCAGGTACAAAGATCAGTATTTATTGGAGTTACTGGACCGTTATGTATCATCCTTTCTGATGCTGTATTGCATCTTATTCCGATTGAAATTTACATAATGATCAAATCGGCTATCAGTGGAAATAGATTCGATTCAGGCGACTGTGTGACTGCAAAGATTTTGAACATGCTGAATTTAAACTTTGAAATGAATTTCTTGAATGAATGAAATAGAAGAAGGATACAATAACAGAATCTACACCGAATGTTCCAATGATATGAAATATAGAGTTGGATCTGAATGTTTTCAAGGCTGAAATATTTGAATTCTAAATGCATGCAGTCAGTTTCAGATCAGAACAGTCTAGCGATATTTTTACCACTGAAGGCCTCCATAACAATGCTATTGGTGATCTATAAATGCAGGCAGGAGTTGACAAAGCTGGATTTATCATCTGGCATTACTGTAGCTTCGCACAGATACTATTTTGGTTATGAACGAATAGATGGCTTTGGCAGGAAAGATTCGGTATCTGATACATCCAATGACAATGACCGAGCGGAGGTATGTGACAAGAGATTTGCATCTGTAATTACTAGTCACGGAGTTTAAGGAAAAACACGCCAATAGACTAAAATTGCTCTTGAACGTTTACTGTCGTACCTGTGGCGATATGTATAAGGACGAGTCAGTATTATACATTATTTGTGTATAATAAGTTGTAGGAAGCAAATCAAAACGGTTCCTATAAAGTGTATACTAGATGATCCGTGATCCGATGATCTCAAATCATCTAAAATAATCTTGCTCTATACAACCAGTGATTGTAAGTCGGGAGTTAAATGAGTTTGTCAACATTGACCTTACTTGGCAGTTCGAATGTAGCTAAACTACCATTGCAACCAACATTAATTCCTCCTTAAATCTTTTCATCGACTACTATTTTTTAAAATGCCCTACAGTTTCGGTTTCTTACAGTTTTTTCCTTAAAATCTTCAAAACTATAACCTGTACACCTATAAATGTTAAATTAACTGCTTTATTTACGGCAGGAACTACAATAAAAAGAGCTCATCTAATTTAAGTTTGTCTTTAACGTTCCTAAGCCCTCGATCCTTCGTGATCTTGTGATCCGTTTTAACATCTTTCTGATTCCACCAAATGAAGAGTTTAACTTTAGAGTCAAGAATATCTGGCATTGGAGTTGATTTGGCTGGTTTCGGCTTTAACCTTAACGGTTATCATTCATTCCTAACTTGCGAAATCTTTTTCAAAGACTCTCGACTTCAATTACTATTGGACTCAGTGCTTTTGATTTTCAACGTATTCTAATACTTTTAAACATGGAAACATTTCTTGTTGTGCTTCAAAAGTAAAGATCTCCATTAGAGAAAGCAGTTTCTCAGTAAATTCGTTTTAAAGATTTCAATTTGAAAATTTATATTTTAGTTATTAAACAGATAAATAATTTTGCTGGAGGAACGAAATTTAAATTTACTTACAATCCCAAATCCTTAATAAAACTTAATATACCTACTTTTTTGAAAGATCTCTAGAAAAACTTCAATATAAAAATATGATTACAATACAACAAAAGCTAAAAGGAAACCAAAGCAGCCGCGTCATTGTGGGCTTGTGACCCTGGCCGCAATATTGGGCTACCAAAAGCAACCCCGAAAATAAAACTACAAATATAACAACAACAACAAATGACACTTGATAACTCTTATACATAATAAAGTCGATACAATAAATACTTTGTCTCATCATACCGCGTTTGCAAAAAAAAAGTTTTGAAAGTTGCAAAAAATAAGTGTAATGAAAAGCAAGAAATATAAATTAATTCAAATAAAATTATGTTACGCATGTTTGCATGATTGAATAAATGACACCATCATACCCTGTTGAGACATACAACAAAACAAAATTCATAGACTCTCTTTTCCTCTTCCAACGCTAGAGGGTCTCTCTAACAGACACGGCTGGTGTTTTAGTTTTTGAATTTACAAAAAAAAAGAAGTCTTATTATTTATTTATATGACGAAGAGGGGTTTAATTTCTAAGTGTAACAACAACAGCATATTTAACGCTTCACTAACAGCCCTACGAAATAAAATATTAATAATACAACAATAATGTCAACACATTTACAATTGAGAAAAAGGTCCTGTTAACCTACGTTAAATTACGTAAGGCAAGGTAACATTAATACATTACATTTTTTAATACTCTTCTAATAGCAACAAATCCAATGGATGATCCTTTAGAAAATACATCTAACACAAGTAATGAGTACGCACACATATGCACTTTTATGAAACATAATTTTAATTAAAGTGTCAAACTATGACAGCAGGCAAAGAGTTACAATTCTATTTTTTTCAAGATCTTCTTTAAAGGAAAAGGAAATCGAGTGTAAATAAAAAATAAAATATATTTTTGAAAATTCCTTATAAACTATTTTTATTTGAGATATAATTTTAATAGTCTTAAAATTTTGTTAAATCCTTTTTATTTCCGTTAGAAATTTTTTAAAATAACAGAATCAAATCAAATAAACAAACATGTCAGCTTATTATTTGTTTTTTTGTTACTTTAATTTTAAAGATATCAAAACATCTTTTAAACTATAATCCTTGATATATTTACTCACGAGCTATAATTCTTTAACAGCTGTTGTCATTTATAGCGTTGATTCTTACTTCTCTCTAGATTTTTAATCAACACCTTTGTTCAGCAACTGTTGGTTGTTTATACTCCACGTGTTAATCAAGGAGCCATTTAAGATATATTATCCTTTATTTCTTGCTCCTGTTGTTTGTTAAAAGAGAGCAGCAGTTGGAAATCTTGAAAGTTATTTTAAATAGTTTATTTTCTTTTGAACGTTTTTGAAGAATGAAAGAATCTTGAAATTTACACGTTATGTGGCCACTTCTTAGAAAGCGATAATGTTGATCAAGGATATACGTTAAAAAATATGTTTCCTTTTTAAGAATTAAGAACATTTTTTATTTTCAAAAGTGGTATTTACTTCGATGACAAATCCATAACACCAAAATTTGTGAATGGTGGTTTTCTTAACCAAAAACAGGCGATCCTGGTCAGCCGAATAAGCTCGACAAAGTGAAAATGGAAGTAAGGAATTAGGCTTCGATATCACAGTATTATGCACAATTCAAAAAAGTTGAAGATATGATCTCGTCATTCGAAAAGGTTCGAAAATGAAGAAATAGACGTTTTTTCCAAATGCTAGAAAATAAATCCAAAGAAATCGGGTTCGATTTTAAAATATAGATGATACTTACACCGAATACAAGAGGAGGCCTGGTCAGTCAATAATGTTCTAAGATGGAGAAATTAAAGTTTTTGTCCAACGAAAGAAGATACCTTCAAAAGTAAGAAAATTTGAGTCCATTTGGTGTAAAGTCGAGAGATGTTAACAGACGTCACTTTTTCACAATTCAAAAATAGAGATTTTGACCAAAGACAAAAGGTTACCTCGTCAGCCAAAAGCTTTCAAAGACGAGGAAATGAAAATTTTTTTCAAACACTAAAAGATACATTCAAAGTAGGAAATTGGTACCGTTTCACAATTTTTTGCACAATTCAAAAATGGTGATATAAAAACCGAAGTCAAGAGAAGGCACGGTTAGCCAAATAATGTTTGACAATGTTATATATGCAGGGAAATCGAAAATGATAATAATTAATTAATCAGTCGAGCAGTCAAGTAAAAAAGCTGTTGAACTCAAATTAAACAATCAAATGAGATCAGTAACGAATGTAATTGATTCTTTGAAGAATAGAAATCTTCAAAAACAGAACAAAACGTTCGATCATATATGATCCCAAGCGCAAAAAATGTTATATGTAAAATCCAATTTACCAGTTAAATCAACATCCATGGATCATTTTGGTGGAATCAGAAGGCTATTTTATATTAAAAGCTGTTAAAAATGGACAAAATGAAGGCAATGGACTCACCTAAGGAGTCTAATCTGCGAAAATTGATAAGAACGCAAATACAAAAGCCATTTGTAAAGCTTTCACTTCCGTATTTAAAGACTACAACTTCTACTTCTGAGTATCATTTGTTTCGATTAATGCAGAACACCTTTAAAGACCAGCCATTCCAGTCAACTCTAGGACTGAATATCCATATCGCCATGTATTGAAATTAGATTTAAAAAAACTTTAATGCCGACAACTTTCGACACATGTGGAAAGAACGATCAAAAACTTTTTAGAAAACATGTTTGCTCCTTCCGCCTCTTTTGTTTCGATGTATGCAGAACGTCTTTAATAGAATACTTTTCACCTCCAAACAGCTCCCACACTTTTTCCCAAAAAGGACACAAAACGTAAGTATTTTATTGCTAAAATATAAAAAATATTCCAATTATCGATTGACTTAAATTAAAAATTGGGTTCAATCCAATAATTCAATATTTTTGTAGTATTTTGCGAGAGTTTGCTTTCCAATAATATTAAAAAAGTTTAAGATAAAAAGCAAAAAAAAATTATAAAAAATATTTACTGTGAGTAAATCAGATTTGTTGATTAAGTTTCAAACATTTTTTTTAAATATTCATTTTGAAGATCCTTAAATTAATATCATTTGTTAATTAGACTTTTAATGTATGTTTACCTATATTTTCCTATATAAAGTACATTTTCATCTTTATTCCAGGAATTAGGGCCACATGATAACTGAAAACAAAAGCAAATCTGGAACAATTCACCAAAAGATATTCAACTTTCTAACCTTAAATTATTGGCCAAAGAGAAAAAAGCTGTTTTTCTTTCGCAAACCAGTGAAAAGAACAAAATCCTTTTCAAATTTTTACCATAAAGAGAAAAACCGAAAAACCCAAATCGTTAAAACAAAACTCAATATTGGATGAAATAATTATCAAAGAAAATTTAAGCAGATGCAAAATCCATTACAAAAACAAAGACCAACAATAAGGTCACAAAATCAACAGGACATTTTTAACAAATTGATAATGAAAATTATTTCATACAAATTGTAGGTGATCGTTAGCAAAGGGAGAAGGAGAATTAGCAAATATTATACAAAATGCAATACACGAAAAATAACATAAATGTCCTGCTAAGTGTGGCAATTAGAGAAACATTTGTCGGTATTTATGGTCTAAACGAAAAGAATGAACTGCTTTTAACAATTTTAGATAACAAATGAAAAAGTCTAAATTTTATAAAAACGGCACGAGGTGCCGTGATGCTGTTTTTTGTCGAAATAAAAGACAACTGTTTTAAAACGTGATAAGATAGTAGAGGACGTGATGAAATATAGTTAAAGGAAATATCTAAACTACTGGCAGAAATAAAGATAATTATGGTTCCAGCGGTTGGCCTTTGTAAATGTTAGGTTAAGGGCAATAGAAAAGCAAATATTTGCTAAGATTTTCATATAACTATTTAATTCATTTGATGGTCTTTTTGATAAATGAGAACATATGTAGATAATTTTATTAATTTCCATTTAATAGAAACATATAAACATGAACAGATAACAAAGTGTCAAAGAAGACTAGAGTCTTCTTCTTCTTCTGATCAACAGGATATCAACTGATCATTAAAGAGTCTTTAATCGAGTTTTGGTTTTTATGTTCATTGAAATTATGATCATTTTGAATTCAATAGTAAACTTTTGCTTAAGTTTCTCTATGATAATTCTTTTTATAACCAACAAATAAGAATGCTATAGAGTGAGCTCGAAAAATTCTTAACACACGTTTTTCATTAAAACTTTTAAACCAAGTTTTTATATGATTAAAATAAGTGAACAGGAAACAAAGGTATTAAAATTGTTTAATATTTGAACAAAACCAAATTGGTCCTACAATAAGTTGACCAAGCATTCAAAGGCCCGCTGCCAAACTGTTTCCAATGTTATTAAACATAACCGGAAAAAATTGTCCTTTAATAGAAAACCTGTTTCATGTAGAAGGAATGGTCTACATGATGATGTTTCTAAAGCCATAAAAAAAGAAATCATTTTCAAAAGAGCTTCCAACATATCTATAAGAAAGCAGTCCGGAAATCTCAGTGCTCAGACTATTTGCTATGAGAAGTTAAAGCTAATAAAGATTTCAAAGCATACAAGACCCAAAAAGTTCCTGACAGAACGCTGCTAAAAATTAGAGGCCAAAAACAGAGCACGAAAATTGAAATCAAATTAAAAATTTTTTTTAGCAAACCGGCAGATTTTTCGAAACTTCCTGGTTAAAAAATGTATGTTGAATATGCTCGAGGGAATGCTGAAGAAAAGTTTAGAACTCAAATGCAGTTCAAATTCCACCAAAAAAGGAGTCAATAATTTGTTACAATCAATCAATCATCATCCTATCAATGCTTCCATTGATAGAATTTCGTAAGTTGTGCACTTATTTTCGGCCTGATTTGACATCCTGTCATTATGGTACAGAAGCCCTTAATTGGTAAAAGTATAATAATGTGGGATTATTTCTACTAATAGAGCATCCAAGAGCATGAGAAAGTGTCCCAAAGTGTGGCAGATTTTAAACGAAAATGGACTTTCTGTTCGAGGAAAGTTACAGAAATCACTATAAAAACGTTCATGGAGGGGTTTCCGAAAGTATTGAAAATGGCATGACTGGTGATTTAAACCGTAACTTTTTTTGTAATTTTTAATTATAATTTCAATTAAATAAAAACGTAAAATTGTAAGTTAAGAAGTTTCGTTTTTATTAAAATATATGTATGTTAAGAATTTTTTGATCTCACTCCTTTTATTCATCTATACCAAATCAATACCCTACCCAATCGATTAATTTTGGAATAAATGTAGAAACATATTCGTTTGTAATGAGATACATCTCCTCTATGTCCAATCCCAACATTGCGAAGTCCTCGTGTAGGATCCGTAATTTTTGAAGTTTTATATATTTTATTATTTAAGTATTATTCATGTGCCAAGTTTTGTGAGATTTTCAGTATTTGTTATAGGGAAATGTGATATGATAATGTGAAAATATATAGTGTATATAGTTAAAGCGATATAGGTATATAATTTTTCAACTGAACCGATTTTGCTGATTTTAATAATAAACTTCTCAAGAAAATGAAAATTTCATTGAGATCTGTCAATTATTGCAGATGTGAACCAACAACAGACAGGCGGACTCAGCTAAATCAACTCAGATTTTCAGTTGTTGCTAAAATTGATATACTTTCTTTTGGCGTTCCAAGCGGAATAATAAAGTTTATATATTTTTCATCACCAATTGTGGTGGTGGAGGGTATAAAAGGTGAAATATCACAAAAACTATTGGATGCGTGATTTATTCTGCTTTAGATTCCTTCCCTGTTCTTAGAGCCATTTGTTCAAAAAAAAAAAAAATGAAAATTGTCAATGAAGTCTAAAGTCTCGTGCTCAACAGGAGACAGTTTTTTGATGATATAAAAATGAACAGCTGCCCTTAAAGAAAACTCTTTAAACAATATTTAATCTAGTTTAGATTTAAGTGATCAACAATTGAAATAAAAATATGCAGAGCAACATTTGGCCAAATTATTTATTCTGAATCCTGCACTTAATATCTGTAAATTTGGAAACTAATCGTAATACATTATTAATGAGAATAACAATTGATGTAATATTTAATAGAATCCCAAACAATGAAAATTAAAACCTTATTTTGTGTAAACAACATTTAAATTAGAGAACACAAGGAATATGATCCTTAATTTTGAAAAGATCAGCACTTGGCGCGACGATAACCATCTGAAAAATGTGTAATAATTATTCTGTTGTAGAAAAAAAACACTCTACAACTCTAGACAAAATTATAATGAAGTTCTCAAACAGTAGGAAAACACAATATAATTTTTCTTGTTACTGAAATTGAACTCAAAAATTTAGATCCAATTACACAGGATAATTATAAGGTGTAAATTCTACCAAGAAGGAATAGAAAAAAAATATTCAGCAGGATTTTGTTTTTGTTTTTTTTTTCATTGAATTCATTAAGTAACACTCCTGCAATTGTTCTACCAAATTGTATTTGTGTGTGTGTATGTTTTTAAGGGGTTTGACCCGGATGGCGTAGGTGCTTACGCCCAGTGTCAAAACATGATGCAAACAAATTATTCAATAATTTTTCAAAGATTTTTAGAAAGTAAAAAATGAGTAAAGGATTTGTTTTCTTTGTTTCCCAGTAATTGAATATCTAAATATCAGCAGCAGCACAGCACAGCAGCAGTTTCAAATTTCTAATTGTAAAATAGTTAATTAGAAATTAAACATGTCCTTTCATAAAATATAAATTTATTCTCCTAAATGCTTGAGATTATTCAATTTTTCTCTCTTACTTTAGGTATGAAATTACTCTCTTGTATGAGAAGGAGATTAACACTTGAAATGCGGCTTCCACAATTTAAGTACTTTCTTTAAAAAAAAAGTGAGAAATATAGTTTTAAAGTGACATCTTTATTTAATAAGTTGTTTCTCTTTAACAACTTGTTCGTTTGAATTGTTAAAATGTTGTGTAAGATTTTATGGAACAACTGCTGTTCTGTTCTCCTTTTTTTTTTAGAGTGACCTCATATTTAGTTACTTGACATAAATCATTAAAGTTTGTTTTGAAATTATTTGAATTCGTTCACTTTTGAGACAATTTGGTCATGTTTAAGTGGCTACTGGCGCCGCCAGAGTTTTTTCATCTTGTTATACATTTTGACACCATTCGTGGAAGGAGTTTTATTTTATTGATTATGAGAATATAGACATTTTTTGTATTTTATTAAAAACCTATACTTATTATATTGGAAGATCAAATTGTAAAGGGGTTAGTTATTGGAGATTCTAGTTAATTATTGTCCAAGACTGGTAATACATTAGAGTGAGTTCTTTAAACCTCTTACACTGAAGCAAATATGGTAATAACTACAAAGAAAAAGGGTGTAGATTGAAAAAAGGAGGTTATATATCAGCCAACGAAACCTTTAATCATCATAACGAAAAATTTCTTTAATTTTTTGTAAATTCTTCAAAATGACGAACAATTTGTCAATATGACTATTTAAATTCGTTAATAATAATTGGAGTTATTTTGAGTAAAAATTATTCAATTTGAATAAATACATTATTCAAATTGACAAAAATAAATTCTTTATATTGATGAAGATTATTCAATGTAAATAACATAGTTAAGTTGAATTTACGAAAATCTAATTGAATTGAAACAAGTAAGAATGCTATATTCGGCTATGCCGAATCTTCAATACCCTCCACCACAAAATCGTGTGAAGTTAATACGTTAGGTTCCATAGATATACATATATTCCATAGATACACATACACTCACAAATGTATATAGTATATTTCACAGAAACACCTAATGAGTCACAAAATTAGTTATATTTTTGGCTATAACTTTTTGCTACTGAACTGCATTTTTTCTACCAAATTTCATTGAGCTCTGTAAATTTTTGTGGATGTGAGCAGATAGAAAGATTGACGAAAATCGACTGAGATTTTGATTTGATGCCAGAATATATACATTATGGGGTCTGAAATAATTCATTCTTAGCGTTACACACAGAATGACAATGTTAATATTCTCTCTCTAACACTTGTATTGTGGAGCGTATAAAAACAAAAAATATGCTTGTTATAAGCTAAAAATTGCTTTCCAGGAAGGGGCCTTATATGGGAGCTGGGTCAATTAATGATCCCAGAACAATATGACTTCGTTGGATTTATTATTGTATCAAAATAAGTATATGTGACAAATTTCAGTAACTTATCTTAAAAATTGCGGCCCATATGACACAAAGAGTTTGGGGTGTATCAAAATTTTGCATATTATAGCCTATAACTTTTTTCTCGTTAAGCAGATTTTGATAATTATTTGCACGATGATGAAGCACGTGCAATTGTATGCTAAAATTAATTTTTGTTTAAGTCCAATTACATTTTTAGAAGAAATTATAAGAGTAAATTTTCGAAATTTTCAGGTTGTTTCAGATATCGGTCTATAACTTCCTTGCTTATAAACCGATATAGCTGGTTTTAAATAGCAAACTGCTTAGGACAATAACAAACAATGTGGCCAAGTTTCATTACATTCGGATAATTATTCTAGGCATGAGAATATTTCCAACAGACAGACGAACATAGCTAAATCGACTCAGTTTTTGATTTGATGCAATAATATATATACATTGTTGGGTCTGAGATGATTCCTTCTTGGCGTTACACACGGAATGACAAACTTAATATATCCTCACCCTCACTTGTGGTGGAGGGTATAAAAATAATTACATTAAAATGGTGTAATAAATGAATATATAAAATATTAAGGACCAAGACAAGGAGTACTCCCCATACAAAGCAAATAATGATTATAGAATATCTTAAGAACTGTAACAGCGAGAATTTTTAAATTTGCTCCCAATGGCTTCCTAAAGAAACTGATTTACTGAACAAACTGTAAGACGGATAGGATCAGGGGAGAAGTAGACCCCATAGAAAGCAAATATTGATTAAAGAATATCTATAGATCTACTACAGCGAGAATTTGGTCCCAATTACATTTAATATTTGTGAAATTTCTTTCGAGATCAAAGACTAGGGAGAATTTTTGTGCATCAAAGCACACCGGGTAGAAGCTAATTTTAGATAATAATTAAATAGTGTAGCAAACGTAATAGACAAGTAAAAATAGTGCAATATCAAAAGGCAGTGGTGAGACGACTGGCTTGTATTGATGCAAAATATGCCTTTAATTTCAGTCATATTAAAATGCATTACTGCCGTTTTTACCAAAAATATCTGTTGACATAAAATATTTTTCGTTAATTTGTTAACGAAATTTTGTTAAATTAAAGATTTTTCACAAAAAAATATTTTTGATTAAATTTTTTCGCATATTTGAAGAAAATTCTTCAATTTGAAGAAAATTTATGTTAATTTGAATAAAAATCTGTTTATTTACCACCTTTTTTTCGCTAAAGTTATACAACAAGTTTTCTTTAAAATTACCTACGATATTTGGTTCAGTGTAGATATCTAAATTAATGACAACAATTTATAAAATATTTACACTGTATGTATTGTGTGAAAAGGTGATAATGAATGGAATGGAACAGAATTTGTTCTTGCAAATTTTAGATCGATTTTAGCCAAAAACAAAAAGTGTTGTATTCTATGAAAAGAATCGCTAAACCTTATCTAAAGTTATTAAAGTACAATATCCATTGATCCTCTCCTTGCGATCATTAATATTACAAAATGGTCGCTACGTTATTTTAGAAAACCATTAAATTAAGTTCTCTAAAGTTTGGACTTAAATTGAGAAAATACTGTGTCCACCTTTTCATCATTTGTACCCATAAGTCGGATTTAGGTTTATTAATAATTATACTAAGTTTAGTACAGTTGAGATCAGAAGTATATTTTGCAATAGATGCCCTGCTTTTCTCGGTCAAAGTCAATTAATCTGACTGTCTTAGATATTTAAGAATTGATAACTTTTTCCACCAACAAGAGTTATTATTTTTGCATTTGTATTCCGAATCTCTTGATTTCGCCAACAGGAAATGCAAGTGTCATACTTTATGCATTTGCATTATACTTCATTCAAATCACAATCTTTGAGTTTGTTTAGTTTCTCAAGATAGAGAGGGGGATTTCTCTTTGAATATGAGACTCTTATCTGACATCCCTTCTACAAAAACACCTATTTTTTACTCCAAACCTCTACTTGATCCTATTAAAATTATCATAGCTTTTGACGACCAAAAAACAATTCTCGTGATTCATAAATCGTCATCGTCGATCGTCATATCATTGTATGGAACGTTTTTGCCTTTCGGAAGTTACAGATTTAAATCCATTTTATTTTTCATAACAATGTGCGTCAGTAGATATATAAATTAGAACAGATTTTTATTACTTCTATAATTAACGTTAACGTCAAGTTCATTATGGGATCCATTATCCTTTACTCTTTTGTACATAGTCCATGTTACCCATAATCTAACTGATCTATAAGAAATATTGTGAGGGATAGAAAAATCTTAGTTTTCACCCTGAAAATGTATATCTTATCCGATTATAAGGATCGTAAAAGCATATGAATGTTACATATCTGAGCCGATATGGTGGATATAAAACTCACTTTTGCTCTCCCCAATCATTAGTTTATCGGTTATGTTTAGGACATCAAATACACGTTCATATTATACGAATTCAGAGACATTTTAAAAGGAAAACAGATTTTATTTCCAATACCTTCCAAAGATCTCAAGCTGTTTTCTAAAACAATCCAAAAAACTCTAGACTAAATAAAACTAAAGATGTGTTAAAATTTGTCAATAATAACAGTAGTTTTGACAATTTAACACCACCTGCAAATTACAAAACAATTTAATTTCCGTAAAAAGACAATAATTTTTGGCAAA
This sequence comes from Cochliomyia hominivorax, assembly GCA_004302925.2. Lineage (NCBI taxonomy): Eukaryota > Metazoa > Arthropoda > Insecta > Diptera > Calliphoridae > Cochliomyia > Cochliomyia hominivorax. Next base: position 8,025,509 of record PYHX02000495.1, on the reverse strand, counting down.
CTGCAACAATTTCAATCTTAAACAGATCATTATATAACACGCGCACCTATTAACCGAGAACAATGGAATCTAAAATAGCATCACAAAGGACCCTTTTTTTCCTGTTTTCATAAAGAGTAGAGAGAGAAAAAAACACTTGGATTCCAAATAATACCAGTTTAGTCATGGTCAGTATGAAATTTTGAAACGGCAAATGAAAAAGAAAACCGAGATGACCAATAATGAGGGTAACATTTAACAATGGTCAACTATTGGGTGTTGAATAAAAGAGGAGTGGAACCTTAATGGGTGTTCGCTCTCTCCCTCTTTCTTTCAGTGTAGTCATAACAAGCTGGATTTTTTCCTAAACTGACCATTAAAATGTTAAATAACGTGCTTTTTACTAAAAGGCAACGGATTAGTTTTATAAGTTACGAAAATTTTAATTTTTTTTAAATTTAAAATATTTTCAAAAACAATTTTATTAAAAATTAAAAAAAAAACATTATTTAGAGCAGCATAATCACAATTATAAATCACCCATTGTGTTACAGTGTCAGCACCCTAAATTTAGTTATTTTTTCCCTTTTTCAATTTAATAAAGTTGTTACTTTTTCGATTCCATGTGTTTTTTTGAACAAAAACTATTTTGGTCGCTCATATGAAGATCACACTGTGACACAAAATGAGTGCGAACGCCTTTAAAATCGTTTATTTTAGTGATTAACAACCGCTGTGACTTTTTTCTCTTTTAAGTTGAATTCATAAAAATTATGCACGCTCATTACCAGAGATCTTTGCATTTTTGGGAATTAAATACAAAAACTTATATGAAATGTTGGACTGAAAGAACCTGGTGAGCCACATTGTGGCCAAAAATTTGCATTTCAATAGACGTAACAGGAAATATGATACAAATAGAGAGACATTTTTTAGAAAGAAACTTTTTATTGTCTTTTATTTCATTATTGCTTGAATTAAAAAAAAAAACTTAATTATGTTCATATTTAGAAAATAACATTTGTAGGGGATTTCAAGAAATCTTGTTTCCATAAATGAGGAATCACAAAAGACCTTTTGATTCTTAAACCATATGAAATTTTTAATGAAAAATGAAAAATTATTTTTTAGCAGAAATATTGAATCAGTCATCATCAGAAAAGACTCCATCCTCCGAGCAACAAAACAACATGTGTGAATTGCATTAAATTGAATAAATATTACAGCGCCCAAATTACTGAACGGTGAATTATGAAACATTAAGCAAAAAAAGTCTTTAATTATTAATAACACAAACCGAGTCGAACAATTAGCAAAGTTACAAACCAAATAACAATGATAATGCAGTTAATCAAATACAAACAGCATTATCATATTAAATTATATTATTTAAATAAGCGTTATTGACCACAAATTGGGGAAAATGTTAGAACAATACATAAATCGGTAAATACTGCGTTTTAGGTTGAAATAAGCTTAATTTGAGGTCACTTTTCAAAAATCTTAAAAAAAACGAAATTTCAAACTCAAATCGATCATCGGTAAATATTGAGGTCAATTAAAAAATCGAAATTTTAAACTTAAATCGTTCATAACTTGGTAAATACAGCGTTTTTGACAAAAACAAGTTTAATTTGGGGTCACTTTTCAAAAATTTAAAAAAGTCGAAATTGCAGACTAAAATCGTTCATAACTCGGTAAATACACGTTTTTTACAAAAACAAGCTTTATTTGAGGTCACTTTTCAAAAATCTTAAAAAGTCGAAATTTCAAACTAAAATCGTTCACTCGGTAAATACTACGTTTTTGGCTAAAACAAGCTTAATTTGAGGTCACTTTTCAAAAAATTTTAAAAATCGAAATTTCAAACTAAAATCATTCATAACTCGTAAATACTGCGTTTTTGGCTAAAAACAAGCTTAATTTGGGATTACTTTTCAAAAATCTTAGAAAGTTGAAATTTTATAGTAAAATCGTTTATAACTCGATAAATACTGCGTTTTTGATCAAAACAAGCTTAATTTGGGATCACTTTTCAAAAAATTTTAAAAATCGAAATTTCAAACTAAAATTTTTCATAACTCCGTAAATACTGCGTTTTTGACTAAAATAAGTTTAATTTGGGGTCACTTTTCAAAAATTTTAAAAAATCAAAATTTCTAACTCAAATCGTTCATAACTCGGTAATACTGCGTTTTAAGACCACTTTCTATATTTTAAAAAATCTATATTTAACTCTATATATAATATGTCCGATTTTTTATCACTTTTTCTAATAACCAAAATCTAAAATAATGTCTTAAGTTAAAATCTTTCCTACTTCGGTAAATACAGCGTTTCTGACCAAAATGAGCTCGATTTATGATCACTTTCTCTAAAATAATAAGATTTTTTTGTGATGGTAAAATGAAATTTAATGTTCATTATGTAATAATGTTTACATTTTTTTAATGTGTAAAACCTTTCATTTCATTTAATAATCTTGAATTTTATTTTGTTCTGTGTTTCTGTAATGAATTTTTCAATTATAAGATCTCAGTTTCTATGGCTTTAATCTGATTTCTAGCTCGCACATAATTTCTCTCTTCCTGAAATTTGACATTTATGAAGAAGCCGGCTTCAACGTCGTTAATAATGTTTGGCGCAGGTTTTTTATTAATTAATAAAATACAACTCTGTTTTTGTTTACGTGGGTTGTTGTCGATCAAATTCTGTTTGAATGAGAATTAAAAAAATGTAAGTGTAAAGAAATCAATCGCTCAAAAAATAATAATTTAAAAACATTCCAATTTTTCTCAAAGTATTTTGTTTTTAATTAAAAATTAACTAAAATCTCGCTGTAACTGATTTTTTCATTTAATCCACCACTAAGAATCGATTACACTAAAAAGGTGTTGGTGTAGAAACGACCAAATTGCTCTCTCACCTCTAGCCACAACACTCTTATTGCAAAGTATTGAATTATCCATACAAGTTTTAAGTAATTTATAAATAATTAGTACAAGAGTATAAAACGACATTAAACTACTAATGAGTTTTTAATAAATTTAATATTCTAGTTTAATAAATAAAATTAAAAAATAAAGAAACCTTTAAAGTATTAATTTCAAGTGTCGTATAACATTGGCAATGAAAATTATGAAAACTACACCCACTCTCTGGATAGAAACGACGTTTCTTTAGAAGAGCGTGAAACAACACAAGTATAAAGAGAGCGACAAGTGAAAAAATAAACAATTTTACTATCATCAATAAAGTAAAAAAAAACAATAACAAAAATATTTAATAATAGTTAAATACATATGTACATACAACATCTACTAAAAATAGATAATACAGATATTGGGAAAAAATATAATTGTTATATGATGAATACTAAATAAGAAAAGAAAGCAAATTTTATAAGAAAAATAAAAACAACAACAACAACAGCATTTATTGACGTTTTAAACAATAGAAAGTGATTATTCAAGTGTTTGACACAAAAACAAATACTAAAAGTAAATGTTTTATTATAATTTTTTTGTTAAATTATCAAAAACACCACAATCAACAACAACAAATTTTATATTAATAGAAAATAAATTTGAGATAAAATTTATAGAGTGATTACAAAACCATGACATCTTTAGGGGGAGCTACCACGATACCCACCATATCGGCTGCTGTTTCCTCCTCTAGCTTATCAACCAAATCATCCAGAAATAATTCTAATGATGCATTAAATTCTAACACTGACAAACAACAGCAACAACATTTAACCACAAAACAAATAATACAACAAAAATTTAAAGAAAATGAATTTGTTTCAGCGGTAATATGAATATGGACTTTGGTGTTTTATTGATTATTTTAAATAAAAAATTTACATTATTTTCATTGTTTTAGATTTTTGAAGCATATCAAATTGTAGGCCAACAATATACAACGCGTCTCTTATGTCTAGTCGTCTCAGTAACGGGTGGCACTTATGCCATTTTCTCTATGACTGCCAGCCGTTTACCTTTGAGGAATGTTTGTGATGTCACCATTGATAAGGTTTTTCCATTGAATGAATCTTTTCAAATTGGTTATGGTAAGTTAATAATACGCATTTGCATGTATTTTTTTTAAGAACAGTAGATTCTTTTTAAAAATAATTTCCTAGTTTTTAATGATTTTTGTAGAGAATTTTATATTTACAAGAATTTCAATCATTTACAACGATAAGAATTAAATAGACTTGGTTTAAGGTTTTCAAACCACAATCGTTTGTTCATTGAAAAAACGTTACCATAATTCACATAATAATAATGAAAATTCTCAAAAATGTTGGTTGTCTTCCAACACTATTTTGAATATAGTTCTGCAACTTTGGAACTACTGAATATGTTTAACAAAATTTCTTATCAAGATTCTTGAGTGCTTTATTCAATTGAGTTGGATCAGCACGTACACATCAACACATGAACCGATTTTATTAATTTTTGGAACGATAATAAATATGTATAACTTAAAATTATCAAATTATTAAAATTATGATTCTAATCTGCCCACTTATAATTGAAAAGTGCACGAAAATTTTTCGCTGGAACATAGACATTGCCACAAATAACAGTCTATGTCTTTTAATAGGCTGAAACGATTTTAGTGGTTTTAAATACAGAGACGAGCATACAACTCAGAAAATATATATATATACATTATGGGATCTCAAATACACCATCATCACCTTGTGGTGGAGGATATAAAAAGAAGGAAATGAATATATCATAATTGAATTTTTGTCTGAGTCCAAAAACAAAAACACCCAAAAAAGAAAAATTGACTTATAGTTAAGCGATTGAAATGTGCTCAATATTTTAGGAATTTTTTAACACTCTTAGCTATAGCTTGGTCAAAAGACGAATTTGACCTTTTTTGTTGTAATCGATCCATGATTTCACCTAACTCCCATACAAATTCCCTTGAAAATATGCCCAGAAAAGCTTTAGTTATGTTCGAAATGTGATAACTTAACCACTGATCAATGTATCATAATGCCAAAATAGGAACACCCTTCCGAAATTAACTCTAACGTTCATAATTAACCTTAAAAAATTAGCGTCACGATGAAATACATACTAAAATTATTAAATATATGCAACAAAAAGTTGACCAACACTTCACAGGTCAGCGGTCAACCTGTTTTCAATGTTATAAAACAGTACCGGAAGAACTTGTCCATTCTAAAAGCCTAAAAATAGAAAGCTTTTCTAAAAGATCTCTCACCAGACCTGGTAGGAAAGCAGCCCGGTTACCAAAGGCCAAAATAGAGCACGGAAATTGAAGTCAAGCTTTCTAAAAAACATTTTCATAATGGATGACGAAACCTATGTTCTGGCAGACTGTTGGCAATTTCCTGATCAAAAATTTTATATTGATGATGCTCGAGGGAATGTTGAAGAAATGTTTAGGACCAAAAAACATACAAAATTTCCCAAAACATTTTTGGTATGTAGTTGTGGCAAAAGAAGTTAACCATTGAGGTATGTTTACTTCCATTTGTAAGGCTACATAAGGTGTCCACTTACTTTTGGCCTAACTGACTGGTACATAAACATAATGTGATAATTGTACCAAAAGAGGGAAATCTTCCAAACTGTCCAGAGCTAAGGCCAGTGTAGTGGTAGTTTATTTCAAAAGTGATAGAATGCACCATTAAAACATTGTATTTACTTATTGTCAATATTTCCCTTGAAATGAATAATTGATCATATTGAATTAATGAGGTTCACACGAATCATAGGTGGACAGAAGGGCGGAAAACCATTAATCGATACTTTTATATAAAATCTAAATTTTTTAAATTTTCATATACTCTGTTTCGTTATTTACCTAAAAACGATTTTTTATTTTTTAATTCAATTAGCACGCACATTCATATATTTTCTATATTCTATACATACAGACGTACATATATATACAAATGAATGAATATTTTCTTATAAATTGATGAGGTAATTTGTTTGAAGCAAACACATGTTGCATGTCATTTAATTATCAACATGATAACATACTTAAAGGTCGTTCTCTGATTCTTAAAATAAAACTTTAATCGTATGAAATAAATATATTTTGTTTATTTTATTGTCTTTTTTAATGCAATTCTCACACCTTAGCTAAAGTCGTTATCAGTTAAAAATATATATTAATATATATATACATATACTATTTCTTCATTTACTAAGTCACTAAGTTATTCAAAATATGCAATAAAGTAAATTTACTACGTGTTTTATTTATAAATTTTACATCAAGCAAAAAAAAAACTTTACAACTAAAATTCATTTATTTTTTATCATTTGCCATCGTTAACTATTGAAAACTTTTCTATATTCCAGATAAAAAAGGTTCCATTTCTCAATTGCAATTTACTTTGAGAAATGCTGATGAAACGCCCACAAAATATTTTTACTATCCAAATATAACCGATGAAGATGCAGCAGATTTTAATACTTTCCAGGCCCAAGTAATCTCAGCCCAAAAGTCCATGATTCATACAACAAACGAAATGAATACTTTAAGTTTTGCTTGGGTTAATGACTATCGCCAGATAGGCGAAGTCAAACAAGAAATGAAGCGTAGAGAAAATGAATATATTAAATATAAAGATTTTACGTAAGTACGAACAAACAAAAAATCTTAAAAAAATAATAATAATGAAATTGTTTTCCTTTTTAGTATATATTGTGCCACTTATAATGTTAATAATAAATCATATTGTGATTCTCCTTTACACTTATGGTTGGCAGCCTGTGAACATCCACCAGATATATATGCTATAGCTTTACAGGAATTGGATACATCTGCCAAGGCCATAACATTTAGTGAAAATAGACCAGATGCTTTATGGATGTAAATATTTTAATTTTTAATTTCACTTGAAATTCTTTTAATTATTTTATTTCCATTTCTTTCTTTAGCAACAAAATGCTAGAAAGTGCTCATGATAAAGGTGAATATGAAGAATTGACTTCTGTACGTTTGGTGGGCATGATGTTGACCGTTATTGTTAAACGTCAAATACGTTCTTCTATAACACGTTATAATGTTAAGTCAATTGCTCGTGGCATTTTAAATGCTTTGGGTAATAAGGGTGGTGTGGCAGTTAGTCTTCAGTTAAATGAGGCCAATTTGTGTTTTGTTAATTCACATTTGGCTGCTCATATGGGTTTTGTAGAGGCCCGCAATGAGGATTATGCTGGCATAGTCAAGGGTTTAATATTCGATGATGAAATGCGAAGGACAATTAATGATCATGAGTAAGTTTTCGCTATTATTCAATTATTATGTCCCTTTAATTTCTTGAGATCCTAAATTAGAATTATTGGAAAAGTACGAAATTGTTTATTTGGAGTAGAAATTTTCAATTTCGCATGAAAATTACAAATTTCGAATAGAAATTGTCGACTTGGAATTAAAAATTGATAATTTCGAATGTAAATATGTAATTTCGAAATTTTTCATTTCGAATCGAAATTTCCAATTTCAAAGAGAAATTGTCATTTCAAAAAAGAATAGAAATTGATAATTTCGAATAGAAATTGATAATTTCGAATAGAAATTGATAATTTTGAATAGAAATTGATAATTTCGAATCGAAATTGATAATTTCGAATAGAAATTGATAATTTCGAATAGAAATTGATAATTTCGAATAGAAATTGATAATTTCGAATAGAAATTGATAATTTCGAATAGAAATTGATAATTTCGAATAGAAATTGATAATTTCGAATAGAAATTGATAATTTCGAATAGAAATTGATAATTTCGAATAGAAATTGATAATTTCGAATAGAAATTGATAATTTCGAATAGAAATTGATAATTTCGAATAGAAATTGATAATTTCGAATAGAAATTGATAATTTCGAATAGAAATTGATAATTTCGAATAGAAATTGATAATTTCGAATAGAAATTGATAATTTCGAATAGAAATTGATAATTTCGAATAGAAATTGATAATTTCGAATAGAAATTGATAATTTCGAATAGAAATTGATAATTTCGAATAGAAATTGATAATTTCGAATAGAAATTGATAATTTTGAATAGAAATTGATAATTTCGAATAGAAATTGATAATTTGGAATAGAAATTAATAATTTTGAATAGAAATTGATAATTTCGAATAGAAATTGATAATTTCGAATAGAAATTGATAATTTCGAATAGAAATTAATAATTTTGAATAGAAATTGACAATTTCGAATAGAAATTGATAATTTCGAATAGAATAATTTGAATAATTTCGAATAAAATTGATAATTTCGAATAGAAATTGGTAATTTCGAACAGAAATTGATAATTTCGAATAGAAATTGATAATTTCGAACAGAAATTGGTAATTTCGAAATTTCAAATTTAAATTTGAAATACAAGTCTTTAATATAAAATATCTGATTTAATTTTAGCCACATTTTCTGGATTGGTGACTTAAATTATCGCATTGAAGAACCTCCCGGTTTACAATTGCCCATGTCACGCTCAGCTGCTAATGCTGCTGAAATGCTTTTACCCTACGATCAATTACGTCAGGAAATGCGTAAAGGCAATTGTTTTGAAGGCTACACTGAGGGCCCATTAAATTCCGTCCAACTTATAAATATGATCCTGGTACCGATAACTTCGATAGCAGTGAGAAACAAAGAGCACCCGCCTATTGTGATCGTATATTATGGAAAGGAACACGTATAGAACAATTGGCATATGACAGTGTTATGGATATCAGACAGAGTGATCATAAACCAGTTTATGCAGTATTTCGTGTTAGTATTAAAACACGAGATGATAATCTATACAAAAAGGTTCACGAAGAGGTGTTGAAACTTTTGGACAAAAGAGAGAATGAAAGTCAACCACAGATTACGGTAGAGAAGACAATAATTGATTTTGGTGTAGTTCGATTCAACGAGCCAGCTGTTAGTGATTTCACGGTTTCCAATGCTTGTCCTATACCTGTAGATTTCGAGTTCAAATGTAAAGATCCACCTATAAGTGATATCTGTGAGAAATGGTTAAGGGTAGAACCGAGAGCGGAAAGTTTAATGATTGGTAAGTTAATTAATATAAAATTGATTAAATTTTATAGATTTTAAACTAATAATTTTAATATAGATTCTACGAAAAGTATACGCGTTAAATTAATGGCGAATGCTGATTCTATAACTGGTTTACTACACAAAATACGCACTACGGGAAATTGGAAATTTGATTTTGATATTCTAGTGCTACAAGTTAAAAATGGTCCTCATATATTTATCACTGTAACGGGAGAGTATAAACCAAGTTGTTTTGGTTTATCCATGGAAACTTTATGTCGTACAAATCGTCCTTTATGTGAATATGATCAGGAGCAAATTAAAGAACTCGTGAGTTGTAATTAATGTTGGAATTATAATACAAAATTAACTATTTACGCTGTTGTTTTAGATGAATGATAATTCCCCCGATTTTCGTGTGACTATGCCTAGAGAGTTCTTTTTGTTAATTGATTATTTACATAAACAAGGACCTAATGTTGAGGGTGCCTTTACTTTAAGTTCTTTGGAATTCAAATGTGCAAAAGATGTTAAATTCAATTGTATACGAGATTGGTTGGATACCTGGTCTAGTAATGAATTTCGTAAGTTTTAAACCAAATGCAAAATTAGAAAACGTAATTATTTGTATGAAAATTATTCCAGCTGATACTCCACAAGCTGCGGCTGAAGCTTTACTTATGCTTCTACATTTACCAGAGAAGCCTTTATTGGATCCCTATGTGGAAGATCTTTTAAAAACCAATACCACTGCTGAGGCCATGGAATTGGTAGCCCAGTTGAGTTCACCTAAACGTAATGTGTTTGTTCACTTATGTATGTTCTTAAGAGAGGGCATTGAACGCAAATACTATAATCCCACGTATGTGGGTAAGTAACTTGAATTGAATTTTAAACAATATTCTCTAGAGCCTTTTAATAATGTTTTTTTCTTTTGTTTTTAGCCACCATTTTTGGTCGTGTATTATTACGCAGCACTACCAAATCTTTGGATTATTATCGTGATATACGTTGTCGTGAATTTATGCAACGTTTTGTTACTACTGGCAGTGAAATGGGTACTTTATCGTCGTCTACCACATCTACATCATCCTCATCTTCATCGACAGCTGGAAAATTACATTCATCATCACATTCTAATATGGCATCTTCTGCTTCAAAAAATAATATAGTGGAAATGACTTAAGTTTATTTTGTTTATATAGATTTTCTTCCTCTTCTGCTTTAAGGTTTCATTTTAACTTATTTGTTTATTTTAAGATTATTTTTTAATAATTATTTCTATAATTTATTTTTCTTTTCCTCTTTAAATAGCATTTTTTCTAAGAATTTCTAAGCGATTTTGGGTTTAACTGTTTTATGTTCTGATGAGATTGTGATTTATTAATTTTTTTTATAAAAAGGAATTGGATATTTAATTCAAAATTGTGAAAAATTGAAATTTTTTGATTGAAAATTTCTCAATTTGAAGATTTGTTTCACATACCAATGAAACATTTCATTTCAATTTTATTCGAATTGCTATGAACAATTCCGAAAATCATATTATTAATGTATCGAAAATTCAGTGTCAATTTCGAAAATTAATTTTATTGATATAAAATACTTCCACTATAGGTGATTGGCGCATAATGCGTTTGTGCAGATGATTGTAACGGGCAGAAAAAATAGTACTGCCATTACTTTTAGGAATACTGTTCGACTCAGAATGACTTCCTGAATCGATTTGCCGATGTCCATCCATTCGACCACGTAAAGCTTGTTCGCAGTTTTTAATATGTCTTCATGAAATTTGGTAATAGTTTTGCCCAAAGACGATGCCTACTAAAATTGGTTCTGATAGGTCCATTATTTCATATAGATCCCTACAAATGCCCCCAAGAATTGGGTTCTTGGCACCATACAATTTTTTATTATACAACGATTTTTACTAAAGTTTGCAAAAATAAATTCTATTATATTCTAAAATGACGTGCTAAATTATACGAGGATCGTTCTAGTAATTCATAGATGCTATATAACCCCCTTCCCAACTCTCACTTTTAAAATTATATTAATTGTTGTAAAATTTGGTCAAATTAAGAAAACTATAAAATATATAAAAATATACGAGGATCGTCCATAATTTTTTGGAGCTTTCTCATATGCCTAAAGTTTAAAACTAATAAATTTCACATAAATATCAACATGATTTCAACTGTAAATTGAGGCATAAAGCAGAAAATCAAATTATTCGAGGGTCGGTCATAAATTTTTTGTATCAGCCATTTACAACAAACGATGTGGTTTAGGGATTGACCTAACAGTGAACAGTTTTACTTGTTTTATTTACAAAAGAACATTTTTCCTAATAATTTTGAAAATTCTAAAATTTTCTAATTTTGATTTTTTTTAATTCGAAATTCGAAAAAATGCTTATATTCAGTTTTAATTTTCAAGAATTTGTCAGATAAAATATTTTTTAAATCTTGAAATAATTTTCCAATATTTTTGAAATAATTTTGTTTTAAAAAAATTTAAATTTTATTAAAAGTATTTTTCTTTTCGAAATTAAAAATTTTTGTTATTGGATTTCATTTTCGAATATTTTCAAATTTCAAAATCATATTTGAAAGTATTAGAAAATTATAATTTCAACTGCCAACTTTATACTGAAATCTATTCTTAGTGACCGATTAATCGAAAAGTGTTATTTCTTAGAATTTTCACTTTTTCTGAATCAAAAAAAAAAAAAAAGTGTGAAAAATAATTTAAAGTGAAGTTTAATAATTAACGAATTATAATTTTTATTTCAAATTTACCTTCATATATTTTAAAAATTTCAAGTGATGTTTGAATATTTTCGAAATATCTTTTGAGTTTCAAAATTAAGCACTTTTAACGAAAATGTTTTGTTCACTTGCAAAATATTAGAATTTCGAATAATTAAAATCATACAAATTTAAATTTGAACATTACAAATTTGAAATTACTTAATATTTTTCAATTTAAATTTTTAAATTTTATTTACTTTTTAGTTAAAATATTTGAGAGTATGACAAATTTTGAAATTGATTTATTTATTTTTTCCACATGTTTTTGGGAAGGAATGCATTGCAAAATGAAAGAATTTCAAAATTCTTGAAATTCTTATTCAATAAATATTGGAACATTGTTAACGTTTAACCCAAAATTTGCCGGAATTATCTTAGAATATTAGTACAATTTATGGAAACAATTTTTTATTTGAGTTTTTTTCCACTAAAACAAAATTAAAAATTGCAATAAAGGATTTTCCAATACAAAAATTGCTGAAACGATTTTCTAAATAAATAAAATTTTTTAGGTAAAAAAATATGTTATCAACTAAAAGAACTTAAATAATAAGCAATAATACATAAATAACACTTTATTTAATAATTCCTTTTATACAATAAAAAAAATAATGAATAATTGAAAAATCACGATTTTATTATCAAATTTGTTTTTATAATTTTTCATTACAACGATTAGTTTTTTTAATTTTTGTAGTAAAAGTTTAATTGCAGTTTTTGTGCTTTAATTTTCATTAGTTTTAAAATTATTATCTTTATATTGGGATCATAATATTGGATTTACTGTTATTTCGAAGAAGTTAAAAATAATAATAATAAAATTGTTGTTGGTTTATTTTGTGTGTTGAGGTGGAAGGCCTCTGACGTTGTATTTATTTATAATTAATATAATTAATTAAGTTATATTTGTTAATAATACATAATTGTTTTTTTGTAAAAATAATCTTGTAGATTTATCATAAGATTTCTAGAAATATTTTGATGTTAAAACATCAATTACTTTAATAACTGAATAAAAATCATATAAAAAAATAAAAATTATTTGAAAAAATCTTTAAACAAAAAAGGATATTTTGTTAATGGTCTTATATCGATTAGTAACAATATTAAACAAACGGAAATCAATGTGAACGAAACTGATTTGATAACTTAACAACTTGAAGTTGTAAAATTTTTTAATTTAAAAAATAATTGTAATCTCGTTTGATGTCAAAAGTTTATTAAGAACTTAAAATTTTGAATTTTCGCTGTTTTTATACCCTACACCAATAAAGGTGGTCGGTGTTAGAGGTGGAGAAGTTTGTAACGGGCAGTAAAAGTAGTCCTACCACCACTTTTAGGTATATCGTTCGACTCAGAATCCCTTCCTGAGTTTAAATCGACTCAGGAATGTCCGTTCGTTCGTCCGGTTGGTTGTCCATGTATTTGCATGTTTTGAATATATCTTAATGAATGCCTATTGAAATTGGTTATAATCGGTCCATTATTAAAATAGTCCCCATACTAATGTCCTCCCGGAATGGGGATTTTAGTCCATAAAATTCCTAAATATAAAACTATTTTATCCAAATTTTGAGAGAATAAATATTATAATATTCTAAAACAATGTGCCAAATTATACGAAGATCGGTTCATTATTATTTATAGACCTCTTACAAACCTTCCAAATATCACTAGATCGCACATGTATATGAGTATTGGAGAAAATACTTAGTCAAATTAAGATATATATAAGTCCAAACCGCTGTTTGAAAGTTTACAAAAGTCGAGCCTTTATTTTTTTCAAACTCCCCATATAATCCCCAGAAAAAATTCCAATCCCTAAATATCGGGTTTTAAAAATTTACTTTGTTCATAGAGTTAATTCTCTATTGCTATAGAGTTCAACAGGAAATATTTTCCGGGTCCTCTATGGTAGTTATAGAAAAACATGGACCGATATTCATCAATAAACAATATATATTATAAGAAATTTGATCGTTGTGTTTTTAATAAAACAGGTTTATATATAATTATATTCCAGGAAAGTGTCTTGTATTTGAAGCTATAAAAAAATATGGACCAATATTGCTTAAATTATTAAATACTGTTAGAAAAATTGTTGTGTCAAATTTTAATTAGTCCATATTTAAGTCTTTTATAATCACGAAACCGTCATAATTTCTGATAGTCTACTGTATTATAATGAGATATCTTTAACCCTTTTTAACCCTCAAAAGTTCTATTAAATTAAACTTCAAAAACAGTACCAGTTTGCAGAAAAAAATTGAAATTGGAAGGCATTATACAGAAAGGCCAAAACGGGATCTAAAGAGGACACTTTAATAATTCTTTTGGCATTAAAATATTTGATCAAGAAACGATTTTTGACTCTTTTTTTATTCTTCAAAGAGTCGGATTTCTCAAAGAGTTTAATTTTAATTAAAAACAAAGAGTTTTTTTTTATCGCTCTTTGAACAAAAGTTTAACTCTAAAATTATAAAAATCAAAGAGATAAAAATAAAAAAGAGCAAAATTCGAAAAAGAATTTTATAATGAATAATCAGCACAAATTGTTTTGAAGTTGTGTGTGACAGTGAAAAAATTCTGAAGAAGAGATGTGTGTATGTTTACATAAATATGTATACAAACGAACTCACATATTAAGATACGTTTACTTATGTTGTATGAATTTTTAATCTACTCAAAGAAGAGTAAAAAATTATTTGAAAATAGAGATTTTGCTATGAGTTATTTCATAATCTGATTGAAATATAGCAATGCAAAAAAAAAAAATCGTTAACAACATAGAATCGGATGTCAGTGACACATTATTTAATATTATCTTGTTGGCAGAATAATAAAATCAACAGATTGAAAATTATTAGAATAACTTGCGATCAAATTTTTATTGATAAAGGGTTTAGTACTTAATATCTGTACTTAAAACTTAATAATGTCACTTACCTTCAAACCACCTGCAGATGTTGCTCATAAAGCCCATTTATACAAAATTTAACCTAAAAATAACATCCTGTAAAAAACGAAAATAATATAAGTTTTTGAATGCTGAAAATAAATTAAAACAAAATTTCATACCTCACACCACTGCCCGGATTTACTTAGTTCATTTACACTTTTAATATTAAATTAACTTTTTTTAAACACTTTTTTCTCAAATAATTGCCTTTTACCTAATTTTGCTTTTCATTTAAAACACATTTTTCTTATTTGAATAATTTAACACTTAATAAAACACTTTAATAACACATATTTACACAAACACTTATTTATACCAAACTCTTTCATTAACTCTTCATTAAAAAGAAACTAACTTTTTCATTCAACATAACCTTTAAACTTTAGCCTTAATATATAGAAAAGGTGCTCCACCTGAAAACTTCTTTTCAACCTTAAGACATCTAACACTAATACACAACAACAACTTCTACATGTAGCAGCCATTTTGCCTTTACACTAAATGACTGGACTAAAAAACGGGGCAATATTTTTCAATGACATTTTAACACAAAATATTTCATATTTTCATTTAATTTTTTAACTTAATTTTATTTAATTTTTATTAATTAAACACTTTTTAATTATTTTTCCTTAATAATTTGCCATTTTAAACTAAAATTTTAATCTGTTTTAACAAAAATTCACAAAGACGTTTTTAAATTCACTCGCGCACTTGTTAAACCGACAAAAGAAACTAATAAGAATAAGAGCATAAACTCTAAGGAGATACACACACGAAAGAAAGTGGCGGAAAGCAAAAATTGCAAAATTACACAAACAAAATACATGATATTTACACCACTACTTTCTCATAAGAATTTATAAAGAGGAATTTCCGTTTAAAAGAGAGTAAATTTTCTCAATTTCTCACTATAAAATCATAGTTGAAAGATAATTTTGGAGAAAAAAAAAAAAACAAGTTCATAAATGTGATGGCGATAAATATTAGAGTTACCGCAGTATGATATTCTGCAAGTTTAAGGTATTATTTAAGGAAACGGATGTGAACAAAGGAATTCAAAATATTTAAGGTAAAATATATTAATTAATTTTATGTACACTGAACCAAAAAAGATAGAAAATACAACGAAAATGGGTGTAGAGTGTAAAAAACTAGGTTATATATCAGCCAACGAAATCTTTATTTACCATAACGAACATTTTCATTAATTTTTCGAAAATTCTTCAAATTGGCAAAAAATTGTCAGGATGATTATTTGAAAATAATTATATGTGCCAAATTTCATCAAGTTATTTCAAAATTTCTGTAGAGTGTTTACAGCGTTTACATGGACAGCCATGGACGGACATTGTTAAATTGACTTAAAGTCGAACGGTATATTTTGCTGTATGTTACAAACATTAGCACAAACGCTTAATACCCCAGCTACCTACGGGCATAAATAGACATGGAAATATCTCAAAAATTGCCACATGTAGAGTGTCCAAATCGTATACAGGGACGAATTGCGACACAGAAAGTGGTTATGAACAGAATACTCTAAAGTGGATGTTACTACATTTTTTGTATGCTACAAACATCAATCTTCTACGTTGGTGTAGGGTATTAATATATATTTATTCATGTAAATAAAAATATCAGCAAATGTTGTATAAGATTCCTTAGAATAGATATTGGCAGAGATTCTCACTCTAATCTTAAGCAGTTCATCAGCATCTGTTTAGTGTTGAGTTAAAAATCTCCCTTTAAAAATGCTAAGGAAGGAAATGGAATTCAAATGCATGACTGGAGACTTGGATCATTGTTATGTTGAAACAACCACAAAATAAAATGATCTTTAAAATAAAATGGTACATATTTTGTTTGGATTTTTTACAAAGAGACAACTCTATTAGCCGAAACAGACCGACAAAAAATATATTTCAGAATTAAATAAAATTATGCATAAATTTATATTTAAATGTTTAGGTAAAGATATTTTGGATCTATCGCTCAATAATATCCAGCTTAAAATCTTTCCTTTTCTTTTCAAGAACGCGTTTAGCTTTCTTCTGAATAAGTGGTGCATAAAATTAACTTTAATTTGGGTTTTCTCTATTTTATTAATATGTTTTAATATTAGAAAGAAAATTGTAAGTGGAGTTTAATAAGCTTTGGAACCTACTTCGGAAGGAGAACTTTAATGGCATTTCTGTTAAGTAATTAACAGAATTTTTCAAACTCTTTGATATAGATCAATTAAATAGTTTTAAATGCTTAAAATTCTATTCTGAGAAGGGCTTCTACATGGTAGCTATGTCCAGCATAATCAGTTTTCTTGAGATTTATTTGTATATCAAAATTAATGTATGTGACAAATTACAGAAAATACTTCCCTCACGCATACTTTTACTTTACTTTTCTATTCATTGAAATATATAATGTAAATCCGAGATTAGGCGTACTTCTCCTGTTAGCTTTATTGGAGTTATATTAATTTTATTTTGCTTTTATTTTTTTTCCAATTAGTCCCACTTTGTATTTCAGAAGAGAAACTTTCCGAAAACTTTCATATTTCTAACAGTTTTGTAATTTTTTGGAATGAGTTTTTTAAAAGATTTAATTCGTTTAATTAACGAATTACATAGCGATTTTCAAGGTATATCGATGTCTAACAATTAAATTATGCCTTGACCCATGTGTTTTTGTTGTAGCACTGTATTATTTACTATTATGTACTACATAACATTTTAATTATTACAAATTCCTTTCAACATATCCGTTTTTTCAATAATACTCTAACTACTGGAAAAATATTAGTTTGGTAACCCTGATTTTGAACTCATTTTTACCTTAACTTACAACATAAAAAAATTCTAATAAATACAACAAAGGCAATCTCTTCAATAAGAATGTGTTAGTGCATTAATGAATATTTTGTTATTGTTGTAAATGTTGCACATGCGCATTAATATTTGCCGTTTCCTTTCTATCACACATTCTTTTTTATCATTTTTTTATGCACAAGGAAAAAACAAATTTGGAGGGAATTTTTTTTTATAAAATGTTTGTAATAGGGGTGCCAGATTATTTTGAAGAAAAATTGGCAATTTTGTCGAATAAAATAGGTTCAGTATATAAGTATATATAGACCGATATCTGGGACAACATCTTAATACAAGCGAAGAACTTTCGTAAAATAGTCAATTGTAAATCAGCAAATTGGAATGAATTATTGACATAATATTAAGCGATATTTACTTCATTATCATTTCAAAAGTTATCAAAATCGGTTCAGTAAAAAAAAAGATTATAGTGAAAAATATGACTTATTTTATGACTCATTAAGTCATAAAATAAGTTATATTTGAGAAAAACGTTTATATGTTGAATACGTTTGAGAGTGTCTGTGTGCGTGTGTATATAGAAAACATAATGTTGTAATTTCACACGCATTTGTGATTAAAGGTATTGAAGATTCATCGGTTTAAATTTTTTTCTAAAACAAATTGAAGATAAATGATCTACACAAATTTAATACTTAAAGTTTAAAAAAATCGCCATTTTTGAAGCAAAAACTTACCGAAACTTGCCGATTTTACGGTAAACGGGAAAATATTAAAAAAAATCGGAAAATTTGGCAACCCTGCTAACAAGATTAAAAAAAAAACTAAAAAATATAACAAGAACGAATGTATAGTCAATCAAGTCCGCTATTTAATACCCTACACTACATCGTCAGTTGGATGTGATGGTTATAAAATATTAATGAACGACCCTCGTATAATTTGATTATCTGATTTATTCTTAAGTGTGTAGTACATCATTGTGACACAATGGTTTGTGTTACATTTATACGTTTTAAAATTCATTTTTCTGGGTTACAAGAAATTATAAACCGATCCTCGTATGATTTTGCACATAGATTTTTGCTTATATTTCTCTTAATTTTAGCAATTATTATTACAATACCAACGTATATGTGGAATTTTTGACCTTAAACATGATATTTGCAAGAGGGTTTTTATGGGACCTATGAGAAATAATAAACCGACCCTCGCATATTTTGGTACACCGTTTTAAAATATTATAAGAATTACTTGTGCCAAATTTCGTTTAAATCGCTTTGAATTTAGGGTTTTTATGACCTTAAAACCCCATTCCGGGAAGAACATTCGTATGGTAGGTAACTGAAATATTGTACCGAACATAACCAATTTTTATAGGCTTCGTCTTTAGGCCAAAATAATAATATGTACCAAATTTCATCGCGATATTTCAAAAATTGCGACCTGTAGACTGTTCTCAACGTTTACATGGATAGCGGACAGACAGACGGACAGACGTTAAATCGACTCAGAAAGTACTTCCGAATCGAACGATATACTTAAAGTTGGGTTAAACACCATTTTTTTTGCATGTTTGCAAACATCTGCAAAAACGCATAATACCCCAACCAACTTCGTAGGTGTAGGGTGTAACAATCTCTTTCATAAGAATGTGTTAGTGGATAAATGAATATTTTGCTGTTGTAAATGCTGCACATGCCCATAAACATTATAACTCTTTTTTGCAATATTTACTGTTTCATACGTTTCCTTCTCTATTTCGCTTACATTCTTTTTTATTACTTTTTTATTTGATTGAAAAAAACACACTTTTGGAGGGAATTTTTTTAATTTTGCAGTGAGAAATTGAGAAAATTTACTCTCTTTTAAACGGAAATTCCTCTTTATAAATTCTTATGAGAAAGTAGTGGTGTAAACATCATGTATTTTGTTGGTGTAATTTTGCAATTTTTGCTTTCCGCCACTTTCTTTCGTGTGTGTATCTCCTTAGAGTTTATGCTCTTATTCTTATTAGTTTCTTTTGTCGGTTTAACAAGTGCGCGAGTGAATTAAAAAACGTCTTTGTGAATTTTTGTTAAAAATATTAAAATTTTAGTTTAAAATTGCAAATTATTAAGGAAAAATAATTAAAAAGTGTTTAATTAATAAAAATTCAATAAAATTAAGTTAAAAAATTAAATGAAAATATGAAATATTTTGTGTTAAAATCTCATTGGAAAATGTTGCCCCGTTTTTTTAGTCCAGTCATTTAGTGTAAAGGCAAAATGGCTGCTAGATGTAGAAGTTGTTGTTGTGTATTAGTGTTAGATGTCTCAAGGTTGAGAAGAAGTTTTCAGGTGGAGCACCTTTTCTATATATCAAGGCTAAAGTGTAAAGGTTATGTTGAATGAAAAAGTTAGTTTCTTTTTAATGAAGAGTTAATGAAAGAGTTTTGTATAAATAAGTGTTTGTGTAAATGTGTGTTATTAAAGTGTTTTATTAGGTGTTAAATTATTTAAATAAGAAAAATGTGTTTTAAATGAAAAGCAAAATTAGGTAAAAGGCAATTATTTGAGAAAAAAGTGTTTAAAAAAAGTTAATTTAATTAAATAAATTTAATTTCATTTTGATTGAATTAAGTGAATCCGGTTAGTGGTATAAGGTATGATATATTTAAATTCATTTTTTAATTCAATTCATTTTTAAATAGTTACGGTCGTATTTAAAAAAAAAGCTTTATAAAAGCAAAGTTTTATAAACCAAATTTCTTGAAATTCATATTCAGAATGAAATTTTATAATCGAATTCATCAATCAATTTTTTAAAATTTAAAGTCGGTATGAATCTTTCATAAACTGACCTTAAGGGAAGTTCATGATATTTCCTAACTTTTTTGTATGTTTAGGCACTGTTTTAAGGTCTATCCTCTTTAATAACCTTAGTGTTAGATTCATCAGTTTCAATCATCACATATTCGTGTTTATCACTCTAGACAGTAAATTATACAAGAAAACTAAAAAAATTCATGAAAAATATATTAAAATAAATTAAATATTAAATATTTTAGTGATGTACATATGATCAAAACAAATCAAATAAAGCTCTTTATTCGAATATAAAATTAATTTAATATATTTGATTCTTTATACTTTTCGAATTCCTTCTATTTTAGTATTTTTATTTATCAATCAATATAAAATTTCGAAAATAATTGATTTTAGTCAAAAATAAAAAAAAACGTTTTAAAATTTTAAATACTCGAATGAAATTTGAATCGGTAGTTTGGAGTTCTAATTCAAAAGAAGGGAAAAATTATAGTATAAAATCCATATTGAGAAATGTATTTATTTCATAATTTGAATACGATGTTTTTAATTTTTGATGTATTTTAATGTATTTTTTCGTTAAGTCTACTATAAAATTTTTATTTTAAATACGACTATTAAAAACTTATTAATTTTGTTTCTTTTCAGAATATCGATATTTTGTTAAATTACACGATAACGACCAATTTCATGTATGGAAAATTGAAATTGAAAACTTTATAGATAAAAATTACATTTTCAATTCTTTTCATATCAAGTCTGATTTACTTTTAAATTTACTTAAAATTATAATGCGATTTTAAAAAATTTGTAAAACAAATAAGAATAATTTATGACCAGTGTTGCCGTTGGTGTAACTTTAATCGCAATTTGCGACTTTTTTTAACTGCTTGCAATTTTTTTGCGTACTTGTGCTCTTTGTCTCCTCTTTTTATAATTTGCACTTTTATCATAAATCTTCATGTCAATTTTATTAATTTGGCTTAAGAAAGGATTTGTTAATAAATTTTATAAAAATTATAGTTGAAAAAATTAAAATTTAGAGCGTTAGAGATATTAAAATTCATTAACGGTACTTTTACGAATTATATAATAGAAATCGAAATTATTTTATATTAAAAGAAAAAACTAATTGGTGATTATTATTCAATCATATTTACAAATTAAAGGGAAAACAGAGAAAATTCACAAATTATAATTATTAAAAAAGAGTTTTTTATTATATTTAACCTGTGTGAAATTGGATATATTAATAGTAGAGGAGTAAAGAGTAGTAGTCCATAAGTATTCAATTCCAGAGTGATTTTCATCAACATTTTTTTTTCATTTCCAACTTCAAAATTCCTAAAAATACCAAAATTGGGATTTTAAATTTTATTCTATAGATTTCACATTTATTGGGGCTCTGGAAAAAGTTCATATCTTGCGATCAAAATTATATAATGGTTTTCAAGACTGCATTTTGTTTTAAAATCAGGCTTTGGACTACCGAATAGTCTGCATTTACTTTACAACTAAATGTAGACTATTCGGTAGTCTGGATTTAGTTGTAAAATTATTGACCTCAATCTTTTTTGTTTGATAAAACGATTTGTTTTCTAATTTTAAAAATTCGAACAAGTTCGGCTGAATACTTTCAGATACTTAATACATATTAGTTCAAGCTTTTGCTTGAATTTTGATTACTCAAAAATTTTAGGTTATAAACAGAATATTTAAGCATATTTTCTGAAGATGTCTGAAAAACTCATATTTAAGCCAAGAAATGGGAATTTGTTAAGAAACAAAAATTAAGGACGCATTTAAACATTTTCATGTTCGAGTAATCATTTTTTGGGGCCCTATAATATCGGCCTTGGGTAACCTATGGGATCTAAATTTTGACAATTATAAAGCTACATAGTTAGTACGCAGTTATAGAGCAGTCTTTATGTCAAATTTCGTATAGATTTATTGTACAGTCCCATTGTACAACACAAACAGAAAAAAAGTAGTCAAATTTGTTACCCTTCTGTAATTTGAAATTAATATAAATTTTTTTCAGAATAAATATAAATTTAATTCAAAATAAATATCGAATAGTATCTTTCAAGTTACAAGTAGATAATGTTATATTCAGAAAACTCCAATTTATTATTATTTATTTATATTATTTCGAAAGTCGCATATTTTCGCATATTTAAAAAATCATTTTAAAGAAAATTTGGCCTGATGTGAAAAAAAACTGAAATGCACTTTTTCACAGTGTAGTTTCTAGTTTCAGTTTAATATTTTTTGGAATTGTAACGCGGTGTTATCGGTTTTATGTTATATTGTTAATTTCTCGGTTTTGAAAGGAATTAAATTTTAAAAACGTGTCTAAGTGAAATCGGAAAGTGATATGAGGTAAGTTATATTTTGATTTAAAATTATTTTATATATGAAATTTAAATTGAACTTATATAATCATTTAATCTATAGTTTTTTGTCTCTAATTATTTTTTGGTCATAAAAAACGATCACTTTAATTTTTTTTTAATTTGAATGACAATTGAAGGACTGATCTGTTTTTTGAGAACTTCTCTACAGTATAATGCACATTGATCCAAAATGATTTTTTTTGGAAATAATTCAAAAATGTTTAAAATTTCTAACGGTTAGAGCTGAGGGATTTTCGAGTTGATATGGAGAAGTATTGGTCAGAGGCGTAGTCGGTAAACCTCTAAAGTTGGCCATTTTATTTTATTATTTTTATTTTTGAAAAAAATCATTTATGAATTGAGACCAAAAAAAATATGCATCCGTTAAAAATTTATATCAATCTTAAGTTAAAAAAAAAAACAATTATTTTTAATGACTTTTTTTCAAAAATTTGCCAAAAATTATTTGTTTGTTTTAAACTTTGTATTTTTTTCGAATTCAAATCGCAAAGCCTGAATCATCATATATAAGGTAAATTATCAAAAAGTATTTTCTGCTGAACATCCCTCATAATGACAGGGATCCCGGCAGATCACCAGTTTCTCTCATCTGTCAATGTAAAATTTTATTAAAATATCACCAACCGTTTAAGAGAAAAAAATTATTTTCAAAAAATATCGTTCTGAAAATAATCATTCTAAAACCACTGGATTTATCCCATTAAGCAAAGATACTTAAATTAGGAGACATCAAAATTTTCTTTCATTGTTAGAATAGAATGAAGCAGCAGATTTTTAATCAATTTTTATCAAAATTAAATTCGCTTCATTTTAACTAAATTTATTTTTTTTTAAATCTTGATGATCCACAACAACAATAAACACTTTCATTTAGCTCGAACCATTAATATAAAAATGAACGATAAACAGGAAGACATTGTCTATAAATCATATTTGATTAGCTGCAAGAATATATATACTTTATAGATCTAAAACGATTTCTTCCAAATGTTAAACACGAATTTTTACCATCTGTAGTGTCCCCATGGTCTAAATCTTAAAAGTGAATGCAATTTGCAAATTTTAATCTAAACTTAATGGAAAAAAAACAACATTATTCAATCTTAAATCAACTATTTTCAATGTTGAATTTGTTTCATTCATTTTTTTTGTGTGTATAAACCGAAATAAAAAGAGATGAGATTTTCCTCAAATTTTTGGGAATTTAAGAAAATCATTTCAATAAAACAATACTGTTTTTCCCACACTCTCATTTAGAACAATGAGGTTTTCATTTCTGAAAATTCTCAAAATTTTTATTTATCAGCAAACATTTTTAATTTCATCAAAATTCATAAAAAGTCACCAAAATATCGTTAACTTCTAAAAGAAAAGAAATTAAAACAGACATGTTTTTGGACCTTTACGAGAATATCTTTTTAATCTTTGGAAAAATATGAGCCCAAATGTCAGTACTTCATGTACATTTCTTAAAAAATATTTCATGCAAATCCTTCCAAACGATAAAAAAGTTAGAACAGAATCGATTTTATTTGGAAGTAAATCTGTAACTTCTGATTGGGGATTTGCATAAATTTTAACATAATGAGAAGTATGACATCATAACTTCGATAGTTTTGGCGGAGTTATAGGGGTGCAAAATGTTAGCCTTTTTGAAAATCATACAATTAATTGAGGCTTTAAACTCAATCGTTTTTGTTTCATAAATAATTTTGTTTTTGGTTTTGATTAACCTCGTGCTAATACTTTTGAAATCCAGATTGAAAGTTCAAATTCTAATAACTCGAAAACTATAAGAAATAAATAACACTGTCACATTTTGTACGCGGTACCTTATATGCACCCCTTTAACCCTATTCCCTCCACCACGAATGCGACTGAAACAAATATTTTATGTTACGTACATACACATTCACACGTATGCAATTTAATGAGTCATAAAATTAGTTAAATTTGGAAATAATTTTTTTTCTATTAAATCGATTTTGGAATGGTGATGAAGTACATGCAGCATAATGTTATTGCAAAATTTCATTCTTATTTATAAAATTGACAATTTTATGAATGTTTTTTATATGAAATTAGGAGTTGCCTCAGATATCGGTCTATATCTTTTAATATACTAAACTCTGGTTTTAAATAGGAAACTTTTCAGGACTACAACTAATACTTGGGCCAAATTTTATTGTGGTCTGTCAATTGTAGTGGATGTCAGATGAAGTGGCAAACAGACGGATAAACGGACAGACAGAACGACATAGATAAATTGACTCAGATTTTGATTTGATGCAATTATATATACACATTATGAGATCTAAGATGATTTTTAACGCGTTGCATATACCGTCTTCACCACTTGTGGTGGAGGATATAAAAATGAAACTTAATTCTCAAATTAAGTACAATTAACGTTAAAGAGAATGTAAATATACTGAATGTAGTTAATTACTTAGTTTTTATGAAAATAATTATTTAACAACATTTTTCCCTTCTTCCAAGTTAAACATTTCCATTTTCAAGTACTTAATTACTTTCGTTTGTAATTGTTTTTTAAGAAATTAATTTTTCATTTTTAATATCTCACATTTTATTTATAATTAATAAAAAACAACTTGAAATATTTAAAGCGTAAATAAAAATTTCCTTTTAGAAATTTCGTTAAATAAGAATTTACATAGTCGAGCTTGAACGACTATATAACACTCAGCACCACAATATTTGTTAAAAAATTGTAGTTACGAAAAACCAATAAACGACCCTCGTATATTTTGATGTATTCGTTATTGTGACGCTAACATTTATATGAAATTTATGCGTTTAAATACACTCTTTTCTGGGTCGCTATATGGAGGCTAGAAGAAATTATGTACCGACCCTCGCATAATTTTATACATCGATTTTTGTTTTTATTTATCGTTATTTAACCAATTATTATTACAATACCAACATTTATGTGAGATTTTTGCCTTTAAAAGTGATATTTGAAGGCGGTTTGTATGGGACCTATGAGAAATAGTGTACTGATCATCGTATAATTTGATACATCGTTTAAAAACATTATTGAACTTACTTTTGCCAAATTTCGTTTAAATGAATTTATATTTAGAATTTTAATGAGCTTAAATGGAGGTACCTGAGATGCTTGAACAAATATGGTCAATTCCAATAGACTTCGTCCATAGTTCACAACATGTTCATGGACAGCCTGACGGACGGACATCGTTAAATCATCTTAAAAGTGATTTTAAGACGAACGTGCAAACGTCTAATATCTACGGTGGTGTAGGGTATAAAAATAAAAAATGTGTCTATTTCATTTTTAATTTCTAATTTGTTCATTATTTTCATCCTGCATACTGAAATCTTCAAGGTCTTTTGTGTTCTTCTTATTTTATGCTCCATATATTCCTAAGAGATTTATTTTCTACACATACATTTTTACAAAAAACAGAAACATACGCACACACACACATACATATACATATAAAAACACTTTGTTTTAATTTTCATCAAATCATTTAGCTAATTTTCACTTTTCCAAAGTGTGATACACTCATACAAATGCATAGAATGAGACATACACACACACTACCATTTATTACAAAAAAGGACCTCCTTCGTTGTTGTTATAAAAGAAGTAGTAACATGGGTAACAAAAACTCAAGAAACAGCATATTAACACTTTAGGGACTTTTTCTCAAGTTTGTGGGTATAAATTACAGTGTGTAACAAAAGTGACAGGTATCGAGCATTTGAATTTTAATATTTGAATTTTGATTTTAGTTCAAGAGTTTATTAAATAATGGTTACCAAAATTTCTTAAAGAATTTTGGTCAATTTTGCACATCACTGTTTCATTTTAAGAACAGTATGGGAATTTGTTGAAAATTTTAATGTTTTCAAGTACAAACAATCAACATTTATGTGAGAGAATGAAAATTAAAATGTTTAATTTATAATTTTAGATTTAATGCCTTAAAATATTAAATTTTAATAAAGTTAGATTTTTTAATAACATAATCTCATTATCAAACGAGTGAAGAGGAACATTAATTTCAATGAAGCGTCAAAATTTTCATTCAAAACAATAAATTAATGTTTAAAACGGAGACAAACAATAAATTCTATATTAAAGGGAAATTTACTCATACCTTTACTTAAGGAAACATTTTTTAAGAGAGAATTTTCAAATAATTATTAATTTAAAGGAAATTATCCAAAAATTTTTTCTCTTTGGAGAACATTTTCAATTAACTATTTCGTAAGAGAATAATAAAATTTCTCTAAAGGAGAAGTTTTAAACAAATTTTCTTTTTAGGGGAAATTTTCACCAAATAGAGGAAATTACTCTTCAGTTGCAAATATATTTTTTTTTTAGAGAATATTTTCAAAAAAACTTCCATTAGAAAAAAATTTCAAAAATTTTAATGAATTTTATTAATGATTTTACTCTTTATTTTTAATAAATTCTCTCTTTAGGAGTAACTTTAATAAATTACTCTTTTTTTTTGGTGAAATTAAAAAAAATTTCTTCAGAGGCAATTTTTTAATAAATTTTGACTTTATAGAAAATTTTTTAAATCATTTTTTCTATAGAAAAAATTTTCTTTCAGTAATTTCTCTTTAAGGAGATTTTCAGTAAATGTTCTCTTTAGAGAGAGAATTTTCAGTAAATTTCTCTTTAGAGAGAGAATTTTCAGTAATTTTCTCTTTAGAGAGAGAATTTTCAGTAAATTTTCTCTTTAGAGAGAGAATTTTCAGTAAATTTTCTCTTTAGAGAAGAATTTTCAGTGAATTTTCTCTTTAGAGAGAATTTTCAGTGAATTTTCTCTTTAGAGAGAATTTTCAGTGAATTTTCTCTTTAGAGAGAATTTTCAGTGAATTTTCTCTTTAGAGAGAATTTCAGGAATTTTCTTAGAGAATTTCAGTAATTTTCTCTTTAGAGAGAATTTTCAGTGAATTTTCTCTTTAGAGAGAATTTTCAGTGAATTTTCTCTTTAGAGAGAATTTTCAGTGAATTTTCTCTTTAGAGAGAATTTTCAGTGAATTTTCTCTTTAGAGAGAATTTTCAGTAAATTTTCTCTTTAGAGAGAATTTTCAGTAAATTTTCTCTTTAGAGAGATAATTTCTCTAGAATAAAATTTTCTCTTTAGAGAGAATTTTCAGTAAATTTTCTCTATAGAGAGAATTTTCAGTAAATTTTCTCTATAGAGAGAATTTTCAGTAAATTTTCTCTATAGAGAGAATTTTCAGTAAATTTTCTCTATAGAGAGAATTTTCAGTAAATTTTCTCTATAGAGAGAATTTTCAGTAAATTTTCTCTTTAGAGATAAATTTGCAACAAATTTTTTGTTTAAAGAGAATTTTCAACAAATTTTCTCTTTAAAGATCCTTTTTAATAATTTTTCTCTTCATATTTGCTCTTGTTTTTATTAAAAATATTGGACATTTTATATAAATTTTCAATACTTTCATTAAATGTTCTCCTTAGTGGAAATTTTCATTAAATTCGGCATATATTTTTTAACATTTAATCCAAGAAGCAACTTAATTACATTTTCCTCAAATTCATCTCTATTCTGATTATCTTAACTTAACTATTCTGCATCCTGCAAGGAATCTATTAAATGTAACTTCATATATCACTTTGATTTATTATATAAACCCTTAAGCACTTTTGTCTTAACTTTTTCTCTTTAAGAGGTGTAAAGAAATCATATCACTTAAACAAAAATAATTCCCATAAAGAAACAGAGAAATCTTGAGGTAAAAACTTTATCAGTTGTTGTTTTTGTTTCTGTTGTTTCTGTTTTTATTTCATTTTATTTATTTTGTTTCTTAAAGTTAATTTAAAGTTTTTCATCAGCAGCAGAAAGAACTCTTTTTCTTTCTTTTTCGTTTTTTTTAACAGAAAAATAGACTTAATTTTCAACAAATTCATTTACCTGATGCAAACATGAGAGAAAAAGAGAGTGAAGAGTCTTCAAACACGTCGTGCATATAATTTAAGCTAAAGGCGACAAAAACGATGACGATGAGGCAGATCTTTGTAAGGAGACGTATATTTTTATTTTTATATAGAGTTTTGTTGCACATTCCAGTTATGTACATAAATTTATAGAACTCATCTGCATAAACACACTTACATACGAAGATAAATATTACAGATAGGAGGGTAATCGGGAAAAGTTATAGATGATTTTTTATTTTGAAAAAATAAATTTAAATTTTCTATTAAAATTTCTATAAATTTCTATTTAGAGAAAATTTTCGATAGATTTTCTATTTAGAGAAAATTTTCGATAGATTTTCTATTTAGAGAAAATTTTCGATAAATTTTCAATTTAGAGAAAATATTCGATAAATTTTCAATTTAGAGAAAATTTTCGATAAATTTTCTATTTAGAGAAAATTTTCGATAAATTTTCTATTTAGAGAAAATTTTCGATAAATTTTCTATTTAGAGAAAATTTTCGATAAATTTTCTATTAAAGAAAATTTTCGATAAATTTTCTATTTAGAGAAAATTTTCAATAAATTTTCTATTTAGAGAAAATTATCTCTAAATTTTCTATTTAAAGAAAAATTTGGAAAATTTTTTATTTAGAGAAAATTTTCGATAAATTTTTTATTTAGAGAAAATTTTCGATAAATTTTCTATTTAGAGAAAATTTTCGATAAATTTTCTATTTATTTAGAGAAAATTTTCGATAAATTTTCTATTTAGAGAAAATTTTCGATAAATTTTCTATTTAGAGAAAATTTTCGATAAATTTTCTATTTAGAGAAAATTTTCGATAAATTTTCTATTTAGAGAAAATTTTCGATAAATTTTCTATTTAGAGAAAATTTTCGATAAATTTTCTATTTAGAGAAAATTTTCGATAAATTTTCTATTTAGAGAAAATTTTCAATAAATTTTCTATTTAGAGAAAATTTTCAATAAATTTTCTATTTAGAGAAAATTTTCGATAATTTTATTTAGAGAAAATTTTCGATAAATTTTCAATTTAGAGAAAATTTTCGATAAATTTTCTATTTAGAGAAAATTTTCGATAAATTTTCTATTTAGAGAAAATTTTCGATAAATTTTCTATTTAGAAAAAATTTTCGATAAATTTTCTATTTAGAGAAAATTTTCGATAAATTTTCTATTTAGAGAAAATTTTCAATAAATTTTCTATTTAGAGAAAATTTTCGATAATTTTATTTAGAGAAAATTTTCGATAAATTTTCTATTTAGAGAAAATTTTCGATAAATTTTCTATTTAGAGAAAATTTTCTATTTAGAGAAAATTTTCGATAAATTTTCTATTTAGAGAAAATTTTCGATAAATTTTCTATTTAGAGAAAATTTTCGATAAATTTTCTATTTAGAGAAAATTTTCGATAAATTTTCTATTTAGAGAAAATTTTCGATAAATTTTCTATTTAGAGAAAATTTTCGATAAATTTTCTATTATTAAGCTTTAACTTTTCTTACCAAATCTGAGAACTGAGTCTGAGAACTGAGCTAATCAATCAGTTTTTTTGGAGCTCTTTTGAAAATGTTTTCAATTCTTTGGCTTTAGAAACATCATGTGGACAATTCCTTCTACCTAAAACCTATCAACGGCAAAGTTTCCAAATACTGTTTCATAACATTGGAAACACTTTTCATTAAATTTATTATTTAGGATGGAATTTGGATAAATTATTTTTGGAGATGATGAAGGAATGATAGAAGCATTTAATTCCTGCCCAAATTACTTCCCTTTCTGCCCTCTTAACAAAAATATATCAAGTCTTAAGATATTATTTACTTTCATCTTACTTTCGAATACGTGTGCTAAGCAAATATTGTTAAGGATTCGGGATTCAGTTTTATTTTTTTCTTTCTGAATTCTTTTGTTGTTTTTGTTGTTGTTACATTTTCTATACGAGTCTGAATTGCCTCAGAAAAAATCTATAAGAAATTTGTAACTTGTTACTCTATTTTCTTTAAGTTTTTCGTCAGTATGTTTAAGTGGGTGTGTGTGTGTGTATGTGATTGTTTGCATTAGTGTATGTGTATGAAAAAAATCGTATAACGTCATCGTTATTTCTCAAGATTTTTCTTTATTTTTGATAATATAACTTTATTGCGTTCATTCGTTTCTTCATCTTTTTATACCCTCCACCACCTCAAGTGATGAAGAGGGTATATTAATATTGTTATTTCGTGTGTAACACTAAGAAGGAATCATCTCAGATCCCACTATGCGTATATAAACTTGCATCAAATCAAAATTTTAATCTGTTATTGGCACTCTGACATCCACAATGATTGACAGAGCGTAATAAAGTTCGACTTGTGTATATGCTATGGACCTGAAAAGTTTGCGATTTAAAATCAGCAAAATCGGTTCAGTAAAAGATATACACCGATATCTAAGTCAACATCTAAGTTTAACTTCACACGCAGTTGTGTTGGAGGGTATTGAAGATTCGGCATAGCTGAATTTAGCATTCTTACATGTTTTATATTTATTTTTCTTTGAGGAAGAATTTACACTTTATTCTACAAACATCCTTTTCGCATTTTCTTAACTCTATCTGGGTATATGGAAACAGTGGTTTTGATATGAATCTAAATTTGGGAAATAGATTTTGTATGGGAGTGTTGTTTCCGGAATATGGAAGGATTGAACTGAGGAATAAAAATCTCATCTAATATTTTGAAAAATATATTCGTATCAAATTAAGGATGAATATTATCCTTTCGACTGATCTTTCAAAAAATCTAAATAGAGCCGCATCAAAAAATTCTTCAAGATTTTTATTCCTTTTTGAATCACCGTTCTTTAACACCTTTCAAAGCCGAAAATCGCATAAAAAAGTTATAATAAAAAGTTTACTCTTCTTCTTCTTCATCCTTCTTTTAATGATATAGATTTCCTTGGCTTCATAATAAGTTATATAAACCTGTTGTTACATTAAATAAACACCGAACATGATGATATATCAACAGCGAGAAAAAAAATTCTACTTCTTCCTGTAATTCTGTTGTAGTTGTTGCCTTGAGGTTGAGGGAAATTGGCAAGTTTCTGTCACATAATTACACCACAGGCGCGTTGCATAATTATACTTCAACATGAACATGAACAAACATGAATACATTACATTGTATGAGAAATAGATGAATAGTTGAAAATGTAAATATTTGTTAGTGTATGTGAATGCAAATATACATAAAATGTATGAATATGTATGTATGTATGTCTTGTTTGATGTATACAGGATGGAAAAATGTAACAACTTGATGTTGTTGTTGTTAATAAAATGAAAAATAACATTAAAGAGTGGAAGAAGAAGAAAATATACAGGAAACTTACCTTTCCGTCTCTATAGCAAAAAAAAGGAATGAAAATTTTATAAGGAAGAGTTGTTAAAATATGAAACAGGATGAGTACAAGATTAATTTGAAAATTTTCTATAAGGAAATAAAAGAAAACCAACATATAAATAAATTAAAAGTATCTGCTAGATATATTTTCTTATTATGAATTTAATTTCATCTGTAATAGAAACATTTTGATTTAAAATTAACACTTTAAGAGATGGAAAAGGAGAAAAATTACGTAATTTATATTTAAAGAGCAGAATCTAATTGGAAGAAAATTTTTCTATTAAGCGAAAATTTGGGATGAATTTTAGTTTTGGAGAAAATTTGGATTATTCTATTGAGAGAAAATTTTCTCTTTATAATAAATTTGTGCTGCATTTTTAATTTCAAAAAAATTTTAATAAATCCTTTTATTGAGAGAAAATTTGCAATTAATTTTTTGTTCAAAAAAATTAGCAAAAAGTAAAAAAAATAAAAGAAATTAAAAATAAGAGAAAAAAAAACATGAAGAGAAAACCTTTTATTAAAACAAAATTTTGGATAAATTTTCTATTAAGAGAAAAATTTTCATAAACTTTTTATAAAAACAAATATTGGCGTAAATTTGTTATTAAGAGAAAATTTGGCGTAAAGTTTTTATTAAGAGAAAATTTGGCGAAAATTTTTTATTAAGAGAAAATTTGGCGGAAATTTTCTTTTAAGAGAAAATTTTGCGTAAATTTTCTTTTGAGAGAAAATTTTGCGTAAATTTTCTTTTAAGAGAAAATTTTGCGTAAATTTTGCGTAAATTTTCTTTTAAAGGAAATTTTTCCGTAAAATTCTTTTAAGAAAAAAAGTTTTCCGTAAATTTTCTTTTAAGAGAAAATTTTCCGTAAATTTCTTTTAAGAGAAAATTTTGCGGAAATTTTCTTTTAAGAGAAAATTTTGCGTAAATTTTCTTTTGAGAGAAAATTTTGCGTAAATTTTCTTTTAAGAGAAAATTTTGCGTAAATTTTCTTTTAAAGGAAATTTTTCCGTAAATTTCTTTTAAGAAAAAAATTTTCCATAAATTTTGTTTTAAGAGAAAATTTGGAGTAAATTTTCTTTTAAGAGAAAATTTGGAGTAAATTTTCTTTTAAGAGAAAATCTTACGTAAATTTTCTTTTAAGAGAAAATTTTACGTAAATTTTCTTTTAAGAGAAAATTTGGAATAAATTTTCTTTTAAGAGAAAATTTGGAGTAAATTTTCAAAAAATTCCAATGTTCTTCTTCTAAATATGCGAATAATTATAAAAATTAGCAAAAAGTTGTATATTAAGAGAAATTAAAAAATAGTAAAGAAATTTTATTAGGAGAAAATTAGCAAAAACAAAAAAAAATTGTATTAAAAAAAAATCTCAACAAGAAAACTTTTTATTAAGAGAAATTTTTTGATAGATTTTCTATTAACAGAAAATTTTTCATAAAAAGAAAATTTTGCGTACATTTTCTAATTAAAGATAGTTTGGCGTAAATTTTCTGTTAAGAGAAAATTTGGCTTAAATTTTCTATTAACAGAAAGTTGGTGTAAATTTTCTATTAAAAGAAAATTTGGAGAATTTCTTTAAATTTGGAGTAATTTTTTTATTTAAATAATATTTGACGTAAATTTTGTATTAAGAGAAAATTTGACGTAATTTTTTATTAAGAGAAAATTTGGCATTCAGTTTCAATTAAGAGAAAATTAATCTTAAAATCTGCGATAAATTTTCAATGGAGAAAATTTCCAAAAAATTCAGAGGAGAAATTTTATAATAATTTTTTTGGGAGAATTTTTATTAAATTTTCTATTAGAAGAAAAGAATTTGCAAAATTTTTTATTAAGAGAGAATTTACGAAAATTTTTTCCATCAATTTTCTAATAAGTGAAAACTCATTATAATTTTTTTTAGAAAAAATACTCGACAAATTTTCTATAAAAAAAATAAGATGAATTTTCTATATAGAGAAAATTTGGGATAAATTTTTTTAAGACAAAATTTTTAATAAATTTTTATTAAGAGCAAATTTCTGTGTCCATTAGAAAAGTTTTTGTTCAATTTTCTATATGGGGAAAATTTAGAGTTTCGATCCACTTGTTGTTCCTTAAGGGGTTAATATAGACATGCAATTTCATTTAATGTTATTTGTATAGAAAAATGGTTTCCTTGTTTTGATGTGTGTGTGTGTGTGTTTGTGTGCAAGAATTATAAATTTATGTATTTTTATATTTATATTTTTGATTACATAACTGCTGACGTAGTTACTTTAACCTTTGACTAAAATTTTGTTATATTTAGTTTTAGTTGCTCTATCTTCTCTTTGTCTATATGGGTGTATAATACATATTTTCCAGTTCTATGATTTTTCAAATTTTTACTTTTATGTTTGACTAAAAATGCATTTATCTTACTTTTGTGGCAAACTAAAAACAACCCAGTGAACATTTTTATGAAAACTTAACAATAAAATTGGATGAAATAAATTCTAAAATAGAATTTTAAAAACATATAGAATGTTATTCCGTTTCAATAATTTAGAATGGATAAACTTTTTGTGGCTCTCAAGAATTTGTTTATCTAAATATAAAACAGGGTTTATGTAACGGATATAGATATATCTATATCTATATCTATATCTATATCTATATCTATATCTATATCTATATCTATATCTATATCCATATCTATATCTATATCTATATCTATATCCATATCTATATCTATATCTATATCTATATCTATATCTATATCTATATCT
The DNA here is from genome assembly GCA_004302925.2 of Cochliomyia hominivorax. Classification (NCBI taxonomy): domain Eukaryota; kingdom Metazoa; phylum Arthropoda; class Insecta; order Diptera; family Calliphoridae; genus Cochliomyia; species Cochliomyia hominivorax. Next base: position 7,990,514 of record PYHX02000495.1, on the reverse strand, counting down.
ATATCTATATCTATATCTATATCTATATCTATATCTATATCCATATCTATATCTATATCTATATCTATATCTATATCTATATCTATATCTATATCTATATCTATATCTATATCTATATCTATATCTATATCTATATCTATATCTATATCTATATCTATATCTATATCTATATCCATATCTATATCTATATCTATATCTATATCTATATCTATATCTATATCTATATCTATATCTATATCTATATCTATATCTATATCTATATCTATATCTATATCTATATCTATATCTATATCTATATCTATATCTATATCTATATCTATATCTATATCTATATCTATATCTATATCTATATCTATATCTATATCTATATCTATATCTATATCCATATCTATATCTATATCTATATCTATATCTATATCTATATCTATATCTATATCTATATCTATATCTATATCTATATCTATATCTATATCTATATCTATATCTATATCTATATCTATATCTATATCTATATCTATATCTAAAGATCTATAACAGCGAAAGTTCTGAAATTTGGTCTTAATCGCTTTCTCAATGATTTCTTTTATTAGACAAAATGTAGGACGGATGGGACCTAGGAGAGGGGTATGCCCTATTCAAATCAAATATTGATTATCGAATATCTATAACAACGAGAATTTTAAAATTTGGTTCCAAAAACTTTTTTCTAGGACTGAGAAGAATTTTTGTGCAGCAAAGCGCACCGAGTTAAAGCTAGTCCAAAATAAAACCTCTATTTTTCATTATTTCTTTATCCTTCTTTAAAAATTTATTTAATTTTCACTGGGTTTTGCTTTCCCAAAACACTATTTGTTGTTATTTGGTTTTTGTTATTTCTCTTTTTAGCTGGTTACTATTTACGAAAAAAGGAGGAAAATTATAACCACAAGAGATTTTAATATTACACATGTTAGATTATATAACAACATTCGTACGTATGAAACATATATGCAAACATAAACATATACATGAGCACATGTATATGTTGATGTTTTAGAAATTTGTCTAATGTGGTGCAACAATCAAGTTAAATATGCAAAATTATCTAAATGTAAAAATGTAAAAAGAAGTTAAATTCACAGCAAAAATTTTATGAATAAAAACAAAAATACGAAAATCACAAGTTTTAGTTAGTTTTCATATTTTGAAAGGAAAAATTAGAAAAGTTTAGTGGGGGGAAATAATACGATGGTAAGGGAAGTAAGTGATTTCGAATTGTAATACGGAACGTTTGTAGTAAATGATATAATTTTTATATAATTTAATATGACTATTTTCAATGAAGTTTTTTTTTGCCATTACCCTTCATAAGAGCATATGGCTCCACAAAGCTACGCATTGCTACATTTGTTTATTTTGCGTCTTATCCGGTTTGCTATGTGTTTGGTTTTGGGTTCGTGTTATAATTAAGTAGGTGTGATGATATGGTTGTCATCTGTCACTGCCTAGAAATAATGTCCTTTTTGTTTGTCGTGTAGTGGTGGAGAAATTTACAACTCTTGACCTTTCGGTCCTTCCAGGGGATGAATTTTAAAAACCGTGATGTTAATTTTTTTATCATTTTGAGGATTCGAATCTGGGATGTTCGGCTTGTAGATAAGCTTTTTAGATCACTTCACCACGACGCTAAGGGTTTCAAATGAAAAATGAAATAAGTTTGAACTTTGTGTGCCTAAGCGTAGACACTTACAGGGCCCCAAAGTTGAATACCTCGGGTCCTAAAAAATATTTAAAGCGTTCCAAAAAACTTTGAGTTATAAAATTTTTTCTTTAGTGACATAAACTGTATAACACTTCAACTTTCGGCGTAAATTTTTAAATCGAGAAACTACTAAAAGAGTTATGTTTTTATACCCTACACCACTATAGGTGGTTAGCGTAAAATGCGTTTGTGCTTAAGTTCGTTCGACTCATAATCACTTTCTCAGTTGACTTAGCGATGTTCATTCGTCCGTCTGGTCCATGCAACCCTTGTGTACAGTATGTAGGTCGGAAATTTTAGAGATATCTTGACGGAACTTGGCACGTGTAGGATGATTCCTACTGAAATAAGTGATGATGGATCCATTATTTCACCTAACCTCTATACAAATGTTCCTCCCGAAGTGGAGTTCAAGATATAAAGCGATTTCAAATTTGGCATAAATAAGTCTTAAAGTACTTCTAAACGATGTGCGAAACTGTGCAAGAATATGTTCGTTATTTCCATAGATCCCATACAACAGCTCTGTCAAATATTATATTGAAGGCCTTAAATCTTACATATACATCGGTATTATGTTAAAAGTTAAGCAAATATAGATAAACATAAGCAAAAATTCATTTTACGAGGGTCGGCACATAAATTCTTCTAGCTCCTATATAATGCATCCTAAAAAAATCCTCTAAACACATAAACATTAACATAAATTAGAAATAAATAATACGAGGGTATTTATCAAATTTTCGTAGCTCATTTTTATAATCAACAATGTGGTGTAGAGTATAAAATAGTTGGACTTGACCAACAATAACTTCTTACTTCTTTACATAATTTGATGTGTTTAAAAAATTTCTACATTTCGATGTCGTTTGAAGAGATATAAGAAAAAAATAACATAAAACCTCCATTTTGGAAATTTTTAGCAGCCATACGGGGATAAAAAAACTTACTAAAATCGCCTTTTTACTCATTTCATTTTTAAGGAAACTTATTTTTTTAAACAAAAACATATATCTTGGGACTCGTGAATTAAAATCTACAAATGTAGTTTACTTTTCACAAGCTTATAATAATATTGTAATATTAAGTACATAATAATCATTGTGCACCTGAAGAATCCCCTTATTTCCAGCGCGCAGTGTATCCAAATCGATTTGTTTGGAAAAAAATCTATTGGTTTTGAATCGTTTGAGTATCTTAATTTCACTTCACATCTTTAAAGTTGAAGAGTTTTGAGTTGATTTCAAAGAGTACAGATCTCTATCAAGTCTCCAAATTAGGTCATTTTTAGTATGTTGATTTAAAAAAAAAAAACGCCAAAAATTAGTTTATGAATTGAGACAATAAAAAAATATTATATGAAGACTAGTCACATATGTCGAATCTTCAATACTCTCCACCACAAATGCGTGTAAAGTAAATATATTATGTTTCGTACATACACACTCACACATGCACTTACAAACGTACAAAATATAAAAGTTTTTCTTTAATAAAACACAAAAAAACTTAATTTGTTATAAAATTAATTAGATTTTTACTATAACTTTTTTTCTGAACCGATTTTGATAGTTTTTGGAATGGCAATTAAGTACATATAGCTTAATGTTATGGTATATTTTTTAATATACTAAATCAATTTTGTTGGTTTTAAAAAGGGAAATTTCCAGGTCGATAAAAAATACTGAGGCTAAATTTCATTAAGCTCTGTCAATTATTGAGGATGTGAGCCAACAGCAGATGGACAGAGTGACAGGCGGACAGACAGACGGACATAGGAAAATCAAGTAAGAATTTTATTTGATACAACAATATGTATGCAATATATATATACATTATGGAGTCAGTCCTTCTTAGTTTCTTAGATTCACTCAGAATGACAAATCACCACTTGTGGTGGTGGAGGGTATAAAAACAACAAAAAACTTTTTTAATAAAAATATGAATTTTCCATTTTAATTTCAAATTTGGAAAATTTCTGAAAATTTTCCAAATTTTTTGTAATTGCCACAATTGTGGGAGATTTCTTTTAGCCGTATAACTTCTTGCTTTAATTTCGAACCTTTATTGTTCATTAAAACTGAAATATTTCTCCGGAAATTATTTTTTCCATAACCCAATTTCCTAAAATAGCAATTTTAAAGAATAAATTTACTGTTAAAACTTAAAAAAAAAATACATTCGCAAAATTTTTTTTAAAAGATAAAATTGTAACGGATGCCTGTTATTGTTATTGCAGTAGTAGTGGTAGTAGTAACAGTGTAGTTTGGCATGTAGTGGTAGTTGTATTTAGTTGTAAAATTACTCTAGTTATGTTATTGTCACTAACATATAAACACACGCATGCAACCACCCAGAAAACAAATGTATAACGGATATATTACAACATTTCCGTTACAAGCTAACTTGCACTCACACACACACACGTACAGCTATTTTAACATCAATATTTCTAAGCGTGTGTGTGTGTTATACCACATTCTTAATAAGTAACAAACATAAAAAATAGAATAAAACATAGAAAAATCATATAGAATTTCCTTTAATAGTTACGAAATGAAAATGAATTTGTGATGGAGAAAAAAAAAACAGAAAAAGAAGAGGAGAAATAGAAAAATAAAACTGAATTCATGAATTGAGGCTAAAGAAACTTATTTTTGAAATTCACCTGCTGTTAATAAAATAGAAAAATGAGTTGAAAAAAATATATAGAAAATAACTAACAGCTACCAAAAAGGATAACGAGAGAGAGAGAGAGAGAGTGAACAAAACTACAAACAGTTGGATTACTACTCCATTTTCTATTTCTATTGCAGCTGTTTTAGTTGCAATTTGAATTTTTTGTTGTCGCTGTTGTTATTGCTATTATTGCTGTTGTTGCTACTGATGTTTGCCTTCATGTTCATATTGCTTGATATGAAATTTGTACAACTGCTGCTGGGTACTGTTGCTTGTCGCTGCATAAAAAAGAAATTAAAAATTCAAACACTAACAAAATTTCAATCTAAAAGCAACAACTACAAACACACGAACAACAACTAATACGACAACTACAAGAGCAGTAGCAAATATTTGCAACAAAAAACTTGTCAATGTTTTAAATATTGAAAATTTATTACAGTGTGAAATAAAAGTGAAAGTGAAAATTAAATTTCGAATATGATTTTTGATGAATCAAATTTAAATCGAACAACAAATTTTCCCGAATGGATTTAGCAGATTTTCGTTCATTATTTTGATTTTTACACCCTCCACAAGCACAAATGGTGAAGAGGTTATACTTTTTCATTCTGTGTGTAGGGCTAAGAAGGAATCACCTAAGTCCTTCTTGCATTGAAGAAAAATCTGAGTCGATTTAGCTTTGTCGTCTGTTTGTCTGTTCGCATGTCTGCTTGTCCATCTGTCTGTTGTCCCGCTCATATCCTTAATAATTCATCAAGACTGATTATTTATTACTCTAAGAAGTTTCCTATTTAAAGCCGCTTCAGTATGTTTAAAGATATAGACCGATATCTTAGGCAACCTCTAAGTTAAAACGAAGTCAATTATATATCGACACATTAGAATAAAATTTTACCAAAAAATTGAGGCCGTCTGAAAAGGGGTTAAACTAATAGCGCTACCAAATGAAAGCTATATGTAACATTTTTATACGATATGTTCATTTAGATCATAAAGACTCGTATTGCGAGTACTTTATTCATTTGAATTAAAGTAGTCTCAACATTTTGTTGTTCGGTTTTATTAAAATTCGTTTTGGAAAAACTTCTTGAAATTAATGTTGAACGGCCAACTATTTTATCTAGTCCAATGCAAATTTTCACCCAAAATGAAATTTTTAATAGACAAAAGCCATCAATAATTTTTTTTTAATAAACATGCCAAATTTAAGGAAGGTAGGTCCAAAATTGTCCATGACCCTCATACTAAAGTGCCTTTATTTGGTAAAATGAGTACTAATAAGTCTAAAAAATTCTGTTCCAGTATTCTGGTGGTGGCCCTTAATTTTCCTTTGTTTCCACTTAAGTTTAATTAACTTTTGTTCTCTACTGTTGACTTATATATTTAACTATCAATGTTTGCATGTATAAAAAAGAAAGCCAGGATACATTTTAAAATGGAATAAAATTTTTAACAGCAGGATGTTGTCATATTTATGTGGTACACATACACATATATATTTATACCCTACACCACAGTTGGTAGTTGAGATATTATGCGTTTGTGCTGATGTTTGAAACATTCAGAAAAAATGGAGTTACACCCACCTTTAAGTATACCGAACGTATCCGAATCAATTTCTGAGGTTATTCAACGATGTCCTTCCATCCGTCTGTCTGGCTGGCTCTCCTTGATTACACTCTATAGGTCACATTTCTCAGGATAAATTCGTAATAACTTGCGAAATTTTGCAAATATTGGAAAACGATGTGACAAATTATGCGATTTTTTGTCCATTGCTTCTCTTAGGTCCAATACAAGCCCACTTTAAATATCTCTTTGATGGGCGTAAATCTTACATGTAAGTTGGTATTGTGATAATAACTGGTCAAATTAAGATAAATATAAACTAAAATCGTTGTTCATAATAAATTATTAAACGAAGGTCGGTCCATAATTTCTTCTAGCTGTTATATAGTCCGCCCAGTCTCAGAGAAATTAATTTTGAAACTCCTTAATTTCACATAAATGTTAGATTCACTTTGTGGTGTAGGGTATTACATAGTCGGGCTTGACCTATTTTAACATTTTTACTTGTTATATTATCCAAAACCACAAGTGGTGGGGAGGAATTATCACAGACCCCATAATGTATATATATATTCTTGCATCAAATCAAAATCTGAGTCGATTCAGCTTTGTCTGAGTGTTTGTTTCAATAAAATTTGTCCTGAATATTTGTTATAATACAGAGAAGTTTCCTTTTAAAAACAACAAATCAGTTCAGTTTGTTAAAAGATAAAGACTGATATCTGAGGTAACCTCATAGTTCAAGGGAAGAACTTCCGTAAAATTGTCAATTTGAAGTCGATAATTTAAAATGAAAATTTCTCCATAATATAAAGTTATATGGACTTCATTACCAAAATTACCAAAATTATTAGAATCGGTTCAGTTATATTTAAAGAAAACGTTATATAAAACGTTTGTGTATGTGTGAGTGTGTATGTATGAAACTTAACGTATTTATTGTGTGTGAAGGGTAATGAAGATTCGGCATAGCTGAATACAGGGTTATTTCTTCTTTTTCTATATTTTTCCCCAAATACATACACTCATTTGCATGTGTTCATCTATATACATATAAAAAGTTTTTGCATATGTAGTTGTAGCTTATTTTAAATGAATATTCATATTTTTGTTCACACTATGAAACATAAAAATGAATGAATGAAAAAACTGAACATGAAAAGAATTGGCTAAATTTCATACACAATTTTGCAAAAATAACATTAAATGAAGAGAGAAAAATTTACTTTTTCTTCTTTTAACTGTTCATTAGTAACTATTTTTTGATGAAATATTAGAATAACTAAATCATGTTTTTAGATTTTTTTCCCATTTCATATCATATGAAATATGAAAATAATTAGTTCTTGGAATTGAAAGTTAAAATTGAAAAATGATTCACATTTTCTAAAGTAAAATTCTTTATAAATTGAATTAATAAAATTTTGATTATTTGAAAACTTGAAAAGTGATAGATTTTCTTTATAAAAAATCGATATATTTTTCAGGAAATCTTTATTGAAAATGTTGTGCGTATAATTTTGAAATATTTTGTATATTTTGAGGATAATAAGAGATATGAAAAAATCTAAATATTAAATTAAATATATGAATTAGAGTCATTTGATTTCATATTGTGAATATTTATAATAATTTTGTCTTTTCGACAATTAACCCTTGAGTTATTAAAGTCAGGGTAGGAAAAATTGTGCTCGAGAATTTCATTTTCTATTCATATTCGTTTAGAAACTTATTATTTTCATATTATAAAATTATTTGGGAAACTATCAGATTTTTTCTGGGAAGAACCAAATTTCTGGTAATTTTGTGTTCTTACTAAAATTATTAAATATTTTCAACAAAACCCAACTTTCACCAAGCATCCAAAGGTCTGTCTTCAAACTTTTTCCAATTTTATTAAACAGTACCGGTAGAACTTGGCTGTTAATAGAAAATCTGTTTCAGGTAGAAGAAATGGTCCAAATGAAGTTTCAAGGTCAAAAAATAAAAAGAATTTTCAAAAGTGCTCACAACACATCAAGTAGGCAGAAGCTAATGCAGGTCTAAAAACATACAAGGCTCAAAAAGTTCTGGTCAAAGATTTTATGCTGCTGATGCTTGAGAGATTGTTAAAGAAAAGTTTAGGACCCAAATTAGGTACAACGATCTTTTAAAGTAAAGATTTAAATTTACATCAAGGAATCTTTAAAAAAAACTCTGCTTCAATTCATAAGACTTCACAAGATGTTCATTTAGTTTTGGCCCGACATGCCATTCTGTCATTATGGTAAAAAATTTTATAAACGGAGATGGACTACTCGTTCAGGCAAAGTGGGGGAATTTGTTAAAAAACGTATAAAAAAGTGTTTCCGAAAATGGTTCAAAATTTCACCACAAGTAAATTATTAAGAAGTAAAACTGTAAGTTTAGTGGTTTCGTTTCATCAACATATATGTATGTTAAGAATTTTTAGATCTCATTCCTTATATTCTTGCATTAAATCAAAATTCTATTGAAACTCGCCACGATTATTCTTGTCTTACTGTTCTTTGTATATGCAACTAATTTGATAAATATCGGTCCATATTTGGTTAAATCGCCTGTAAAGTAACTTTTAAATCTGACTTGAACACTTGAAATTAATTTAAACAAAATTAATTTAATATTTTTTTCATTTTTAATTTTTATTTGTTACTTCCAGACCCGGCAAACTTGGTTTTGCAAAAAAAAAAAAAATGCTTTGTATGGGCGATACCTCTCCCTCTGGTCTTATCCGTCCTACGTATTGTACAGTAAAACAGTTCCATGAGAAAGTTGTCAGGAATAAATTTGTGAACTCTCGCTGTTATAGTTCTTTAGACATAATCGATATTTGCTCTTATGGGGGTACTTCTCCCCTGGTCCTACGTACATACATACATGCATACATACACACGAACTTCCTATTTATATATATAGATCATATTTTGAATCATGAATATGTGTAATTATCTACTTTAAAGTTCCTGATTTACATTATCTTCCTGTATTTAGAATTATTGTGAATTATTTTATATTGAATTTGTACAAGATCAAAAGAAGATCATTGAACAGTAAGTTCAGAATACCCCGACGATCAAAAAAGCTGATTAATAAGGTTTTCCGGCCTTCTCTTGCTTAAACCGCCACCAGGGTGGCACCACATTTTTATGCAATAAATAATAAAGCAGGAATTATCATTGAAATCAACAACAAATTTGTTCTAAACTCTTTCAGATCAATATTATAGTTCCGAACTTTCGGTATTTTGTACACTGGTTCATAATCCTATAAACACACATAAAAATTAAACAAGAAGAACATTTGTAAGGGAGGCTAAGTCCCTATGCCGAAATATTAATACGTACCGAATTTCATCAAGATGTTTAAAAAATTGCGAACTCTAGAGGGCGCATAATGTTTACATGGACACCAAACGGACAGACAGACGGACGGATCGTTAAATCGAAATGTGGGTTAACACAATTTTTTTTTGAATACCAAATGCACCCACCTTTGGTGGTGTAGGGTATAAAAATAAATGTGTTTAAAGTAATATGTATCAGTGTAGCATTCATACTGATAAAAATATTACAAATATCTCTAGAGTCCTTTCTGCCCCTATGGCAATACTAATGCCGTTATTATCTTTGTCTTTTCAATTAAAAATAACTTTATTTTAAATAAAGTGAAAAAAAAACAAAGAAAACATTATTTTACAATTTAGAGACACTGGAGACTTAATTCCAAATGATAAATTTATGTGGGGAATTTTCCACAATTATCTTATATCTTCTCAGTTAGTTAAACATTTGAAGATAAATATCGCGGGATAATGTTATACTACATTTACTTTTATTACAAAGGAACAGATAATTTTAATTAGAGAACAATTTATTAAAAAAAAAGGAAATCAGGATTTTAACCTCATTCCATAGCATTATTGCTAAAACATTTAGTAAAACAAATATACTAAATTTAATCTTTATAAACATTTAACTTTTATTGTTATAACTTAAATAAGTAAATATTAGTTTTTTTATTGTTTTTGTTTTATTACTGGCAAAAAAAATATAAATTATTTAAATTGCAGCTTAAAAGTGTTAAGTTCAGTAATAAAATTTGCAACAAAAAGTTTTTAATAAAAAAAAAAACAACAACAACAACATTGAAAATTAACTTATTATGCAAATGCATTTGTAGCATAAAATCGTAAAATGCTTTAAAACTTTTTTATACAAAAGAAAAACTAAACTTTAAGTTTAATAGCATGTGCCTGATAAATAACGAAATGAAAAAAAGCGTGATGAGAGAGGGAGGGAGGGAGAGAGAAAACACTATTATATTTATATGCATGTCAAGTATTTCAAACATATTTACCACACCCACAACGACAGTCTGCCGCTAGTCTGAGTGACATGTGAATAAACTGTCAGTTAAAAAAAACAAGACAGTGTTTTAAAACAAAAACATTTTCATATAAATCTTACAATTTCATCCGTGTTCCTACAAACTAGTTCATTTTACAAACAATAAGTTTGTTCTAAAGTAAAGAAAAGCTTATCACTTTCAGCTCATCCCTTTTTTTGTTATTCCTCTCAAGATATTGTTATACCCTACACCACCGTAACATTTGTAACATACAGAAAAATGGTGTAACATCCATCTTTTAGTGTACTGTTGACTTAGAATCACTTTTTTTTGTCAATTTAACGATGCCCGTCCGTCTGTCTCAATATGTCTGCACGTTGTGAACACTTTAATGTATTGATATTGGTGTTATTCAATATTACGGGTATCTCCCATACAAATGTCCTCCCAGAATGAGAACATTAAGCTCATAAAAGTCCTAATTATAAAACGATTTAAACAAAATTTGACATAAATACATCTTATAATATTCTAAACCAATGTGGAAAATTATGCGAGGGTCGGTATATTGCTTCTCATTAGTCCCATTGAAGCCTCCATGCAAATATCACTTTGAAGGCATAAATCTCACATATAAGTTGATATCATAATAATAAAGTAAAAAATTGATTTGCAAAATTATAGGAGGTGCGGTCCATAGTTTCCTGTAACTGCCATTAAATCCCCCACAAAAATTGCATTTTAAACACATAAATTTCACGTAAATATTAGTTTCACAATAATGTATTGAACACCTAAGAATTAATCAGAAAATAAAATTATACGAGGGCCGTTCATAAATTTTTTTGGTGTATGGTTTTTCATAGTCGGGCTTGACCGTCTTTAATATTTTTAATTGTTTTTTTACCTTCCAACATCACAAGTGGCGAGGAGGGTGTATTTACTTTATGTATTCGGTGTGTAACGCTAAGAAGGAATATATATAATGCTGCATCAAATCAAAATCTGAGTCGATTTAGCTATGTCCGTCTGTCTGTCTGTTCTGGCACGCTCACATCTACAATAATTGACAGAGATCAATGAAATTCGTCCTGTGTATTTGTTGCAGTCCTCAAATGTTTTCTATTTAAAAACAGCAAAATCGGTTCAGTATATTAAAAGATATAAACCGATATCTGACGCATTCTCAAAGTTCAAGAGAAGAACTTTCGTAAAATTGTCAATTATAAAATGAAAATTAGAATAAAAATTTCTCGTAATATTAAGTTATATGTTCTTCATTATCATTCCAAAAATTAACAAAATCGGTTCAGTAAGAGGAAAGTTATATACAAAAATATAAATTATTTGATGACTCACTAAGTGTGTGTGCTATTTTTTCGGAAAAACATTTGTATATATCTGTGAGTGTATGTGCGAGTGTCACACGCTTTTATTGTAGAGGGTACTTAAGATTCGGCACAGCCGATTATAGCATTCTTACATGTTTGTTATTCCAATCAAAAATAGTTTATCTCTTATATTTGTTTAAATATCGCCTTAACCTCCTCAATTTCTTAGTTTCAGTATTAAAAAACAACAACAAAAACAACTAAAAAGTTATTTTACAAGAATTCGCTGCAAAATATGTGAAAGTGCAGTGAAATATGCAACACAATTTTTTTCTTTATTCACAATTTTCATTAAAAACAAAAAAAAAAACGGAAAAATGAAAATTATTAAGCCAACAGCCAACAAAAACTTCTATGGCGCTGCTATTTACAACAACTTCATTCTATTTTGTGTTTTGTTTTTCTTCTTTTCTGGCTTTTGTTTTTAGTTATTTTTATCATGTTGACATAACCGAGTTCCTCTTTTTTTCGTCTTGTTTTTTTTTGTTTTAATCAGACTCATTTAAATTCATTTTGTTATTTTGTAGTTGTAGTTCGTTCTAGTAATTGCAGTTCAAGTCAAAGTAGTTGTTGTTGCTACACTTTACAAGTAAATGTTGTAGTTGTATAATGTAGTTTTTCTTACACAACTACATTTATGTATACATGTATTAGTTGTAAGAGTGACTTGCACTTGGCGGGGTTTTTACAGCGTTGTTTCTCCTTCATTTACTTGTAGTTTTTTTTTGTTATTGTGTTTGTAATCAACGAAATTTTGTAGACAAAACAGAAAAAATCACAGTAACTGCCTCCATCATATTTATAGTCGTTGGTTTTGTATTTGGTGTTTTGGATGAGAAATCGCAAAAAATAGTTGATAAGAGATTTGGTCGAATTTATGTTCTACGTTCTGGAAAATGTAAATTCCAGTCTAGTTTAGAACTGAACTAGAACTGAAGAAGAACTAAACTAGAACTGAACTAGAACTGAATTAGAAATGAACTAGAAATGAACTAGAAATGAGTTAGGAAAGTAAACTAGAACTGAACTAGAAATGAATTAGAAAGTGAACTCGAACTGAACTAGAAATGAATTAGAAGGTGAACTAGAAATGAACTAGAACTAAACTAGAACTGAACTAGAACTGAACTAGAAATGAACTAGAAATGAATTAGAAGGTGAACTAGAAATGAACTAGAACTAAACTAGAACTGAACTAGAAGTGAACTAGAACTGAACTAGAAATGAACTAGAAATGAACTAGAAATGAACTAGAACTGAACTAGAAATAAACCAGAACTGAACTAGAAATGAACTATAAATGAATTAGAAATGAACTATAAATGAACCAGAAATGAACTAGAACTGAACTAGAACTGAACTAGAAATGAACTAGAACTGAACTAGAACTGAACTAGAAATGAACTAGAAATGAACTAGAAATGAATTAGAAAGTGAACTAGAACTGAACTAGAAATGAACTAGAAGTGAACTAGAAATGAACTAGAACTGAACTAGAAATGAACTAGAAATGAACTAGAAATGAACTAGAAATGAACTAGAAATGAACTAGAAATGAATTAGAAATGAACTAGAAATGAACTAGAAATGAATTAGAAATGAACTAGAAATGAATTAGAAATGAACTAGAAATGAACTAGAAATGAACTAGAAATGAATTAGAAATGAACTAGAAATGAATTAGAAATGAACTAGAAATGAACTAGAAATGAACTAGAAATGAACTAGAACTGAACTAGAAATGAATTAGAAATGAACTAGAAATGAACTAGAAATGAATTAGAAATGAACTAGAAATGAACTAGAATGAACTAGAAATGAATTAGAAATGAACTAGAAATGAATTAGAAATGAACTAGAAATGAACTAGAAATGAACTAGAACTGAACTAGAACTGAACTAGAAATGAACTAGAAATGAATTAGAAATGAACTAGAACTGAACTAGAAATGAACTAGAAATGAACTAGAAGTGAACTAGAAATGAACTAGAACTGAACTAGAAATGAACTAGAAATGAACTAGAAATGAACTAGAAATGAACTAGAAATGAATTAGAAATGAACTAGAAATGAACTAGAAATGAATTAGAAATGAACTAGAATTGAACTAGAACTGAACTAGAAGTGAACTAAAACTGAACTAGAAATGAACTAGAACTGAACTAGAACTGAACTAGAAATGAACTAGAAATGAATAAGAAATGAACTAGAACTGAACTAGAAATGAATTGGAAATGAACTAGAAGTGAACTAGAAATGAACTAGAAGTGAACTAGAACTGAACTAGAAATGAACTAGAAATGAATTAGAAATGAACTAGAAATGAACTAGAAATGAACTAGAAATGAACTAGAAATGAACTAGAACTGAACTAGAACTGAACTAGAACTGAACTAGAAATGAACTAGAAATTAATTAGAAATGAACTAGAAATGAATTAGAAAGTGAACTAGAACTGAACTAGAAATGAATTAGAAATGAACTAGAACTGAACTAGAAATGAACTAGAAATGAACTAGAAATGAATTAGAAATTGAACTAGAAATGAACTAGAACTGAACCAGAAATGAACTAGAACTGAACTCGAAGCGAACGAGAATTGAACTGGAATTCATTTTTAGGTTTCAAGCTTAGTTCAGCTTCAAAACAGTCCTGGTTCAGTTCCAGTTGAGGTTTTAATTCAAATTCTAGTTCAAGTTTTAGTTCAGTTCTAATTCTGGATGAAGTTCTATATAATCAAGTACTGTTTTAAGTTTTGACTTTAGTTCTGCTTCCAGTTCTGTTCTGTTTAAATATTGTTTTTAATACGGTTTCTAGTTAAGAATCTAGATTCTAGTTTTTTTTCCAGATCTGTTCTTGGTTTTGCAAATATTTTAGTTTTATTTCAAGTTCTGTTCCTGGTTCTCTTTTTAGTTCCGTTTTAGTTCTCTTTCTTTTCAGTTCAGTTTCAAGTTTCTTTAGGTTCTGTTTCTATTTGCAATTTAGAACATTTATAACCCATGTTTTGATAGTGTAGTGTATCCATCACTATACAAACATATATATATTTGTCTTTTAGTTCACTTGTAGCAAGTATATGTTGCAAGTAGAAGACTTGATGTTTAATATTATTCTACCAACTTTTCTCTTGTTATTTTTAGTATGAGCGTATTTGTTATGATATTCTCACAAACACAAACATTTAAATAAGGCCATATTGTCTTACATATACATACGTATGTATATGTATTTAATATTATACTCTTAATGTTTGTATTTTTATATAATTCTGCTGTTAAAAGCGTTAAGGCAGCAAATTACAAAATTAATTTTTAATAAACTTGATGAAGTTGACACAAAATTTTCTACAACAAAATGATAATTGTTTGCAAACAAATAAAAAATAATAATGATAAAAAAGAAATGAGGGAAAGGCAGATGTTATGAAAACGTTTAAACAAAAAATTGAAAAATAAATATTGAGATAAAATACTAAAATGGGTTAATGAAGAATGAAAGAAGGAAGTTTTATTAATTTTTTAAGAGACATTAAAAAACAGTGAAATGGAAATGTTGAAAATATAATTTTTAGGTAAAAAAATATTAAATTAAACGTTATATGAAATGTATGAAAATGTTATGTAAATTAACAATTGAAATTGAGAGCGTATGAGTTATAGGAGTATTGAGAAAAAGCGTTAATATTAAGCATACGCCGAGTTGGATATTAAATGTTAATCTTTTCTGTTTAAAAATTGGAATAACATGTTCTTAATAAAAAGAAATTATTTTTTCTTAGAAATAAGGAGTGAAATCGAAAAATTCTAAACATACATATATGTTTGGTAATAAAAACGAAATCACTAGATTTACACTTTTAATATTTTATTTAATTGAAATTATTAAAATTACCAAACAACAATCGAAAAGGTTGGCCATCTCCATTTAAAATCTACCACACCTTTAGACACCTATTTGTGCCTTATTTTGTGCTTTAATTCTCTTTAACAAGAGCTCAATATCTCTCCGCTGGCCTAAGTTGTGAGCATTTGAAAGATTTATCTATTTTGCTGTAAACACTACATTATTGTTTTTGTACCACTCAAGTCAGGCTAAAAATAAGTGAACACATTCTGAAGTCTTATGACTGGAATTAGCTTTTTTGTAAATATGATGTTAATTTTGGTATTTATAGAGTCCGTTGTACCAAATGATTGGCTTAATTGCTGCAATTACATATTGCTTGCATTACTGGGAAATTCAACTGATACTGGGTCTGAAAGTTTTATTCAACTCTCCCTCGAGCATCGGCAACATAAAACTTTTGAACTGGAAGTTACGAAAAATATGCCAGAACACACGTTTCCTTATCCATTATGCGGAAAGAATAGAAAACTTGACTTCAATTTCTGTGCTCTGTTTTTAGTCTCTAAACTATTAACAGCATTCCTGTCAGAAACTTTTAAGAAATTTTCCAAATTGTTCGAGTACTGAGCTAGAGACATTGCTTTGCTACCCGATGTGCTGGGAGCTCATTTGAAAATGCTTTCTATTTTTGGCTTTAGAAACATCAACTGCATCATTTTTATTGGCTGGAATATATTTTTGGGCAATTAAAAAGTTCTCCCGGTGCTGTTTAATAGCATTGGAAATGGTTCGACGGCAGACCTTTGAATGCTTTTTGAAAATTCACTCATTTAATTTAGAAGACATTAAGCATAATAACTGACATGTCCTACAAAGATAAACTTGATGAAAAATACTTGGGTTAAAAGTTTTAATTAAAAATGTATGTTAAGAACTTTTGGATATATCTCTTATATTTTTTTAATAAACCCATTTAATAAACCAATTTTAAACGTTATTTTTTCTATAACACATTTTTTATTTACACACAAACACACCCAGAGATTAACCGGAAATTGCAATATTTTAATTTTCGTATTAATAAATAAAAAAATAAACATTTATTTATATACATTAATCATTGAGTGTGTATGTGTGTATTTTCCTTTTCATTTTAGTGACACGTGTGAAGGTAATTTAAGAACTTGTTAATTTTGTTATTAATTAATTTCATTTATAAATTTATTTCCGTTTTTAAATCACCATTTAATTTACTCAATTAATTTTATTTAAATCCCTCAAGTTAAACATCAAAAGAAAGTTAAATAAATTTTATTAAAAGTATGAGTTTGACATGTATTTTAAGTCAGTTAAGATATATATTTTATGCTTAATTTACAATAAATTACATAATATTTAAATAAAAAATTCAAATTGAAAATATGAAGAAAAAAATGGAATTACACTGATGTACATTACAATAAATGCACACATTTTTTAAATACTTTTTTCATTAAAACTTTTAAATTAAGAATTATTTCAGCTTGAAATAATTGACAGATAATTTGTTTAATCTCAAGAAGATTAATATATTCTTAATCTGATTAAAATCAGTCACAAGAAAAAAACAAAACCCAACTTGTTCCTACAAAAAGTTGACCAAGAATTCAAAGTCTGCCTTCAATTTGTTTCCAATCTTATTAAACGGTACCGGAAAAACTTGTCTGTTTATGATGTTTCAAAATATTTTTAAAAAAAGAAGTCACTTTCAAAAAAGCTTCCAACAAATATGCTCGAACTATTCGCTACGAAAAATTAAAAAAAGTTTCTGACAGGAACGCTGCTAAAAATTTGGAGGCTTAAAACTGAGCATGAAAATTGTAGTGAAGTTTTCTGAATGGAATGGAATGTTGAAGAAAAGTTTAAGACTCAAATGCAGTAAAAATTTCCCAGAAAGTTTCCCACTCGCGTCAAAATAGCCGCGAGTGGTACTAGAACAATAATGTGGTAATTGTAACAGAAGAGGAAAATTGTCTAAATTTAGCTTACGGCGTTGATGTTATATTGAGCTCTTGTTCAAGAAAAGAATTGAAGAGCGCAATAAGTCTGGTAGAATGTCTGAGGAAGATTTAGTTTGTTCCTCATCTTTTGGTTAATTTTGTATTTCCCTTGGAAATTTTTAATTTAAATCTTTTCCTGTCCCTTTTTAGCTTCTTTAAATCTTATGAAACTCATCGATTAGATAAGAAAATTCAGCAATAAAATTAAAATATTTTGGATAAAAATATATTTTTATCCAAAAGAAATTGAAATTTATATTTAATTTTTGGTAATTTTAAAAGGCAATTTTACATCTGCGTTTATAGAAACATTCCACATAAAATGACATCAAGAATATTTGATAGCATGAATAAGAAAACTTTCTTGTTTACTTTAAAAAGTACTGTTAAGTTGCTATTGGATGAGAAGATTAAAAAATTGTAAAAAAAATAAATGCGTTTATAGGAATATTCATCAGTGTTGAAAAATGTGTCTGAATACCAAAAAGAAAATTTCAGGTGGCTTAGTGCCAAAAGGTTTTCAAATATGCAACACAATTTAATGAGAATAATATCTTCAGAATCCTGAACACCCTACACGATTTAAATATAACGGAATAGAAAAATTTACAGGCTCTAATAATACAACTTCCTCTTTTGAATTGGTGAAGAGTTTAAAATCTGTTAAAATAAAGTTCATCCATAAAATTCTCCTTTTATTAGTTGCTGAAATTGTGCTCAATTTTCTTCAATAACAGTTTTTTTCTACAAATTTATTTTTATTTTCATAATTTTTGGCAAAATTTTGGCAAAATAATTTTAAAGAAAAGTGTAGATAAAAGTGTTTGTATTTTATTGATATTACTGGCCAACAAAAAATCGCAGTCAGTAAGGAATTGGGTCATTGATTGTTTGACTGCTAAAAAAATTATCCACAATTTGTGTGATTTTTTTACTTGAGTTTAAGTTTTTTTGCCAAATTCGTTCGGTTTGGTTTTTAACATTTTTTAGTTTTTTCTGTGTTATTCCCCCAAATAGTGAGTGATATATGTATGTTCGCTGTGAATAGTTATTGATGTAAAAACTATATGTGTGAGTTTGTTTATTTATTTACATTTGGCAGCAATTTTTGTTCATAAAAACTGAAAAAATTACTTAAATATCTAAATCAATAGTTTGGTTGCATGGAATTGTGTTGGTGTTTGATATGATTTTCGGAATGTTGTAAAAAATATAAAATTCTCTCTCTCTTTTCATGTAATGAACTGTGTTTAATGTGAAACAACGTTAAATTAACATTTTTTAAATTTTTTAAAAAGGTTGATTTAATTATATTTAAATTAATTTTCATTGATTTTTTTCTGTATGTAGTTTTGTTCCTCATTTTCTTTCTTTATCTTTTCCTGGAACAGATAAAGTTCTGTTAGCAATTCAATTTCAATTCTATTCCATTCTGCATTTAAGAATACAGTAGCATTTTCAGTTCTGTTTCCAGTTGTTTTTCTAATTATGTTTCTTTTCGGTTTCTAGTTTGGCTTCAAGTTTTATTTTGAGTCTCGTTCTATTTCAGGTTCCATTTCTAGTTCTTTTACTCCTTCTGCTCATAGTTATGTTTCAATATATGTATCTACTTTGGTTTATGGTTTCACTTATGGTTCCAGTTATAGTTGTATTTGAAGTTCTATTTTGAGCTTTTGCTGGCAGTTCGATTCCTACTTCTGAGCATACTTTCGATTCTGGTTGTTCTTAGTTCTGATTCGATTTTGTCTTCCAGTTCGATTTTTATTTCTACTTCCAGTCTTGTTTTAGGTTCTGCATTTAGTTCTATTTCTAGTTCTTTTTTAGTTTCAAATTATGTTTTCAATTTCTGGTTTTATTTCTAGTTTCTAGTATTGTAATTCTAGTTCTGTGGGTCGTTTTGTTTCCTATTCACTTTCAAGTTCTGTTTCTAGTTCAGTTTTAGTTTAGTTCTAGTTTAGTTCTACTTCAGTTCTAGTTCAGTTCCACTTCAGTTTTAGTTCAGTACTGGTTCAGTTCTAGTTTAGTTCTACTTTAGTTCTAGTTCAGTTCCACTTCAGTTTTAGTTCAGTACTGATTCAGTTCTAGTTCAGTTCTAGTTTAGTTCTACTTTAGTTCTAGTTCGGTTCCACTTCAGTTTTAGTTCAGTACTGGTTCAGTTCTAGTTCAGTTCAAGTTCAGTTCTAGTTCAGTTCTAGTTAAGTTCTACTTTACTTCTAGTTCAGTTCTAGTTTAGTTCCACTTCAGTTTTAGTTCAGTACTGGTTCAGTTTTTGTTCAGTTCTATTTCACTTTTATTTCATTTTTAGTTCAACATACATTTCAGTTATAATCTATTTATTTTTTAGCATATAAAACATTTTCTGAATATTTTTTTGGTTTAAACCAGTTCTATTGTTAGTGATTTTTGTAAATCATTCTACTTACAATATTTGCTTTTCTCATATAATTTTAATTGACATAAATCTTTTAAGCTCTTAAAATTTTATTCTAAATTTTCAAAGTAGCAATTATCTCTCTAAAGTCAACATTTACATCCATTATCCCCATGAATAGAAATACACTTTTTTAAAATATGCATAATATTTATTTAATATTTTTACTAAACAATGAAAATTATTTTACTTTTAATGCATATAATTATTTAATATCTTATTGTTCTACTCTCCTTCAGAAAGAAATCCGAAAATGATGTCATAAACATAAAAATTTTTTAGTATTAAATATTTATCTAAATATTTAACAACAACAACAATCAAAGTTCACTAAAGATGAATTGTTGTTGTGTGCAAAACAATAATAAAATATAAAAGGAAAAGTAGAAAGATCATAAAATAATAGAAGAATAAACAAGTAAGAAGTTATACTTGCTCAGAGCCGAGTATTTAATACCCTACACCACATTATTGGTAATGTTTGGTAGCTACCAAAAATTAATGAACCACCCTCGTATAAAGTATTTTTTAATTTATACTTCAGTGTACAGAATATTTTACTGGTACCAACTTCATTGTGGTATTACGACGTGTTTTCTGTGGGCGTTACATGGGAGCTAAAAGAAATTATGTACCGACCCTCGTAAAATTTCGCACATTGATTTTGGTTTATACTTGTCTTGATTTGATTAAATCTTATTACAATACCAATGTTTTTGTGAGATTTAAGCCCTTCAAAATGCTATTTGAAGGGGCTTGTAAGGGACCTATGAGAAATAATGGACCGATCCTCATAAAATTTGGACCATTGTTTTAGAATATTATAAAACCTATTTGTGCCGAATTACATTAAAATTGTTTTATATTTTGGAATTTTGTGATCTAAATACCCATTCCGGGATGAGTATTTGTATGCGGTCTAGGTTAAATAATTGACCAATAGTCATCAATTTCAATAGGCATCGTCCCTGGGGCAAAATAAGCGTACATGCCAAATTTCATTGTGATATCTTTAAAATTGCGGCCTGCATTTTGTTCTCAAAGTTAACATGAACAGCCAGCCGGACAGTCGGACAAACGGATGGACATTGTTAAGTTGATTCAAAAAGTGATTCTGAGTCGCACGGTATATATAAATGTGGTGGTAGTAATATTTTTTCTGTGCGTTACAAACTCAAGCACAAACGCATTATACTCGAACCACCTAAGGTGGTGTAGGGTATAAAAATATACAGAAAAGTAAGTTGGCAAAATCATATACAACTCACTCAGCTAACAACAACAACTAACAATCAAAACTAACAAGCAAAAGTAATGAATAACAACAAAATTTTTAAAATATAAACTGATAAAAAATACATACAAAACACACATACATACACAAATACATTGATATATAGACATTCTTTAAGTAAATAAATATAAAAATACCAGTTAAAATTCTTGAAAAATATTTTTCCTTTCAATAACACCAACACACTAATACATGGAAGAGAGAGTGGTGAGAGTCTCCTGTAGAGTACAAAATGTAAGAAATACTAACAACAAATAACATACATAAACTTAATCTAGTTAAAAGTTTTTGTTGTTTGTTTACAAAATATCCGTGTAGATTTATTTATATGTTTGGTTGTTTGTGTGTGTGTGTGTGTTTGCTTTTTTCTCATATATGACAAATTTATCTAAATCTTTTTAATATTTTTTAAACTCTTCATGGAACTGTTACTCATACTCGTTTAAAAGAGAACAAGAGAGAGGATATAAAAATGACAGTAACACTTAACATAAGAGAAGAATTTAACGGTTCGTAGACTAAAATTAAGTACTTAATGCCATGTGTTTGGTACTTTTTGTAAATTTGGTACTTTTAAGGCAAAAAAGGGGGAAAACCTTAATTTGATTTTTTTGATATCCTTCAAATATTTTAATTCAGTAAACATAGAAATAGATTTCACAACATTCGCATCATATAAAAAGGAGGAAAATGATGAAAAAATTGTCCTTTTAAAAGATTCTAAAATTAAGATTTTTCCCAAATGACACCCTTCTCGAATTATGGTGTTAAGGTTATAAAATTCTTGAATATGGTTCAATTTTATTGAAATTCGCAACAATTTTTTTTCTACTTTCTTTAATGCACATAGGAAATTTAAAGAATATCGGTCCTTGTTGTTAATAGTTACCATATGGTTCAACATTATTAAATTTCAGTACAACTTTATCTCTAACCGAAGGATTATAATTTTAAGCTTATAAAAATTTTAAATAAAAACTAATTGAATTTCAGCTCAATTTCTAAATGTCTTGAATATATGTTATCAATTTTACCTGTTTAGGTACATATTTTTCATATAGTTCCCATAATAGGCCCCTAAATCGAAAACGAAAATTCTTATATATGAATCAATTTTATGGAAAATCACGACTAAATTTCTAGCAGTCATACATATTTAAGGTGTGAGATCGACATAAAAAGAAAACAACTAAACTTGCAGTTTTAATTTTTTCTGTGCTCCTAAATTTTCTTTAAAAAGAAAGAGAGCCCAATATCTCTTCACTGGCCTTAATTCCGGGCACTTTAGAAGATTTGCCTCTAATAGTACAAACACCACATTATTGTTCTTGTCTCACTCAAGAGCTTATTTACCGTAGCAACAGGATGCCAAGTCTGTCCAAAAGTAAGTCGACACATTATGAAGTTTTATGAATGGAAGCAGCAATTTTTTTAAACATTATTTGATGTAAATTTCGGTGTTTATGGAGCTTTTGGTAACAACTGTTTGGCCTTTTTTACAACAATTGCATGTTGCTTGTTACACCACAAAATTTTTGGAAAATTTTTAATGTTTTCGGTCATAAAGTTTTCTTCAACATTCCCTCGAACATCGGTAACTAAAAATTTTTTACCTGAAATTTGCGAAATTTTACGTTTCGTCATCCATCATTCAGTAAGAATTTTTGTGGAATCAATTACCTAAATTTTCGTGCTTTGTTTTTAGCTTTTATATTTTTAGCAGTGTTCCTATCAGGATTTTTTGAGCTTCTCAGGGTTTTAAACCTGCGTTAGCTTAAACTTTACGCACCGAATAATCCGAGCACTGTGTGAACAGGGCTGATATTCTTCCAGATGTGTAGAAAGAAGGCTTTTTAAAAATGCTTACTATTTTTTTCTTTAAAAAATATCATATGGACCATTCCTTCCATAGCATATTTCACTTTTGCTTTTAATTTTTGCATAATCTAATTTAGGTTGTGGAGGGTATTAAAAATTCGGCACAGCTGAATTCATCATTTTGGTTGGTTTTATTTTTACATGGCGTTTTTCTAATTCTTTGAATTAGAATAATATTTACAGTTGAAATAAAACACTAAACTGTCTCTTTTGATGAGATTTTACTGTAATATTTATACCCTATACCACCGTAGGTGCGTTGGGTATTATGCGTTTGTGCTGATGTCTGTAACATGCAGAAGAAAATAGTGTAATCCCCACCTCTAAGTATACGGTTCGACTCAGAATGATTTTCTGAATCGATGTAACAATGCATGTCCGTCCTTCTGTCTGTCCATATAAACGTTTTCAACAGCCTCCAGGATCGCAATTATTGCGACATCTCAATGAAATTTGGTACATATTATTATTTTGATCTAAGGACGAAGGTTATTGAAATTGGCCATGTTCGATCCAATACAAATATTCCTTCCAAACATTGGCACAGGTAAGACTTATTATATTCTAAAAGAATATAATACTTATTATATTCTAAAACGATGTGCAAAAATATGGGAGGGTCGGTCCATTATTTCCCATAGGTCCCATAGAAATCCAAATATCACTTTTAAGGGGATAATCTCACATATACATTGGTGTTGCAATAACAACTGTTAAAATTTAGGTAAATATAAGCAAAAATCTATGTGCAAAATTATACGAGGGTCAGTCCACAATTTCTTCTAACCCTCCAGCAAAATTCTTTTTTAAATCTCACAATAACGTGCTGCATATTTAAGAATAAATAAAAAGAATATAAAATTATACGAGGGTCGTTCATTAATTTTTCGTAATAACTATTTATAACCAACATTGTTGTATAGAGTATTATATAGTCGTGCTTTACCCACTATAACATTTTTACTTGTTTTTCTATGTGTTTGATAGGGAATTTACTTATATTTACTATGTATATTTATATATATGTTTGTATTTGTATAGTATTTATGTAATTTTTTTCTCTATATGTGTATGTGTACCTCTTTGTTTATTTATTTTTATGTCTACAGTTATGGCATTTTGCTTAACGCTTGAATTGTCTGCTTTTGTAGGTTATGTACGTTTTTTATACAACATTAAACTTATAAAATGTATGAGTATAGGTTTTTTATGTTTATGCATTTGTTAGTATGTCTAACTATATTTTTTATAAAATACTTAAATGTATAAAAACTTTACACAAACACACACGTGTGTATGTTATACTTTTGCAGGTGTAGTAATTTCCTCTTGTAGATTTTTAGCTGAAAGAAAAAAATAACTTGTCAAAAGTTATTGTATACTTATAACTATTTGTATGTGTAAGTGTGTGTATGTATTTACAGATATGTGTGTATTACTAAGGTAACAATTTCTGTTATTCATTTTTGTACAAATGGTGATGGGGGTATATTAACTTTGTTGTTTTGTGTGTATCGCTAAGAAGAAATCATCTCAGACGCTATAATTTATATATTTTCTTGCATCAAATAAAAATCTGAATCGATTTAGCTATGTCCGTCTCTGTATCCGTCTGTCTGTATGTTGTTGTTACGCTTACATCCAGAAAGTTTTATAGAGCTCAATGAAATTTTGACTGAGTAATAAAAAGATATAGATCGATATCTAAAGCAACCTCTAAACTGTCAATTAGAAATCGACAAATTTAAATACGATTTTGGCATAAAATAAAGTTCATTATCATTTCATTTTAAACATTATTAAAATCGGTTCAACCGAAAAAAAGTTAAAGCCAAAACTATAACCAATTTTATGACTCATTAAGCGTTCCTGTGTTGTATTTACAAACGTATTATATACGTTTGTGAGTGTATGTGTGGGTGTGTGTATGTATGTACGAATCATAATATAATTACTTTCACTCATTTGTAGTGGAGGGTATTGAAGATTCGGCATAGCCGATTATAACTTTTTATTTGTTTTTATTTTTGTTTCGCTTCAGTTTCATAAATTCGTTTATGTACTAATTTTGTTAAAGTGTTTGTAACATTAAGAAATTTTAAATAGATTCTTAAGAATCTTGGAAAGCAATTAGCAAGTGTTCATTATTTAAAAGAATCTACTTGAAATGGAAATTTTATTCTAGAAATATTAGGTTGATGGAAGGAATTTAAATTTGGTTATAGAAATTTCACTATAAAAATTTTATATATGAAAAAGAATGAAATAAAATATGAAAGAAATAACAGATCCTTCTCTGTGATAGCCTTTTTCGATGGTCTTTTTATTAAACATTTGACTGCTGTTTAACGTATTAAAAGATATATATTTTCTTAAACTGACTTTTCAGTTATGTCTTTCAACATTTCTATGCGAAATTTGTAAATTTTGAATCAGAGGACCAAGTGTTTATATAAACGTTTTGTATTGTTCGAATCATACTTAAGTTTATTGTGATGGTGACTTTATTTTAGAAACATTCCCTGTTCCCTGGATCCATCAGGAACTTGCGTTCCACCTTAATCAATTGAATTACATTAGGGTTTGCAAAATATTCAGGTTTTGGGATCTTAGATCATATATCGCTCACTTGCTGCAAGGCCGTCAATACTCAAAATTCAAAAGTTTGGACTTAATATCGATAGTGTTTGCTATATAGTAAATAAGCCGATAACTTAACTGACCACTTTTGGGCAAAAACTATGCATCGAAGGGATAGTGGCAAGAATTTATTATGACAATAACATAATTTGTTGACTATTGCTGAAAAAGGGTGATATTTCAGAGGCTCATTTATTTTTGTATAGTTGAGATAATATTTCTAAAAGAGTGTGAATTTTATGTCCTTATTCATGATTTTCAATGAATTAATTTCTCGCAGCATATGAGCGATATAAAAAATAGAAATTGCTCGGATTTGGTAAGTTTGGACTTAGCTCTTAAGCTAAGAAAAAACAAGTAAGAATGATATATATTTTCGATAGAACTTGGTAGAGAGGTACAAAATGTAGGACGGATATGATTAGTGGGAGGGGTTAACTCATACAAAGAAAATAATGATCATCGAATATCTAAAGAATCACTTCATCGCAAATTTATTCCCAATATTTTTTCAAGTAACTGTTTCACTGGACCGAATGAAGGGCGGATAGGATCATTGGGAGATATGTACCCCATGCAAAAAAATGTTGATTATCAAATATCTAAAGAACTATAACAGCGAGAATTTTCACCTTTGGCCCCAACCAATTTTTTAAAGAACTATTTTACAAGTTTTGAAATTCGGCCCCAAACACTTTCTCAAGAATTTGTTTTACTGATCAAAATATTGAACGGGTAGAATTAAGAGGAAAGGAATATTTAAAGAACTTTAAAAGAGGGAGTATTCAAATCAATTCAAATTACTTGCTCAAGGATCTTTTTACTGGCGAAAATGAAGGACGGATAGATATATCTCAGATATCGCTCTATAAATTCTTTGTTACCGGACCTATAACAAACTATTTGAGACAATAGCAAATTTTCAGATTATTATTGTGGCCGTTTGAATGTTTTCAAGTGAAGACAGACATTACTAAATCGTTTCAGATATAATATACTCTATTTTATCACTTGTGGTGATGGATGGTTCAACAAAATTCTGCCCCACTGTACAAACAAGCCATATTTTGTTCGAATTCGTAATTATTAGTAATTTGCCGAAAATTGTTGGGATTTATAACGATTTTTCAATTTAAGATTAAGAAAAAATCTGATTACTGTAGCAAATTAGTATATTCGCCCTGTCCTCTTTCTAGATATTTTATTTTTGTATATTTTTTTCTGTTCCTTAATGTGACATTTATTGTCAGTTTTATACTTTTTTGTAGTTTTTCTTTTTTATCATATTATTTCTATTATTTTCCTTGTTTTTGTTGTTATTTATTTCAAGGAGTTACGAATCAACTGTCATAAGCCTATTGATTATACTTATAAATATATTCAAACACACACACACTCAAATATGCTTATATTTTTCCTATAAAAAGGTTATTTTCATGATATGATATTTATTAAACTGTTTTTTAATACTTTTTGGAAGAAAAAGTTAAAGTTGACTAACAAATCTTTGATAAATTTTCCAATAAGACAGATATTAAGAGTTTTCCAAAGAATGAGGAAAAGGAAGAAAATCCTAAGAGATATTAAAATAGTTAGAGGACATTTAAATAAAAGATTTCAAAATGAGCAAGAAGAAACTGACAGTTGTTTTTCATAGAAAAAATTATTTCCATGTTTTTAGCAAATTTTTATTAATTCAGAGAAAATGACAGTAAATAAAGATGTTTTTAGTCATGTCAGGTCAGTCAGGCGTATAAACAGATAAATTAATAATAATTTAAGATAATTTATAAAATATTTAATACAAGATAAATTAAGAAATGAATGCCTTTTGTTGGAAAACATTTTTCTAAGAAGCACAGTGGTTCGAAAAAAATCCTTTTATACCCTCAACCGCCACAAGTTGTGAAAAGGTATATTAACTTTGTTACGCCGTGTGTAACGCTAAGTTGGAATCATCTCAGCATAATCAATCAATGGAATTAATCATGCATAAAATCTGAATCAATTTGGTTATGCTCGTCTGTCTGTCCGTTTGTCTGACTGTCACGTGTATGTCATCTGCGGGTGTCGATGAGCTGGTTTTCATAAACGCTATTATGGATAAAACAGACACCGGTACAAAACATTCAGCCTATGATGTGCGTATGTGGTTAATGTACAGAAAAAACATGAAGCAAAATTAACATTGAACATAGTTGATTTGAGATTGAATATATATTTTTTCATTTAGTTAAAATTAACCGTTTTTACGTTTGTGGTGAAATAATATTTTATATATTAGAATCTTTCGATACGATATTTTTAAAATTAATTTTTAATTTCGTAAAATTTCAAAAATATTCTCAAGAAACTGTATTTACTGTGAAACAATGTTAAATAAACATTTTTTTCTATGAAGCTTAATCATAACTGAACAAAGTTAAATTATTTTAATTTTAATTAATTTTTTGTTTGTGGCTCATGCCCTACCGAATCCACCACAGTATATAGACCTCAATCTAACAGCAGATGGGTCAAGAAGCGATCTAAATTTGATCTTCAAAAGGCGTTTAAGGAATAATGAATAAAAATCGGGAAAGAAGTTACAAAAAGAAATTTAGTCCATATAAAGCTGAAGTGTTCGGATGAAGTTATAAAGCGAAAAACGGTTGCCCACTTAGTACTGAACAATTACATAAATTCGTTCTAGATCCACTGTAAGGAATTAGGTTTATTATGGTATAATAATATATTTTTTAATTTTCATCATTTTCCCATTTAAATGACATTTAACATCTTCCAAGAAGATAATTGATTTTACTTTTCATTTTCTCCAAATTTTTTGTTGTTTAGATATCAATTTTCTAAACATAATTTGGGTTGTCATTTTAAAGTGTATTTTATACTGAGTGCTTTTCATTGTTCGTATGTATTAAATGTTTAGTTGTGTGTGTATTTATGTGTATAGAACTTTATGTCATTCAAATTTATATTTTTTTTGAGAGAACTTTAGAAAAAAATGCCATTATTTACACATGAGAAATGTCTAAAACACTTATAAAAGTTCTTTTCCTTTTCATTTTTATATTCATACACATAAACACTTAACACACATACATTTTTATACTCGTATAGTTATAAATATATGAAAAAGGAGAATAAAATTTATTTTGTTAGAATAAGCAGGAGTTTTTTTTATTATATAAAAGTGAAATGTCACTCCTAATAAGAATGCAATATTTTTTGGGAAATTATAGTTGTAGTTGAGATATAAAAGTATAAAATTATGTTTTATTTTATGAAAATAGTTGGTATAAGACGAAGTGAGAAGGATCGCTTATATCCTACCCGGGAATTAAATTTTGCGGAAATCCTTTTTTAAATAGACTTCTTTATTTCATGTAGACTTTTATTCCGAATTTCTAATGAATTTTTTCTGTATATCTAGTCAAATGCTTTGAAAAATCACTCTTTTTGTAAAAATTACATAAAATTCTTACTGAAGATGTCTATTTTTAATAATAATTTCAATTTTTATTAAAAATTTATTTTTTGAATTTTTAGTGAAAATTTGAATTTTTAGTAAAAATTTGAATTTTTAGTGAAAATGTGAATTTTTAGTGAAAATTTGAATTTTTAGTGAAACTGTGAATTTTTAGTAAAAATTTATATTTTTTTAAGTGCAAATTTGAATTTTTAGTGAAAATTTGAATTTTTAGTGAAAATTTGAATTTTTAGTGAAAATTTGAATTTTTAGTGAAAATGTGAATTTTTAGTGAAAATGTGAATTTTTAGTGAAAATTTGAATTTTTAGTAAAAATTTGAATTTTTAGTGAAAATGTGAATTTTTAGTGAAAATTTGAATTTTTAGTGAAACTGTGAATTTTTAGTAAAAATTTTAATTTTTTTAAGTGCAAATTTGAATTTTTAGTGAAAATTTGAATTTTTAGTGAAAATTTGAATTTTTAGCGAAAATTTGAATTTTTAGTGAAAATGTGAATTTTTAGTGAAAATGTGAATTTTTAGTGAAAATTTGAATTTTTAGTGAAAATTTGAATTTTTAGCGAAAATTTGAATTTTTAGTGAAAATTTGAATTTTTAGTGAAAATTTTAATTTTTAGTTAAAATTTGAATTTTTAGTGAAAACTTGAATTTTTTAGCGAAAATTTGAATTTTTAGCGAAAATTTGAATTTTTAGTGAAAATGTGAATTTTTAGTGAAAATTTGAATTTTTAGTGAAAATGTGAATTTTTAGTGAAAATTTTAATTTTTAGTGAAAATTTTAATTTTTAGTGAAAACTTGAATTTTTTAGCGAAAATTTGAATTTTTAGTGAAAATTTGAATTTTTAGCGAAAATTTGAATTTTTTAGTGAAAATTTGAATTTTTTAGTGAAAATTTTAATTTTTTTAAGTGCAAATTTGAATTTTTAGTGAAAATTTGAATTTTTAGTGAAAATTTGAATTTTTAGCGAAAATTTGAATTTTTAGTGAAAATTTGAATTTTTAGTGAAAATGTGAATTTTTAGCGAAAATGTGAATTTTTAGTGAAAATGTGAATTTTTAGTGAAAATTTTAATTTTTAGTTAAAATTTGAATTTTTAGTGAAAACTTGAATTTTTTAGCGAAAATTTGAATTTTTAGCGAAAATTTGAATTTTTAGTAAAAATTTTAATTTTTTTAAGTGCAAATTTGAATTTTTAGTGAAAATTTGAATTTTTAGTGAAAATTTGAATTTTTAGCGAAAATTTGAATTTTTAGTGAAAATTTGAATTTTTAGTGAAAATGTGAATTTTTAGTGAAAATGTGAATTTTTAGTGAAAATTTTAATTTTTAGTTAAAATTTGAATTTTTAGTGAAAACTTGAATTTTTTAGCGAAAATTTGAATTTTTAGCGAAAATTTGAATTTTTAGTGAAAATGTGAATTTTTAGTGAAAATTTGAATTTTTAGTGAAAATGTGAATTTTTAGTGAAAATTTTAATTTTTAGTGAAAATTTTAATTTTTAGTGAAAACTTGAATTTTTTAGCGAAAATTTGAATTTTTAGTGAAAATTTGAATTTTTAGCGAAAATTTGAATTTTTTAGTGAAAATTTGAATTTTTTAGTGAAAATTTTAATTTTTAGTGAAAATTTGAATTTTTAGTGAAAATTTGAGTTTTTAGTGAAAAATTGAATTTTTAGTGAAAAATTGAATTTTTAGTAAAAAATTGAATTTTTACTGAAAAATTGAATTTTTAGTGAAAAATTGAATTTTTAGTGAAAAATTGAATTTTAGTGAAAAATTGAATTTTTTAGTGAAAAATTGAATTTTTAGTGAAAAATTGAATTTTTTAGTGAAAATTTGAATTTTTAGTGAAAAATTGAATTTTTTAGTGAAAATTTGAATTTTTAGTGAAAAATTGAATTTTTTAGTGAAAATTTGAATTTTTAGTGAAAATTTGAATTTTTTAGTGAAAATTTGAATTTTTAGTGAAAATTTTAATTTTTAGTGAAAATTTGAATTTTTAGTGAAAACTTGAATTTTTTAGCGAAAATTTGAATTTTTAAGTGAAAATGTGAATTTTTAGAGAAAATTTGAATTTTTAGTGAAAATTTGAATTTTTAGTGAAAACTTGAATTTTTTAGCGTAAATTTGAATTTTTTAGTGAAAATTTGAATTTTTTTAGTGAAAATTTGAATTTTTTAGTGAAAATTTGAATTTTTAGTAAAAATTTGAATTTTTAGTGAAAATTTGAATTTTTAGTGAAAATAGAGAAAAATTATGTAACTGTTGAAAACAACCATATTTATGGTAAAAACAACCACATTATTGTGGTGTCTGATAAAGCTAGATTTTGGATTTGGTCCCAGGATAATGAGAAACGACCACATAATGTGTTTGAATTTTAAATGGTTAAATTATTCGTTTTTTAGGTGCTTGATCCATTCTATTTGAAGTTAATAATCTCAGTAGGCCGTTTGAAAACCTTTTCTTCTCTCTCATTTAACATTCAGCTACGTCAATGAGATCATTTTCTTTACCTAATGTTTCGTGATTAATGAGAACTACTTTTATTTGTCATATTCGATTTGTCACATTCGACTTGTCATATTAATTACAAGAGTTGTTTTGTTCAACGACCTTACATGTACCTGGAAGGTTTAACCATCTATAGGGTGCACAGGTGAACGTATACATTCTCATTTACATCCTGTTTTAATACTCACACATACTCATGTACAAATGAATATAAAAATATTGTTTGTTCACTTAAATTTGACAATTATATCACTAAATATGAACACAAATACACTAATACATATATGATTGTCTACAAAACACAAATTTAAAATATTAAATTATTTAATGAAAAAAATATTTTTACAAAATCTCTGGCCCATAAAATTGTTGAATATAAAACAATTTTAAACAAAACGTTGTACCAAATTATAAGAGGATCGGTCCATTATTTCTCATAGGTCCCATAGAACGAACCTTTTAAATATCACTTTGCAACGCGAACATCTCACATATACGTGGGTACTTTGATAATATATGTTGGAATTAAGATAAATACAAGCAAAAACTGGTGTGCGAAATTATATGAGGGTCGGTCCATAATTTTTTCTATATCCCAGAAATGTATACTTTAAAAAAGCATAATCTATTGTATACTTAAGCATAAATAAAAAATCAAATTATACGAGGGACGTTGATAATTTTTTCGTAACAGTAAATTTTCAACTAACAATGTGGTGTAGGGTATTACATAATCGGGCTATTTGTTTAAAATACATTTTTTGGAAACAAATATTCCTGGAATTCCAAAATTTCCCCAAAATATTTAATTCTTTTACGGATCTGTTCTAACAATATTATGAAACCATATATGAACATCTAATTACGTTTAAGTAGTTTTTCTTAAGAGTTCTTGTTCTTGTTAAGACACTTTTTACTCCCCAAAAAATATCTTATTCTGCTTCTGGTATTTCATCTTCGTCATACTTTCTCTTTCTCTCTCACTCTCAAGCTGTCATGGTGTATTTTTTTGTTGTTTTTATTTATTTTTCATCGAAATAAATGTCTAAAAAGTGTTTGAAATCGTTTTTCAAACACTTGAAAATTTTTAAAAGACAATTTTGAAGTTTTTTTTATACCCTACACCACTGTAGGTGGTTGGGGTATCATGCGTTTGTGCTAATGTCTGTAACATATCCTTAAGTAAAATGTTCGAAACAGAATCACTTTCTGAGTCGATTAAATGATCTCCATCCGGCTGGCTGTAGATATTAATATTTTGAACACTCTACAGGACAAATGGCCAAATTTGTTCTGTTTTATATCTCAGGTTCCTCCCATACAAATGTCTTCCGATAATGAGGTTTTAAGCTCATTAAAATTTCAAATGCGTTTTAAACAAAAGTTGGCAGAACAAAGTCTTACGCTATTCGAAAACGATAAGCAAAATTATGCGAGGGTCGGTCCATAAAGCCACTCATGTTGAAGGGCATAAATCTCACATATACGTTGGTGTTATTAAAAAAATTAGTCAAATGTAGATAAATAAAAGCAAAAATTTATGTGCAAAATTATATGAGGGTCGGCCTTTAATTTCTTGTAGCTCCCATAGAAAAATCCCCAGAAAAATAAATTTTTAAATACATAAATTTCACATGAATGTTAGCGTAATGTGATTGACATTTAAGAATAAATCATAAAATCAATTATACGAGGCTCGTCCAATAATTTTTCGTAACATCCATTTTTAAACGCATAAATTTCACATGATTGTTAGCGTAATGTGATTAACACTTAAGAATAATTCTGAAAATCAAATTTTACGAGGGTCGTTCATAAATTTTTCGAAACTACAATTTAAACAACAATGTGGTGTAGGGTATTATATAGTTGGTCTTGAACGACTATAACATTCATACTTGTTTTAATACGTATGTGTGTGTTAGTACGAATTTAGTTTCTTATGTGTGTTTGTGTACTCTTGTTTATCAGTTCATATTTAAGGATTTTTGCCTAAAAAAGACTTGCAAGGTTTCAGTTCTTTTCCATTTTTTCCTCTCGAACACAAAAAAAACAACTGAAGTTGTTTTGGAATCTTCCCAGAAAAGCTCAAGTAGAAAAAAATAAATATTGAATTTCGTTGGTAACGCTGTTGAGGAAATGGCAAAATGTTATCTTGGATTTGAAGATTATTTTTTTGTTTTTCCCATCTCTTATTTATTGTCATCATAAAAAAAATCAAAAGAAGTAAAAGGATAAGGAAATTGTTTAAGTGGTTGTATATTTTGTCTGAATTTATTGGTAAATATTTGATCTTGTTATTTTATTGTAGGTTATGGAGAATGAGGAAAATAAATAAAATATTAATAGATTTTTTAGTGATTTATTTTTTCGTTTAGTTTATTAAATTTAGTGAGAATTATTTATTACACCGAGCAACAATTTAAACTCAAATGCAACAGATATTTTTGTTCTGAAACAAATAAGATTGCTATATTCAGCTATATCGAATCTATAATACCTTTACCATTACATGTACAGCTGCTTTCAAAATAATAGCACCACATAAATACATCTTCTTTAAGAGGCCTTAAAAGTCATTTGATGCAAATATTATAGTTCAATTCAATTAATTTTCTTACCAGAAGATTTGATATAACTTGGCGTCAAAATAATAGGTGCTATTATCCCGATTTCAACTGTAACAAAAAGCCAAATATAAATAATTGTTGTTAAATTTTTATATCCTTCACCACAACAAATGTTGAAGTGGGTATGTTAAGTTTGTCATTCCGTTTGTAACGTTAAGAAGGAATCATCTAAGACCCCAAAATTCTTGCATCACATCAAAATCAGAGTGGATTTAGCTATGTAATTCTGTCTGTCTGTTGTTGGCATGGTCCCATCCAAAAAAATTGACAGAACTCATTGACATTTGGCCTAAGTATTCGCTATGGTCCTGAGAAGTTTCCTATTTAAAACCAGCAAAATCGGTTCAGTATATTAAAAGATATAGAAATTTTGCCATAATGTTAAGTTATGTGTACATATACATACACTCACAACTATAAGTTTAATTCATTCATATACAGAATTTCCTTTGTTAGTAATAAGAGTCGACCATCGCTTTCCTATTGAATTTATTACATTCAGGTATCTTTCCACGATAATAGACATTCATGCCTGCTCTATACCGACCCCTATTTCATACGTATATGTACAAATTATCAATTGGACTCCATTATTCTAAAACCACTTTATAGTTATTTTGTTGGTATATTTTGGATCGTTTTCTTATTGCACGTCCCAAATCAGCGACATTTCTTCAGATCTATGCGACAGCATTAATTCGTCTAATATTTTCACTTATTCTGAGACTTTACCATAATACGTAAAGCAACTACATACCATTGTACTAGAAGCATCGTGTATGAAAGTCTTTTTTTTATTTTTTATTATATTCTTTAATAAGAGGCCTTTTTACAAATAAAAATATTTTAGACTCATCGGTCCTCATGTTGAGCAATTAAGAGGGGGACTTTTCATGGTCTATAAGCTTTCAAATTATATTCCCTAAGCTTTCCGATATAGTTTTAGTACTTATGCACAGATTTAATTATTTTTTAATTCCCAGAGCTGAGATAAATGTCGCCTTCAATAGTATTTCGTCCACGATTTCCTGCTTTAAATTTGTAGGTTATGGTTTTCCTATTTATTTTTTCATTGTAATATTTTATTGTTCCGAGAAAAGTTTGTTCATCAGAACCACGCTTTCTAATGACTTCATGCTCTTATGAGGTACCGTGTTAAGACCAATCAATTAACTAAATTATAATAACACGCTTCTTGAAAACCTTGTTTATTATAATAATTTACAACTACACTTTTTTATAGTAAATGTTATAACTATTGTATTGTTGTTTTAGAAATAATGCTATTATTTTGAGAGGTCACAATTTTTTCCATTTTAATTGAAATAATCGTGTCAATTTAAAAGAAATCTATTCATTTTCTCAGAGACGATATTTTGAATTACGGGACTACAAAATTGTGTATAAAAATAATCATGAACAAAAACACAAATTGGCATCGAAGATGTGACATGGAAGTGGTGCTATTATTTTGACCGCAGCTGTATAGATGTATGGATGAACAATTTTAAGATAGAAACATACACTATAATACACCTTATGCACATAAACACATAAAACTATTTACACATAAAGTGAAGTGTTTAAATTTTATATATAACTTTTTATATATATCCGATTTTGATGGTTCTTTGCACTGCATTGGGAAGTATTTAACTTTGAATTACAGTTAAATTTTATTTATTTAAAAAAAAATGACAAACGTTTTTTGTCCGTATTTCAAGGTTTCCTCAGATATCGGTTTTTTGATTTTTTGGTTTTAAATAGAAAACTGCAATTTTTTATATCGGTAAATCGGCTTAGATTTTGATGGGATGCAAGAATATATATTCTTTTTTTACATTTTACATTTTATTTCTTTTTGGCGCTGTGCTGAGAATGACAAACTTAAGATACCAACTATCACCACTAGTGATGGTAGAGGATATAAAAGTCAAGGTATATTAATCATGATATTATTTAGGAATAACTCATATCATATATCATATAAATTCCCTCTTTATCAAACAGAAATATCCAAAATCCTCATACTTTGGAACGTGACTTTTTTTATTCAAAATGTCAAAGTGGGACATAATCTTTTTTCCAAATAAATCTGTATCTTTTGATCGCCTGGATGAATAAACATTATCAAAATCTATAAATTTATTTAAAAAAATTAAGTTTGTAACATGTATGTGTGTGTAACTTTATACTGAAGATAAATTAAAGATGATTCCAACTTTGTGATTTTACATCTTACAATTATTCTTTATTTCACCAAACATGGATGGGGCTCGTGGGCAGATCATTGTCCTACGCTCATCCTAATTTAATCTACAAACATTCTCGTTAAAGTTTATTCATAAAATAATAAAAATATAAAAACTAAAAAAACAAGTAAGAAGGTTGTAGTCGCTGAAGCCCGACAATAAAATACCCTACACCGCAATTAACTTTGGTGCAATTTAATTTTCTGATATATTCTTAACTGTGAAAATTTATGCGGTTTTTTTTTAGTTTGAGGATTATATAAAAGCTTGAAGAAATTTTGGACCGACCCTCGTATAATTTTTCACATAGAATTTTGCTTATATTTATCTTAATTTTACCAGTTATTATTACAATATCACCGTATATGTGAGAGTTATGCCCTTAAAAGTGATATCTAGAATGTGGTTTTTATGGGGAAAACAATTGACTGACCCTCGTGTATTTTGACACATCGTTTTAGAATATTATAAGATTTACTTGTGCCATATTTCATTTATATCGTTTTAAAACCCCATCAGAGATACCTAATATTTTGAAAATGTCTGCTGTGAAAATTTTATGAACAACCCTCGTATAATTTGCTTTCCTTATTATGCTTATGTGTGCAATATATATTATTATGATACAAATATTTATGTGAAATTTATGCGTTTTAAAGGGATTTATATGGGAATTAGAAAAAATTATGCACCGACCATCGTTTATTTTCGCACAGCTGTCTATATTTATGTCATATATGACTTAATATTTTACAATACCCACGTAAATGTGAGATAATAAAGTTTCAAAGTAATATTTGGAAGGGTGGTTGTATGGGACCTATAAGAAATAATGTACTAATCCTCGTATAATTTGGCACATTGTTTAAAAATACAATAAGACTTAGCTTAGCAAAACTTGATTCAAATCGTTTAAAATGTAGGCATTTGATGGGTTATAAACCTCATTCCGAGGGGACATTTGTAAGGAATCTATATGAAGTAATAGACCGATCGTAACCAATTTCAGTAGGCATCGTCCTTGGGCCAAAATAGTAGCAAGTGCAAAATTTCATTAAGATGTCTTTGAAATTGCGACCAGTACTTTACGAACAAGCTTTACATGGACAGCCAGCCGGTCGGATATGCTTAAGTGAACTCGCTAAGTGATTCCGAGTCGAACGGTAGATTTAAAAGTGGTGGGAGGACTATTTTTTCTGCCTGTTATAAACATCTGCACAAACGCATTTAACCCCCAAAATCTATAGTGGTGTAGGGTATAAAAATTGCTTCTACCACACTGTTCAATGTACGGAAAATTATTTTCGAATTATTCTCCATTTGAAGTTATAAAAGATTTTTACCTTCATTTTTTTCAATTCTGATTAAGAGCATAATTGCTCACTAAGGGAAGATAAATAAATTGTAACGGAATTTCATTAATTTACTTAGAAAGATAAACTACGCATGAATTAGTTTAGATGAAAATGAAATATTATTTGATCCTTTTTTAAGCTCTTTTAAGCCCTCTTTAGAATTAAAATCGTAGAAGACTCTATTTTCCTAGTGCGGTTTCTAAACAACATCTAAATTGATCTTATAAAGGTTGAAAATGAAAAACGATTCAGTGATAACTGTGTAGCCTACATTTAGAGAAAATAATTATTTTATTAAAAATTCGCTCAGTCAATTATGTCATTCTCAATTTTAGAGTTTTACTAAAAATTATTGGAAACTTTTCCACTTTAATATAAAATTCCACTTTAATATCAAATTCTATAAATAAATATTTATTAAAAATTCTATTAAGTTTCAATTTATAAATAATTAATTTCATATTTTTTTTTTAATTCAAACTACGAAAAAAATAATTCAAAATTGAAATTTATTTATATTAAAAATAATAAAAAAAACTAGAGAATAAATAATAAATTTTATCTAAATTAAATTTTAATTTAATATTGCAGTCAATTTAATAATTTTTTCTAGTGCAGCTGTTGTTGCTGCTGTATGTTGCTGGTTATTTATTTTTGTAGCAACAATATTTATTGACAGTTGCCGTGTGGTTTTTATCAGTCTAAAAACCAAATTGTAAAAATAATCACAAAAAAATGGAGAGAAAAAAACTGCTAATTAGTTTTTAACACTCAACAAATGGATGACCACAGTGTATAAAATTAAAAAAGAAATGTTTTATATTTAGTTGATTTATAACTAGAAACGGATTTTTGACTCATTTTTATTTTTCAAACCATCGGATCTTTCAAAGAGTTTAATTTTAATTAAAAAAATACATAATTTTTATTGCTCTTTGAACAAGAGTTTAATTCTAAAAAATGATAGAAATTAAATAGATAAAAATCAAACAAAGAGCAAAATCCGAAAAAGAATTTTATAATGAATAATTCGCACAAAGAATCAAAAATAAAGAGCTGAATCGAAAAAGTAAAAATAGAAATTTAAAAAAAAAAGAGTTTTATTTTTTAATCTCTTCAAAGAAGACTACAAAAATCATTTAAAATTTGAAATTTTACTCCGAGTTTTTTCTTACTCTGATTTATAGTTAAATGTACGTACTGCATTGGAAATTTGTGGTTAAAAATGAGAAGTGTAAAAGGGGTATTCAAAAGGGGCCTTTTT
Organism: Cochliomyia hominivorax; assembly: GCA_004302925.2. Taxonomy (NCBI): domain Eukaryota; kingdom Metazoa; phylum Arthropoda; class Insecta; order Diptera; family Calliphoridae; genus Cochliomyia; species Cochliomyia hominivorax. The sequence goes on along the minus strand of PYHX02000495.1, from coordinate 7,951,132 downwards.
GTAAATTAAATATTTATAATGTAAAGTCTTAACCACTGCATGTGGTGAAGAGGTAAGAGTATATTACCTTTGTCATTCCGTTTGTAACGCTAAGAAGGAATCATTTCTGACCCCCATAATGTATATATATATATACTTGCTTCAAACCAAAATCTTAGTGGATTTTTTCTTTGTCAATGAAATTTCACCTGAGTTTTTCTTATGGTCCCGAGAAGTTTCCTATTTAAAACCAACAAAATCAATTCAGTATATTTAACGATATAAATCGATATCTGAGAAAACCTCAAAGTTGAAGAAAAAACTCCCTGTGTGTATGTACAAAATGTACTTGAATTAATGTATTCCCTTCATATGCAATTGTGGTGGAGGATATTGAAGATTCGCCGTAGCAAAATATAACATTCTTATTTGTTTTTTATACCCTACACCACCATAGATGGTGGGAGTATTATGCGTTTGTGCAGATGACGGGCAGAAAGAATAGTCCTATTAGTGTTCTCTTCGACTTAGTATCATTTTCTGAGTCGTTTTAATCACGTGTGTTCGTCTGTCATGCTGGCTGTCTATGTAAAGCTTGTTCGCAAAGTACAGGTCGCAATTTTGAATCTTAGTCAAATTAAGTACGTACTATTATTTTGGCTCAAGAATAATGTCTATTGAAATTAGTTATGATCGGTCCATTATGTAATAAAGGCCTCATACAAATGTCCCCTCATAATAGGGGTCCATAAAATTCATAAATATAAAACAATTTTAAATAAATCGCAAAAATAAGCCTCATTATATTTTAAAACGATGTGCGAAATTATTCGATTTATAAATAATTAATTTCATAAATTTTTTTTTTTAATTAAAACTACGAAAAAAATAATTCAAAATTGAAATTTATTTATAATAAAAATAATAAAAAACTAGAGAATAAATAATAAATTTTATCTAAATTAAATTTTAATTTAATATTGCAGTCAATTTATTCTAAGTCCCATATAACCCTCCAGAAAAATTAAATTAAAACATAAGGATAAATAAGTAAAACAATTTTACGAGGGTCGTTCATATATTTTCAACCAACAATATGGCGTTGTATACTACTTGACTTGACCGACTATAATATTTTTATTTGCTTTCTAGTTTGTTTTGGAAAACATCAGTAGGCCTTCCTCCTGCCTGCCTTAAGCCTTTAACCTTTTATTTTTTCATAAAAATTTTTATGTTTGAGTATTTTCCTCTATTTTTTATTTGAAAAGGTGTGAAAATGTTGATTGCTACAAGTGTTATAGGAAAAATCATAATGTGCGTGAGCTGCTCTAAAAGGTTTGAGTTGTTTAGGTATTTGAATATTAACGCACACGCAGGAACATATTTATGTGAGTAACACATAACCTAACAGTTTTAGTTAAAACTTATGCTTAATGACAAAACGGAATAAGGAAACAATTTTTGAAATTTGAAAATTGTTTTAAAGCGATTTAAATACTGAAAGTTATGACTTAATTAAATCCTTCTCACAAATAACAGGAAAAAACTGTAGTTTGGAATTAAGTCCAAAAATTATGGGGTATACAGTAATAAAGTGCGTGAAATATTAATGAAGAGGGGTAGGGTGTATGTGGAGTGTGTGATAAAATTAACTGTTTTTACACTAACAAATAAAATTTGATATACTTTTTAGAAAATACTATGAAACCTTCTGATGTGATGACTTTACTGGAAAACGTTTTACTCTTAAGCATGAAGACTTTTTACTCCTTGATTCAATATAACTATGTCTTTCCATCTGCCCGTCTGGCTTGTTTTCCATTTAAACATTTTTTGAAAATTCCTGAATGATATTTGTTAAAATTTGTATTAATATACGGAGATATCGTTTTCTTTCAAATTATATGATAATAAGTTTAATATTTCGCCCATAAAGGACCTGCTAAGAAAATCAGTTCAAATGACATAAATCTCATATATTAGAATATTCTTGAGGTTTTTCATAATTTTCATGCCATTGATCTGGTCATGTTAACTGATGCTTGATGGGATTAAAAGTGAGCCGATTATCAGAAAATTGTTAAGGAAAATTTAAAGTATCATCTCAGGCCCCATAAAGCTATGTGCGTCTGTTGAAAACATTCTCACGTCTAAAATAATTGTCCGAATTCAATAAAATTCGGCCAATTCCTTCATTTGTTATTGTTCTACTTAGATTTCTCTTTAAAAATAACAATAGACCGATATCTGTGAAAATCTCAAAATTTCAAAAAGGAACTTTTTTCAACAAAAAATTAATGGATTTAAAAAATTAAGTATAACATACATAGAAACAAGATTGTGCTGGGGTCATTATTTGACCCAGCTCCCATGTAACGTCCCTTCTCGGAATATGGTTTATAGCTTATAAAACTTACAATAAATTTTGTGACTGTCTTTAATATATATTATTAATTTTATTAATATCGGTTCATATCTTGATATAGCTTCCACATAATGACCCCTCCCGGAAAACGGACTTGAGTTTATAAAACACTTAAATAAAGACCGATTCTATTAGAGTTCAGCATGGTGATTTTCGTAATTATCTTTAATATAAATTATTAATCTGACCAATATTGGTCCATATTTTGCTATAGCATCCATATAACACCCCTTCCCGGAAAACAGGTTTGAGCTTATAAAACTGTTATATGAATAAATAATTTTTTTAACTGTTTGACAATCATCGACCATATTTAGTATTTACTCTTTTGTAAACCTACTTCCCGGAAAAATTGTGAACCATTTCCATTGAAACTCAGACAACTGGATAATAATCTTTAATATAGTGGCAAAGGGTATTTAAGATTGAGCACAGTTGAATATAGCGTTTTTAGTTGTTTTGAGTCGAGCTGTATAATTTTGGGATCGTGTGAATCCGTTTCCCATCTCATTATGAGTTGATAGTTATGTATTAAATTGAAGGTGACCTTAGTATGCAAGCAAGTTTAATACCACTTTTGGTGGTGTAGTGTAGAATTGGGATACATTTAAGAGCTAGGAAATTGGATATGATGCTTAAAAATCGCGTTTCTTTGTGATGAATACTGAATACCTTAGAAAAATCTCTCGGTCAAAAGTCATATGTAAAGTCAACCCAACGAAACAAGTAATCTTGAAAGGCGAATTTCCATTAAGCATATGACTTGCATTTGGAGTTTCCAGAAAGGTGATGTGTATTATGAACAGTTGAGGTCATAATCAGATCTGTACTTAGAATAATTAATGATCAACGAAAGTGACAATTATTATCCTCTATCATGGAGATATTAACACTCCAACTATTTTATATCAATAGATGAGTGATAACCTAATACGCCCATATACCTCAGCTATCCCTTTTCAGACTTTATTCTGATCGTAGCATAGTTTTAAAGTCATGACCGTAAAATCTTTGCAATTCTTCACCGAAAATAACTTGAATAAACACTTAACTATTTTTGGACGAAAACGTAGTTAAACTTTTAGTAAGACATATGAAAGCAAACAATAATTTAGACCATAAAATGTGTCAAGTTTTGGAATACAAGATATATTAAAATGGAGAAATTTTAAGACTTTAGTCTAGTCCACTGTTACCTAGACTAAATAGTTTGACTATAATTAAGATAAAAAAGTCATATTTTAAAAGAATTCAAGATATTAAACTAAAATGTAGACTACAGTTCGTCTTAATATAGTTACAGTTTAGACTAAAATGTTTCACATTGCCCAGACTAAAAAGTAGTCTACTTAAATTAGATTATAGTTTGGATCTTGTAGAATTTTTTTTTAATTCAAAAAATAATATTTTTTTCGAATTTTTTTTTAAGAAATTTTGTCTATTTTTGTGCTCCACTGTTAATATTTTATTTAAATATTCATGTTTAGTTATTAGCTGATTTACATAAAACAACACACAATTAATGAGTTGTGCAACTAATTAACTGCCAAACTACATATTTTTATACATTTTTAATTTTAAGTGCATTTTTTTTCTAAATTTGTTTACATAAAATCTTAACTAAATTTAGACAAAAAATTAAAATGTTAAAAAAAAATATTTAATAATTTATTTTTGTTGCCACAAAAAAGGAGATATAAATTAAATAAGTCACTTGTAATAATAAATAAATTACAATATTTTGTTAAATAATAAAAACTGAATTTTGTCAATTTATTTTAGATTTTATAAAAATAAATTTTTTAAAAAAGTTCTAATTTTTTCATAAAATATCTTTTATCTTGAAATTACATTGTTTTTTTTTTCAAAATTCTAAATTTATTTTCTATTAAATGTAAATTTATTCTTTCAAGGAGTTAAAAGGAAACAAACATGAACATGCAAAAGAGAAACCTTGTCCTGTTTAACTAAAATTTCCTGTTCTCTTTTTTTACCCATCACGAACACAAGTGGGGTTTATATTAACTATGTCATTCCGTGTGTAACGCTAAGATCTCATAATGTATATATATTCTTGCAACAAATCAAAATCTGAGACAATTTAGCAATATTCGTCTGTCTGTCTGTTGTTAACACGCTCACATCTACAATAATTGACAGAGCTCAGCTATTTGCTGTAGTCCTTCAAAGTTTCCTGTTTAAAATCAACAAAATTGGTTAAGTACATTAAAAGATAAAGACCGAAATCTGAAGAAACCTCTTACCTCAGTAGTAAAATAGAATCAATTTTCTTGTGTTTTTAAAAACAAAAATTTCATATTGTATACGAGTGTACGTGCTTATGTGAGTGTGTATGTATGAAACATAATGTATTTACTTCACAATCATTGTGGTGGAGGGTCTTGAAAATTCGGCATAGCCGACTATAATATTCTTACTTGTTTCAGTTTGTAATTTAAGTCTTTTTATAATATTTTGCATTCTTTTGTGTTTTTATACCCTCCACCAACATAAGTGGTGAAGAGGTAATATTAATTTGTCATTGCGTGTGTAACGCTAAAAAGGAATCATCCCAGGCTTCGTAACGTGTATATATTCTTTCATCTGTCTGTCCGTTTTATTGTCTGTGAACTTTGGTCTAAGTGTCCTTTTAAACCAGCAAAATCAGTTAAGTATATTAAAGGATATAGACCGATTTCTGAGGCAACTAACGTAAGATTGTCAGTTATAAGACGATAGATTTCAATGAAATTTTGCCATAATATTAAGTCATGTAAACTTCTTTATTCCGAAAATTATAAAAATCGGTTCAGTAGAAAAAAGTTATAGATGAAGCAAATAAAGATGTTATAGTCGGTGAAATCCTATTATGTAATACCGTATACAATAATGTTGGTTTTAAATAGTAGTTATGAAAGATTAAAATAACGACTCTCGTATAATTTAATTTTCTGATTTATTCTTAACTGTACAGTAAATTATTGTGACACTAACATTTATGTGAAATTTATACGTATTAACATGAATTTTGCTGGAGGGTTACAAAAGTGCTAGAAGAAATTATGGAACGACCCTCGTATAATTTTACGCATAAACTTTTGCTTATATTTATCTTAATTTGAACATTTATTATTACAATAACAACGTGTATGTGAGATTTATGCCCATAAAAGCGATATTTGAAAGGTGATTTTTATAGGATCTATGAGAAAAGGTAGACCGATCTACTCATATTTTCAAACACCGTTATGGAGTACTTTAGGACTAATTTGTGCCAAATTTCATTTTAAATAAAAGTTTTATTTTTTAACAGTTTTATGTCTTTTAAATTCCATTCCGGGAGTAACAATTGTATGGGAGGTACCTGAAAGCATGGCTAGCTTCAATAGGCTTCGTTCTTAGGCAAAATAGTAATAATTGTACTAAATTTCGACCTGTAGACTGTTCACAAGGCTTACAAGGACAGACAGATGGATGGACAGACGGACGGACATCGTTTAATCAATTCGGAAAATGATTCTATGTTTAAGGGTATGTTACAAATATGCATAATAACCCCAACTACCTGCGGTGGTGTAGGGTATAAATATAACTAATTCCATGAAATATTAAGTGTTCCTTTGCCATATTTACGATAAACTTTCATACATTCCGTACGTTTGTAAGTGTATGTGTAAGTGTATAAAATATTTAATTTATATGAATTTGTGGTGAAGGGTGTTGAAAATTCGGCACAACCGAATAAAGCATTTTTACTTATTTTTTGTTTATAAAAATTATTCTTAAATTTATGAAAAGAATGTTTTTCATATTTTTTTTCTCAGAACAGAAGTAAAAAGATTCTTGTTTCTTTTTATTATTTTAAAAATCTTTTGAGTTTATTGTTGTTGTAAAATGTAAAAAGTAACTAAAATATTAAAAAAAAACAACATTATAAAAATGAATATGTATTTATTTATGTTTATTTGAGTTGTTGTTGTTGTTCTTTGCTGAAATGTAACAAAATATAATTTATGTTTAACAAAAAGTGCATGTGTGTTAGTTGTCTTGAAATGAAAAGGATTTTTACTTTTATTGTTTTTTTTTTAAATGAATTTGTGCCAAGTTTATTTAAAATTGAGCTATAATTGGTATGTTTAGTTTTTCATTTCATAGATTTCTAAAAGGACAGATTTAATTGTAGTTGTTTTAGTGAAGTTTTTAATTCATAACTGAAAATCTTTCGATATTGTTAAAATAGCTGAAATACAATTATAGATTTTCGCCATACCTGAAACTCCAAGACTCAATATGAAATTCAGAGCTTAAGATACACTACGGCGTAGAATATGTAGCTAAAAATATTCTAGAAATAAAGACTAAAATTGTCTTAAAAAAGTATAATTTGGACTACTAAACGAGTCCACTGTTAAGACTAAAAACTAATCTACAGATTATAACTAACTTTGACTAAGACTGATCATAGTAGGCTATGAATAGGGCTTAAAAGAAGATCATAGCTTAAATTAAATACAAAAAAAATTGACTTAAAGTTTGGAATAAAATTAGATTATGACATAGAAATGTGGTGTTAAAACAAAAACAAATTTCCTGAATCGTGAGGTCAGATAAGAAATTCTGTTTTCATCAAATATTTGCTATAAACGAATACTGTTCTCTCAACAATTTGGGCAGAGCGAACATGATTTCAAAGTGATTTTTTTGAGCTTCATGCATGCAAAGACAAATGCTTAGTAGTGTGGGTGAATGTACCTCTGGTTTAGATAAAAAATTGGACTAAAGTCCATATAAATGAGAGAGCTACAGTTTAGATTAACATTAATTTCAATTTACGCTCAAAAGCAGTCCAGATTAAAAGATGGGCTAAATTTTACCCTAAAAATTGAACAATTGTTTAGACTGGGAAGGAAACTAAAGACACAGTTTAATGTTAATAAAATATTTAACTGTAGTGGTCTGAAAAACTAAACTGTACTTTATTTACAATAAAAAATTCAATTGAAATTTGGATCAAATATAGACTACACTGTAAAAAACCAAATATATCATTTTGGTACTAAATTTTAGACTCAACAAGCTTTAAATAGTAGAAATTGATGAAACACAAAACAGTAGTTAAAAAGAAAGTTTTTGTTTGCACTCAAAGTCAACTGTAGTTCTGTAACAAAGTTAACTGTAGAACTGACTTAAGCATGGACGAAAGGAGACCTGAATTTTTATCTGATTGTCCATCATAAAGATGACTTTGAATAAAAACCAAAATATAATTGAATAAAAAGGGTTTTTAATTAAGACTAAAAGTGTAATTTTATTTGATTTAAACAATTTACTATAAAATGGATTAAAAGTGTATTGTATTTCGCACTAAATAATAGACTATAATTTGCTAAGGAGTTGATTATGGTCAACACTAAAAATTAAAGCTTGAACTGATAATATTTTAGTTTAGACTAAAAAGTACACTTTAAATTAGACTAAAAAATAAATATATTTAGATGAAAAAATTGATTATGACTATACTACATTTTACATAAAAATATACTATAATTTACTAACAAATGAATTATAGTCTGCTTTTAGAAATAAAGTTTAGACTAAAAAATTAACTATAATTTATAACAAAAAGCTGACAATAGTATGGATGAAAATAAGACTATATTTTAGAATAATAAAAGACTTTAATTAATTAGACTATATAGACTATAGTCTGTATTAAACAGGTATTGTTTAAACTAAAAGCTAAACTGTAGTTGGCTTTAAGCAGCAGTTTAAACAAAAAATAATTGTATTTAAGTAAAATGATTATAGAGTGACTTAAAAGTATATTATATTTTGGTCTATTTATTATAAAAAATTGATAAAATAGTGGACTATTAGCTGTTCTAGAATAGAAGCTACAAACTAAACTACAGCTTAGACTAAAAATTTAACATTAATGTGAACTAGAAAGTAGACTATCGTTTTAATTTAAAAGTAAAGTTTAGTTTAGACTTAAATCCATAATATTTAATAATAGTTCAGATTAAAAAATAACTTTAATGAAGACTAAAAATTAAACTTTATTTTAGACAAAATACTATAGTTTACAAAAATTTTACAAATATTTTCGACCTGAAAGTGCTTTGGTTTAGACTAATTTTATTATAGTATGTACTAAAAAATAGACTAGATAAGAAACACTAGTTAACTAAACTAAATATCGGCTTTCAGCCTAAAATATTTACTATGAGCATGACATACGAGCTATTAGGGAACACAACAATTCAGGTAGTCAAGCAAAAACGTTATCACTGAAAGCTAATGTGACTAAATAACTATTAGATGACCGTTTCAAGGAAAAGCTAACAATGCTATCTCGGACATTTAACATGATTACTAGTGGGGACCACTTCGGAAATTAAAAAGCCGATAAGCTAGTTAAAGAAGCTTCTGCATCTAATGTATCCAACGGAAGGCAGTTGCAAATCCACTTGGTCATATAAAAGCAGTATTTGTAAATACTTTCTCAAACAGGCCGAAGATAGATGGTTTATCTTGAAATACATGCAAATTCTCCAAGGAAATTTGGACTGCCTGTGGCAGCTGCGATAAATTGGCGATAGAGGAAAGTGTTTTTCACGTCCTGTGTGAATGATGGACGTGACAATCAAAAGGAATAGATACCTGAGCAACTACATACTGGTGTCTCTCCCCGGTTTGTGTATAGGCATACGATTGTTGTCAGTTTTGGAACTGTTGGCTGCTGCTTCGCTCACTTCGCTGTTCCCGTTTTTGCTACTGCCATCTTCATGCCGGAATTTGCCTCTCTCCTTTGCTGTCCTTGCTGCTCAACATTGTCGTCACCTTTGCCGTCATCATCACAACCTACCTTGCTGCGTTGTTGTGTGTCCTTTCGTAACCTTCGTCTTTGTCCATTCCTTAAAGGCGCAGTTCGATGTAGTGTTGTAATTGTTGTCCAATTGTATGTGTATGTTGGTATGTGGCGCAGTGGGCCACCAGTCCCGAACAGTTTGAAGTTCGACTGGTAGTAATCGAGTTGATTAAGAAGTGTGACCGGATGACTTAATTCTGGTACCACGGGAGTCAGGAGTCCCTGGAACTCGGTTCCAGCCTGACTGTTGGTGTGCCCCCTCGGGGAGCATCGTGGTGGCTGTGGTATAAATCCGAATCGCATGAAGAGTCTAGATCATTAGGCTCAGTGTGGAGTTGCATATACAACCGGGTGACGTGCCCAAAAAATGGGCAGGAGTTTTAGATAGGCTCCGCCCCTTACCAAGGGGGAAGTCATGTCCAAATACATGGCTTCGAATTGGTACTTAGGTGTAGCAGTCTGCTGCATTTGGGAGTGCTGGTAGACGCATTGTATTCACCCAGTGGGAAGAGCACCGTGAGGTTAGGTCTACGAAGACAGGTACTCACGTTAAAGGCTTCGTCGTTGTCTCTTTGGGACAACTTAGATACCTTACAGAGATGGAATGGATCTAGTAGTTCCAACTAGTAGCAGACATATAATAGACACTTATTATCTTACGTGTTTTATGTATGACTCTTGACAGTTCATGACCTTTTAAAATACCATAAAAACCTAATCTAACGGAAAGGAGGACTATTCTTAGAAACACAATGTTAACACAGAAATATTACTTTACGTTAGACCAATATGTAGTCTATGTTTTAGGTAAAGAGGACTATTGTTTAGTAGAAAATTAGTGTTTTTTTGAACTAAAAAATATCAATAAAAATCATGCTTCCATGGAAGCTCACATTTCTAATGAAATATGACATGATTTTTATGTGGGTTTCCCCTCGGTCGAGATTCTGCCAGAGGCATATAAAAATTAATATTTCCTTCTTTTGAAATTAACTATATTTGGCACTGAAAAGTTGACCATATTTTGGACAAAAAATAAAAATACATTAGAACTGTGGGTAAATTCCAGGGCTAAAAACTACAATTTAGACAAAATATAGACTAAAGTTTAATCATGAAAGAAAATAATTTAGATTTAGAAAATATATATTTGCATAGTTAGTAAAAAATTATATAAGTGTTTCGGAAAAGTTAACACCTGACAGAAGACTAAAAAATATACTTCGCTTTTTATACGGAAAATTAACGTAATATTTGTCTAGAAAGTAGTCCGTAGTTTAGATTACAAATTTATTGTAGTTGACTTTTATTAGGCCTAAAACAAACTTAGATTATTATCTAACTGTAGTCCAGACCATGGCTCTAATCAAAAATAGATTGTAGTCATGATTATTTCCTTAATATAGTTAATATCGTTGCCAGCCCTTAATTAATCGTCTCTGATCGACTATAACTCTCCTATACACCAGTGTTTATTTGTCCATTATAAAATATTTGATTTTGTGCATGTAAACAGAAATTTTTGAATTGTTTAAGTGTAAATGTTGTTCAGTCATGTATAAAAATAACTATATATTCATGCATGCTTGCATGCATGCATGCCTACTTCCATAGGCCTTTTCAAAAATGTTATAATATTTTAAATGGAATTTTTTTTGACGCTCTTGTTCCATTTGAAATGAAAATTATGTCATTTTCATAAAATAAATTGTTTTATATTTTAAAAACAGACGTAGAAAGATAACATTTTTGAAAGGGAATAAAAGGAATTTTCTATTCAAAGCTAAAAATAAGGCTAATTAGTTCTCCCAGAGCGAATTTGAAATCTATTATTTCCATTTAAATATTTCTATGATTTATTTGTTTAAACAAATTATTTGAATTGTTTTTTCTCTCGCAATTTATTTAACATAAATTACAATCAAAATGCAAATGTTTTATTTTAAAAAAATAGTTAAAATTATTATTTATTATTTGTTGCAATTTGTAATTTTGTTCAAAATGACAAAAACACTTTTAAATTTATTCTCTCTAAAGCCGCATGATGGGTAATGAAAAATAAAAAAATCTATTTAGTTAAATTATTTATTTTATTATTTTAAATAAATAAATTATTTTATAGAATTTTGATTTTATTTTTATTATTAAAGCTGCTGCTACTGCAGCAGTTATTTTGTTTTTTTATACCCTACACCATCATAGATATTGGGGGTGTTAAGCGTTTATGCAAATGTTTAAAACGGGCAAAAAAAAGTTCTACCACCACTTCCTGAGTCGATTTAACCATATCCATCCGGCTGGCTGTCTGTGTAGAGCTTGTTCGCAAAGTACAAGTCGCAGTTTTGAAGATATCTGAAAGAAAGTTGGCAAATATAAAATTTCATTAAGATATCTCCAAAATAACGAAACCTATTGAAATTGAGGCCTCAAATGCCCTACAAATTGGGGTTTTTAGCCTTAATAATTCCTGAATATAATACGATTTTAATAAAATTTCTTGAAAGAAAGTTTTATGATATTCAAAACAGGTTTTCACAAATTATACAAGAATCGCACAGTGGTCCTTTTTTGGATATAATTCCCCAACTTTGGAACTATTGAATATTTTTTTAACAAAATTTCACATGAACATTTTTGAGGTATTTTTCAGTGGGAAAAAAACTTGCTTTTGGTAGGTTCCTTGGACGGAAAGTGGATCTCCAAAGTTGGTCATCTCGGAAATGATGATTTTTCAAATAAATCGCCAAAATTTTATTTATGATTTGAAAGTCCTTACAACTATATAATGGAAGATATCTCATATAATTTAAGAGATATTTAGAACAAAGTAAAATGTTGAACCAACTTTGATAGTTTTTTTTTTTTTTTTTTAATTTGGTGGGCTCTATTCGGGTCCAAAAAAATTTTAAATAATTTCTTGTGGAAGCTCATATACTTATGTGGATTCAATAATACGATATATTTTTTGAAATTGAAATTTAAAGAAATGGGATTTTTTTAAAAGGTGGCAACACTTTTTCACTTTCAAATCAACTTTTTCCTTCTGGACTAAAAAATTTTCTTCTGAATTCTGAAAGATTCTTTAATTTAAATGCATAAAGGGATATTAGGGGAAACAATTTCCCCGCAAGCACTATGAGAATTTTTTTAATTTTCAAATATTTTTCTAAAGTTTTTTGAGGAGTAAAAAATGTCAAAGCTAAAATCGTCAAAATTGTACCTTTATTATATCGCTACATTTAATAGCTGTCCACATAAGAAATCTCTTATAGAGGTAGGGTGAGTAATTTACTAAAAAATGTTTTCAACAAGTTTTATCTTCATTGGAATTTTGGATATTTTGAGACGAAAAAGTGGGAATATTTTTATAGTCCCACAATAACGATAACATTTCCCTCCAGAAACAATTATTGTTTTACACATAAGCATACGAGGATCGTTCGTAAATTTTTCATAGCAGTCATTAACAATCAACAATGTGATGTAGGGTATTATATAGTCGGTCTTCACCGACTTTAACATTTTTACTTGTTTGTTTTTATATTTCAATTAATATTTAAATAAAAAATATATTTTATTTATTTATTTATTTTGTTATTAGAATTATGAATTTGCATTTAAATTAAATTTAATAAACTGAACAAATTGGTTGGTTTCATGGCGTATGAGTGATATTGGTTTTTGTTTTTTGTGTTATGGCAGAATAATTATAAATAAATCATACGCAATGATGTTTTCGCTTTGTCTATGAGAAAAAAATTAATAATTTATAGTTTTTGATTTTAATTTAAAATAAATTGATAATAAAATAAAAAAGCTGGAGGGGATTTCATAATGAATTTTATTATTTTTGTATTTTTTTTTAATGAATTATGTGAATGAGGGGGGTGTTTTATTAGAAGTGTTAATTTATTAGTTGAAAAATATTAATACTTGTTATGTGGATTTTTATATCCTACACCACTGTAGATGGTTTGTGATGACATTTGTAACATGCGGAACGATTGTCTTTTATGTCTGTTTTTTGTTGACACACTCACATCCACAATAATTGACAGAGCTCAACGTAATTTGTCTTGTGTATTTGTTATAGTACTGAGAAGTTTCCTATTAAAAATCGAAAAATCGGTTCAGTATATTAAAATATGTAGAATGATATCTGATAGGATCTGGCAAACATTTTTCTTAAAATTATCAATTATTAATCGACAATTTGCCATAATATTAAACATTATGTTCTTCATTATCAGTCCATAAATGATGAAATTCGATCATATCTAAATCTAGAACTAATTTTATCTCTTGTTAAGTATTCCGTACTGTATATGATAAAAATTTATATATTGTATTCGCCTGTGAGTGTATATGTGAGTGTGTATGTATGAAAACAAACGTATTTCTTCTCACATATTTTGTGGAGGGTATTGAAGATTCGGCATAGCCAAATATAGCATTTTAACTTGTGCCGCAGTATTATTTTGCTGAAATATGCAATTTAAATCCATAAAAGTGGGAAGAGCATTTTTACATTTGCCAACTGCAGAAAATGCTGCCCAAACCATAACACATACGAGCGCCGAAATTATGTTTTGACGTCTGAACATCGTTTGATCCTAATTCGTGTTTATAACATTAGTGTGGATCGTTTAAATATTTTTTCATCAGGGAAAATTACATTCCTCCACTCTTCTGTTTTTAATACATTTAAGTGGGAATTTAAGACGATTTTCTTAATGCCGTTTTTTGAGCATTTTATTACTCTGATTTCTTCTATTTTATGCTTTCATTTCTTCTTAAAATGTGAGCAACTTGTTTGTAGGTCTGGGGAAACCTTCCCAGGGAAATAAGAATTTTCTTGGGAGGGTTTTAGGGTCCCATAGTTACGTTCATTCTTAAAGAACGTTTAATTTCTTTATTGGAACTTCCTTGGTTATGAATTGATTTGTATCTTTTCTTGTTTGTAGAGAGAAGTTGTCTTGGGTAATTTAAACGTTATGAAATTCATCGATTAGATTAGAAAGTTCTACAGTAAAATTGAAATCTTGTCATTTAAATCATACTTTTATTAAAAATAAATAGAAATTTGTACTATTTTATTTTTGGTGATGTCTGCATTTATAGAAATATTCCACATAAAGAAGCACCAAGAACATTTGATCGCATGAATAAGACAGACAATTAGACTTAGAAAAATTCTGTATCTTAAACAAATAAGTATGTTAATGTCGGTGAAGCCCGACTATGCTGCTATGTCGGTTATAAAGAGTAGTTACGGAAAATCAATAAACGATCCTCGTATAATTTAATTTTCTAATTTATTTTAACTGTGAAGTAAATTATTGCGAAATTTATATTTATGCGAAATTTTTATGTATTAAAATAAATTGTCCTGGAAGGTTACATGAAGGCTAAAAGAAATTATGGAACGACTCTCGTATAGTTTTACACATAAATTTTTGTTTATATTTATCCCAATTAGATCAATTAATACAATGTGTATAAGAGATTTCTGCCCTTAAAAGTGATATTTGGAAGGGGGTTTGTATGGGATCTATGAGAAATATTGGACCGACCCTCGCATATTTTGGCACATCCTTTTTAAATATTAAAAGACTTTTTTGTGTCTAACTTCCTTCAAATCGCTTTAAATTTAATACTTTTGTGACAACCCATTCCAGGAGGAACATTTGTATGAGAGGTAACTGAAATATTAGACCTAAAATGGCGAATTTCAATAGGCTTCGACCTGTAGACTGTTCACAACATTTATATTGGCAGCCAGGTGGACAGACAACATTAAATTGACTTACACAATGATTTTAAACTAAGGCCCATTTTTTCTGCAAGTTACAAACATCAGCACAAATACATAATATCCCAACCACCGATGGTGGTGTAGGGTATAAAAAACCGTTAAGATGCCTCTCATTAAATAAAGTCCACCTTAGTTTTCGATAAGAACAACAAAAAGATACAACAAAAATATAACAAAAAATGAAATGCATTTATAGGAATATGCATCTGTGTATATTTTTCAAAAAATATTTCTATTTAATGAAGATAAATTTTTCAATTGAGTCTTTTGTGAAAATTTTAAAAAATTTTAACTTTTTTATTGTTGTTTTTTATTATATTTTCATTTATTCTTCCAGTATCTGATGTCATTTATATAACTTTTTTTCTCTTTCTTCAAAAAACTATTTTTTGAAATAGAAAAGATTTATATAGTTTTTGGATACTCGTAACTCACATATTCAAATGCACATACATGCATACATTACAACGGATATAAAAACATAAATACATCGTATATAATCTTTAGATGTTTGTATATGTTGACATTTGTTGTTACAGCTGCTATTGTTTGTTGTCTGTTGATTGTTATTTTTATTATTATTGTTGTGTTTGTAAATTTATTTATATGCAAAAATCCGGGAGATGTATGCATGATGCATTTGTAAGAGTAAAAGTAAATTTCATAACAATTTTCATTAAAATCATGAAAATAGAACATTTTTTTGAAGTTAAAATTATTTTCAAAAACTTTGCTATTTTGAAAAGAAATTTTTATAACATTTTTGGTCTTAAACTGTAGGGTGTTTAATTGCATTAGGAATAAAACATTAGAGGATTTGTTTTTAACCCGCTCAAAAGTTCGAAAAACAAGTAAGAAAACAATATTCGGCTGTGCCGAATCTTTAGTACTCTCCACCGCAAATTATTAAGAAATAAATAAATTATGTTTTGCATACGTACATTATTTGCACATAGAAACTCACACATATACTCACAAACGCATACATATATGTTTAGAGGTAGTGTCAGATATCGGCCTATATCTCTTAACATGCTGAACCGATTTTACTGGTTTTAAATAGGAAATTTCTCAGGACTATAATAAATGCTCAGACCAAATTTCATTGCACTCTGTCAATTATTGCGAATGTGAATGTGCAAAAAATTTACAGACAGACGGACATAGCTAAATCGTCTCAGATTTTGATTTAATGCATTATGGAATCTTCATTAAATTCATACAACAAAATTATGAATATCTTAATATGTGTACATCGATACAAAGGTTGTAAAAATACAAACTTATCTTTTTCAGCTTAATAAATAACATTTTTGACTGCTACACACGACTTCGAAAAAATTTATGCGAATTATTCATTTTTAAACTCTATTTTCGATTTCGGTCATTTTTAATTTTTATCTTTTTCGATTTTTATGATTTTTTAGAATTAAACTTTTTTCAAAGAATAATAAAAAGATAAAACTCTTTTTTTAATTAAAATTAAACTCTTTGAAAGATCCAACCTTACGAAGAGTAAAAAATAAGAGTTGAAAACCGTTCCATGCATTAGAGTATTTTTGTTTATATGAATGGTTTTTATTTATTATGTATTTTATAAGTGTATTTGTATATTAGAGTGTATGTATGTGTGTGTTTGGTTATAACAGCAATTAAAAAAATTCATTTGGTTTTATAAATGCAACTGTTTGTTTTTATGACGTGTTGCAATTTATTTTGATTACAATACTTGTGATAACAATTTTTTTCTAAATTTATGATCACCAACAACAAATAAATAAATTTAAATTGTTTTTGTTTTATTTTTTAGTGTGTTTGAGGGTGAGCATGTCAGTGTATTTGTAAAATTTGTGGACATTTACAGTTTGGTGCAAAAATGCGGCAATAATTTTAATGTTTTCAGAAAAATCAAAATGTTTTTTGTTCTGAATATCATTATGTGTATTTTTTAAATAGTTGGGCAAGAAATTTAACACTTACTTGTATTGAAATTACAAGGTTTTACAAGAAATTAATGAACGACCCTCGTACAATTTGATTTTCTGATTTATTATTGTGACACTAGGATTTATGTTAAACTTATCCGTTTTTAAATGAAATTCTCTGGATTATTGGGGCCACGTGGAATTATGAACTAACCCTCGTATAATTTTGCACATCAATTTACCTTAATTTTACAAATTATTACAATAAGATTTTTTCCTTTTAAAGTGATAAAGGGGGTTCGTATGGGTTATTTTGGCACATCGTTTTAGAATATTATAAGATTTACTGCGTTATTTCCTTTAAATCGCTTTTTTATTAAGGACTTTCATCACCTTGAAACCTAATTCCGGGAAGAACATTTGTATTGGAGGTTCTTGAAATATTAGACTGAGCATGACCAATTTCAATAGGCTTAGTCTGTAGGCCAAAATGTACCAAGTTTCATTGAGATATTGAAGAAATTGCGACCTGTAGACTATTCAAAACGTTTACATGGACAGCCAGCCATCGTCTCAGGAAGTGATTCTGAGCCGAACAGTAAACTTAAAAATATTAGTACAAACGCAAAATACCCCAACCAGCTTCGGTGTAGGGTATAATCAATATAAATTTAATTAAAATGGAAATAATTTAATTATTTAATGATTTTGCTTCATTGATAAAAACATGTTGATTTAAAATTGTTTTATAGTAAATACAGTTTCTTGAGAATATTCTTGAAATGTTACTACTTAAAAGTAATTTTATAAATTAATCGTTTATATATGTTATATCAAATGATTTTTGTAGATTAACAGACTGTAATTTCGAAATTTGTTAAAGGCCACTCCGATCCCACTCCAAGTAAAGCAAACCCTTTAAACTCGGAGGCGGCACGGGAAAGCATAACGACAAGTAGGGTTGGTTCTATTGAAGAAATATAAGGTATGAGATTTTATTTCGTAAATAAATAACATCAGATTCTTGATCAAGAACCATAAAAGTCAAATGGCGACATGATTCAACATGGCAATGACTTGAAGTATCCTTGAAAAATTTAAAAAATTGGTCGAGTTTAAGTTAATTATAATCGTGAAATGATCAATGTAAAGTCGGCATCTTAATTAAATTGGAAATTGATGATCGTTTTTATAAAATAAAACTGTTTTCCGGCAGGGAGCCTTATATGGTTGCTGCAGCAAAATATGGACTGAAATCGTTTATATTAATAATAATAATAAATAATAATAATAATAATAATAATAATAATAATAATAATAATAATAATAATAATAATAACAATTATAATAATAATAATAATAATAATAATTATAATAATTATAATAATAATAGTAATAATAATAATAATAATAATAATAATAATAATAATAATAATAATAATAATAATAATAATAATAATAATAATATACATTAAAAATTTTAGAAAAATCATTGTCTGGAATTTCAATGAATTTTGTTTTTCCGGAATTTTACCTGATATCTCCCATATCAAACATATCAAAACATGGACCAATATGAATAAAATTGTTAACATATATCTAAGACAGTAAGAAAATAAATTGTGAAAACTTCAATAGAATTAGTTCATATTTAAGTGTTTTATAAGTTATAAACCATATTCCAGGAAGGGACGTTAATGTTGTTTCTTTGAGTTTATTATTGCATCAAAATGCACTTTGATACTTAATGGGGTCTGAGATAATTCCTTCTTGGTGTTACACACGTAGTGACAAAATTAATATACCCTCATCACCAATTGTTGTAGTGGGGATATAAATAGTAATATTAGTCATAATTTGAAAAAAGCCATTTTTTTCCAGAACTGGAAACATTTTTGTTTTTCCACAAAAAAAAACATAAAATTATTGCCGCATTTTTACACCAAACTGTATGTGTATTTGTTTATGTATTTATATGTTTTAATAAATTAATTTGTATTCATAAAATATATGAAACATATTTCCTACATTTATTCATTAACGTGAGATTTCAAGAACTTCCTTTGTTAATTATCGACTTTTGTGAATTTGTATTATTTAAATTTAAATTTCTAATGATAATGATACATTAATGTTAAATAATAGATTAGCGGTTTTAACTTAAATTACACATGACATTAATATATATTAGTTAGTTGATTTCGTTAGAAAGTAATTAAAATTAATGTTGTTAGTTTAAATTGACTATAAATTTTATATATTTTTAATATGCGAAAATTAGGACCATTAATGAGTTAAGACTTATTGCATAACATGACATATGTATTTCATTTGAAGTTGCATGAAAATATTTTTCTAAATTTTAAATCAATAGAGATTTTTCTAAAATCTGCATTTCGTCATCCGTTATGCTTGACTTGGCCTTAATGTCTTCAATTTCCGTTCTCAGTTTTTGGCCTTTTAAAGTTTTAGTAGCGTTCCTGATAGGAACTTTAGTACAAAAAAGTCTGAGCGCTGATTAAACTGTACTAATTTTCTACCGGATGTGTTGGAAGTTCTTTTGAAAATGATTTTTTATTTTTGGGCTGTAGACCACTCCTTATACCTAAACCGGGTCTTCTATAGACGGAGAAGTTCTCCGGTACTGTTTAATAAGATTGGAAACAGTTTGCCAGCAGAATGTTGAAAGCTTGACCAACTATTTATAGAATCAAGTAGGTTTAGTATTTTTTGATCCCACACCTTATATGATTCTTACTAGTTTTTAGTTGTCACAATTTAAGTCCAAAATTCATCACAAAATTATATTTAAATTCAAATTGACAAATAAAGTTATCTTGAAATCGAATTTAAAAACTTTTCAATAAATTTAAAATTTCTCTACAAATTAAACTATTGACCCGTTCATTATGGTTCTACGGACAAATATATTTTTGAAAATATTTACATCCATAAGTTTCCTTTTAAATCAATTTAATAAAAATAAAAATCATTTAACTTTATATTATTTCCTTTGAAAAGTAAACCTCATACAGACTATAACATCCAATAAATCTTTTTATTATCCCTGTGTATTTCTACTCTTTACATTTACACCCTCCATCATCACATATAGTGAAAACGGTATATAAAGTTTGTCTTATCGTGTGTAACGCTAAAACTGAATCGTTGATTAAGTTATATGCCTCTGTCTGTCTATTTGACTTTCCAGTCTGTTTGTTGTTGGCACGTTCACAGAGCTCCAAGGAAGTCAATGGCCTATTTGCAAGATACAAACCGATGTGTGAGGCAACCTCTAGGTTCAACCAAAAAAATATCGTAAAATTATTTATTATAAATCGACAATTAGAATGATGTTTTCCAATTGCCATTATACTTAACTATATTTACCTCATTACTATTCCAAAAATGGTCGAAATCGGTTAAGTAGAAAAAGTTATAGTCTAAAATATAAATAATTTTATGACTCATTTTGTGTTCAGTGTTATATTTATGAAATACTCGTATACACTAGAGCCCCGATTTGCATCGTTTATAGGGACTGGAGAGGAGCGCAAATACAAACGACGCAAATCGAATCATTTTTTTATATAAAGACACTGAAATTTAATTTATTGGGGAAAATATTCAAAACTGGGCTAAAAGCTTTGTATTTTTGATAAAAAAATTAATCCACCGCCATTGGCTTCGAAATCTGTTACTACCAGATGGCGTAGTTTTCCTAAGGTCTGAATAAATAAAAAGAGCTTTATTTTTCATTACATCCTTTTCAGTGACATTCATCGCTTATTTGGATCACGTATCAAAATTGAAAGAATGTATTCATTCCATCTTAATCAATAAGGGAGAGTATCTTGTTCAGATTGGAGGGGTGTGACACTTTCACCTAACTGATTTATATTATCACTGTGTCTGTTGCAAATTGTTGTTACTATTGTAGGTGCTAGTCCGAAAGCTCTTTTTATATTAATAGCCTTTTCTCCCGATTTAAAACGTTTTGTTACATCGAATTTTATTCCAAATATTTTAATTTTCTTTTACTTTGACTCATTTCATACGTCCTTAATGTACTTTGGCGAATCGCATACTATATTCTTACGATAACCAGACACTTCTATTGTCAAATTTTTTCGACTTGCCGTTTTTTCTCAGTCGTTTAACCGGTTTTAATTGAAGGCATATTCAGCTGAATTTTTGTGAATTTCGCTATACTTCTATACTTTTTGGGTTTTTAAAGGTCCATAACTCGAATACCGGTTTTCCGAAATGCCGGTTTTTTGAATACACTACTTAACTTACAGATGACGATAAGTGTTTTTAGTGATGCTAATCCACAATTTAAGTGTTTCCAGCGAGGCAAATCGAAATCAAAACGATGCAGCTCGAAATAAGCAGATACGCAATACGAATTTTTCATATTTAAAAAAGCGGCGCAAATCGGAACGAGACACAAATAGTGACGAAGCAAATCGGGGCTCTAGTAAATAAAATATGCATCTATGAGTGTATGTGTGAGTGTACGAAGCATAACGTATTTACTTGATACCCATTTTTGGTGGAGGGTTTTGAAGATTCGTCATTGCTGTATATAAAGTACTTTTACTTGTTTTTTTTTTTTTTTGTAATTTAATAAATCCTTTAACTTCATTTCTTTTGTTCATAAGCAAATAAAAATATATTTTAGTTTTTTTTTTTTGTTTTTTTATACTCGTATTTGCACAAAATTTGTAAAACTATGCAAAGATGCATAAACTCCAACACAAACTTTCCCTCCCCCTCCACCATTAAACCCTTCAGAAACACACACACTCACATATATACATATATACGTACTCATACATTAAAATAAATGTGTTTGTTTTTGTTGTTGTGATTTTGTTTTTTGTTTTGCTGAGGTCTTGTAAAACATTTGTTGTTGTAAAGTAAAACCACCACATAAATTTAAAAAAGACCATAAAGTATGTAAAACTAATAGGATTTTGAACTCTGGTTGCATTCAGAACATTATTGTTCTCTTTTGTAACAGAACATTGTTGAACATTACAAGTATGTGTGAGTGTGTGTGTTTGTTTAAGAGTAAGAGTGTATGCGTTTGGTTGCATGCTGACTATATGATTCCTGTTCTTGACTTTTGACCCCTGCAGGATTTGTTATGCACATAAAAATACATTATGGTTCTACTTTTTTTTCCCCATTTTCGTTTCATTCAGTTTTCTTAATGGGAAAATAAAAAGAATGATGAAATAAAATCTATTGAAACGAAATGAAACGAAATGAAATATGTTAAAATGGTCTGAGGGAGAGAATTTTGTTATAAAGAAAATAATAGAAATTTAATAAATGAGAAATTTTATTTAATCGTTATTGAATTTTTATTAAAAAAGTAAGTTAACTTAGAACAGTTAGCATTCGGCTGTACCGAATTTTAAATACCCTACAACACATACATTATCAATTGCCTGCGTGGAGAATGCCTTCATATGAAAACTAAAGTGAAATATGATAATGCTCAATATTTTCAGAGGTATTTATTCAAATAGAAGGTTTTTAAACATTTAAAGTCTAAAATTCTATTCCAGGAGAGTATCGACGGAATATGGCGCGATAATTGTCAAAAGGATAATTATACATAACTTTCATTAACATTCAATATATTATATTCAAATTGTCTAGACTTATAAGCTTGAGACTTTTTTCTGAAATGAAAGCAATAGTAAAATATGGGCCGATATTCTTTCAGTTGGTAATAAATATCAAAGATTGTTAGAAATTTATTCGTGACGACATTCAAAAAAATTGGTTCAATTGGTTTACAAGCCCAAATCGTTAATTATATGTAATTATATGCGGGCTATAGACAAAAATGGACCGATATAAATAACATATTTTTAAGACAACTAGAAACAGGTTTTCCGTTTAAGGCCCTTATATGGGACCTAAGTGAAAAATTGGCCCCAGTACAATCTAGTTTTTCTGGATGTATTATTATTTTTATTTTTCTTTTATATCAGAATAAATGTGTGCTAAATTTCAGAAAATCGTATTCAAAATTGTGGCCTATAATCTATAATGACATTTGTTCCGATCTTTATACCCTCCACCACAAAATTAATATACCCTCATCACGGTATATTAATTTTAGCATTCCGTGTGTAACGCCAAGAAGGAATCATCTCAGACCCTAAAATGTATATATATTATTGCATCAAATCAAAATTTAAGTCGATCTAGCTATGTCCATCTGTCTGTCTGTCTGTCTGTCTGTCTGTCGATTGGAAGCATTCTCAAGCATAGAATAATTGTCCGAATTCAATGAAATTGGACTATATTGTTTCTTATTGCCCGAGAAGTTTCCTAATTAAAACCTATATCGGTTTATATAAAAGATTATTTCTAATTTCTTATAAACAATTTAATTCGACATGCAAAAGATCATCAAAATCCGTTTAACAAGAAAAAAGATATAGGCTATAATATGCACAATTTTGATACACCCCAAACTCTATGTGTCATATGAGGCGCAATTTTTAAGATAATTTACTGAAATTTGCGACATATACATATTTTGAAACAAAAATACCTTCAAAGAAGCCACATTTTTCTGGGGTCATTATTAACCCCAGATCCTATAAAAGACCCCTTCCCGGAATGTGATTTATAGCTTATAAAGCTTTTAAATTTAAACCAATTCCATTGAAATTCAGCACAATTACTTTTCTTACTATTCTAAATATATATTATACATTTTATTAACATGGGTCAATATTTTGATATAGCTCCCATATAATCCGGAAAATGGTTTTAATCTTATATTGAAATTCGGTACCATTATTTTTCTTAATATTTTAATGTATATTTTTAATAAAAACAATCTCGGTCCATATTCAGTTTATAAAAATTCACATTTTCACTGAAAATTCACATTTTTACTGAAAATTCACATTTTCACTGAAAATTCACATTTTCACTGAAAATTCACATTTTCACTGAAAATTCACATTTTCACTGAATATTCACATTTTCACTGAAAATTCACATTTTCACTGAAAATTCACATTTCACTGAAATTCACATTTTCACTGAAAATTCACATTTTCACTGAAAATTCACATTTTCACTGAAAATTCACATTTTCACTGAAAATTCACATTTTCACTGAAAATTCACATTTTCACTGAAAATTCACATTTTCACTGAAAATTCACATTTTCACTGAAAATTCACATTTTCACTGAAAATTCACATTTTCACTGAAAATTCACATTTTCACTGAAAATTCAGATTTTCACTGAAAATTCTCATTTTCACTGAAAATTCTCATTTTCACTGAAAATTCTCATTTTCACTGAAAATTCAGATTTTCACTGAAAATTCGGATTTTCACTGAAAATTCAGATTTTCACTGAAAATTCAGATTTTCACTGAAAATTCAGATTTTCACTGAAAATTCAGATTTTCACTGAAAATTCAGATTTTCACTGAAAATTCAGATTTTCACTGAAAATTCACATTTTCACTAAAAATTCACATTTTCACTAAAAATTCACATTTTCACTTAAAATTCACATTTTCACTAAAAATTCACATTTTCACTAAACATTAATTTTTTCACTATATTTAGATTGTTGTGAAACTGTATCATGATAATGTTTTTCTAACAGTTGACAACAAATCTTCGTCGAGCGATTTAATTTCTTATCTTCGAACTTTTCTTAAGTTTTTTGTCGGTATTTTCGATCCCATAGTTAGGTATTTTTAGTTGGTAAATGTGGACTAAAAGCTAATAGACGATTTTGCTGTTTTCTTCAGATAAATGAAAATGATTTAAAATCGTGGCAAAACATGTTTTTCCGGACAAAATTCGAATTTTTCAAAGAGAATAGAAAAATATGTCCTTATGGTTGATGCATATTGAATACTGAGTTATAATGATACATATTTACTCTTAAAAAATATTTATTTCTCTATATTTCCTGCTACAATTTCTAATGAATAAAATTCATTCAATATTTCATTTTATAATCAAATAAACTAATAATAAATCTTTTATTACATTTTTATATATCCTGTAAAAAGGATGAGAGATATAAAATTACAAATATTTTCTCTAAAAAAAAATACTTTTTAAAAACCTTAAAAATTTTATAATATTTTTATGACTCACTCTAACACACATACATACACCGATAAATTTATATTCATAGATATATATTTTTAATCTAATAACTAAAATCTCCATATCCCCTCTACGAGTAAATATTTTTGTAGATTTTTTCTATGAAAACCATAAATAAATTCTAAAAGTATAAAATTCATTTAGTCTCTGGTTGCAAAAATATAAAAATATTTTTATTTTGCTGCTTTAAAAAAAAATGGTTTTTGGGGCCAAAACTATATTTAATTGCTTACAATAGTATCGGTTGATTTGATTTCCATTTCAAACATTTTGATTTCGGTTTTTTTTTTAGAGAGAAAGAGGAAAATATTAGAATTATTTATATATGAACACATTCATACATATATTGAAATATAGTTATACAGTTAGATGAATATTGGATGATAGACAGATAGGATTCAAATAAAATTGATATGTTTTCTAATATAAATATTTTTCATATTCTGTTACAGAGCAAAAAATTTATATTCGTTATTTTTTGTTATATAAAATACATGAGTTCACTGTGGGTACTATGGGCTATGAAATTTAAAAGTTTATTTTTTAATTTTTTCGAAAAATTTCACAAAAAGTTCTATTTTAATAAAGAATTCACATTTTCACTAAAATTCAAATCTTCAATAAAATTCACATTTTCACTAAAAATTTACATTTTCACTAAACTTCACATTTTCACTAAAACTTCACATTTCACAACAAAATTCAAACTTCCACTAAAAATTCATATTTTTACTAGAAATTCCCATTTTTGGCAAAAACTCAAATTAACATTTTCATTAAAATAATAAAATTTCAAATTTTTTCTAAATTCACTTTTCTAATAAAAATTTAAATGTTCATTAAAAATTTAGAATTTAAAAAAAAAAAAAAAAAAAATATTTAATGATTCACATTATTAAAATTAAAATTTATGCCAAATTAAAATTTTTACTAAAAATTCACATTTTTATTAAAAATTCACATTTGTATTAAAAAGTTTTTATTCAAAAGAAACATTTTTATTAAAACTTTTTTAACTCCACATTTTTATTAAAAATTCGCATGTTTTTCATAAAAAATTCACATTTTCATTAAAAATTAAATTTTTTGCATAAAACATCTTTAATTAAAAATTTTAGTTTTTTCTAAAAATTTATTTTTTTAATAAAAATCTGAATTTTCTTTAAAATTTCACATTTTTACTAAAAATTCACATTTTCACTAAAAATTCACATTTTTTCAAAAATTCTTATATCCAGTATTAAACATTTTAAACGTTATTTTGATAGCGCAATATCTTATAATTATTTAATACAAAAGAATAATAAAAAGTACCACACAGTAACCTCAAATTATTTTAATCCATATAAAATGTTTCATTATTTTAGGTTAATTATGTCATAGAACCCGAAAAAGTACTGCTTGAAATTTCATATGGTACCAAATATCCCCTTTAGTTAATTTTATCTACTTTATACAATCAATCTTTAATATCATTTATATATATTTTTTCAAAAAAGTACTAAAGTACAAATGTTTATTTTTGTCCTTTGATTTGAATACTCAGCATATTTAAGTTTCCATATTGCAAATATTTTAAAACTAATTCAGATCTTCATCAAATTGTAAGCAAATATTTTTTTTTTTTCAAAAAAGTACCATGTTTAATATTCTGATTTAGTACTATATATGATTTGATGATTAAGTTCTAAAAACTTATTAACTCATTTAATATGACTAAATGTGTCAAATAAATGATTTTATTATAAATTTTAGCAAATTTGGCTTAATAATTTTCAACTGTGCTGTAATTTCCCATTTTACGCCGTTTTTGGTACTTTTTAACGACATAAAATTATTTCCTTTCAGAGAATTTTAAAAATTTCGTTGCAATTCCATTATAAAATATTTCAATCATTTTGTTTATTATTAAAAAATATTTACGAAAAAAGTACTAAATATAGGTAATTTTTTACCCTAAAAACAATTGAATCGTGTTCGTAGTTCAATGAGATTTTGCAAAAATAATTTGAAGAATATGTTACCACATTTCACTATAGTGAATAGACCAATTTGGAAAATGTAAATGGGGGATATTTAAAATTCGGCTCAGCCATATTTAGCAAAAATTTAAAACGATACTCGTTTTTCTTTTTAATTTTTGCCCCATTGTATTGCAAAATAAATATATTTCAACAACATAAATGAATAAATGGAGGTTATGTTTAGATTTTTCATTTACACAACAGTATCTAATATTCTGTGATGCTAAATATTTTTAAAATAATATAGAAAATTCTTTACAGTTAAATAGACCAATAAATACCCTACAAAATGATTGAAAGGAAACTACTCGAGTATTATTAAATCTCATTAAAAACACTAAATTCACACATTTTTTATGTACAAAAGAGTTAAGTATTTTATAGTTTTTCATATTTCAATACGAATTCATACGCTATAGATTTTGAATCAATAACGCTTATTTACTCTCTTTTCCATAATGTCAACTTTATTTTCTATTTTATTTTATTTACTATAAACTATAACTAATATTTACTATTTTCTATCTCTAACCTTCAGTGTTTTTAAGAGAGAATGGAATAACTCGTAGCATAATCTTTATTTTCAAATGATCTTAATTTTGAATCTTCATTTGTGAAGATTAAAAAAATTAATCTTCATTTGCGAAGATTAAAACAAATTAATCTTTGTTTGCGAAGATAAAAAATATAAGCACACAAAGCTGTAATTAAACTTACTGTTGTTTTATATTGAAAAATGCAATAACCCTTTTTTTGAATTTCGGTCTTTTATACACTCTACTGCCAAAAGTGGTGAAAAGGGCATATTATTTTTGTCATTCTATATGTAAAGCTAAGAAAGAATCATCTCACATCCCATAATGTTAATATATTCTAGCATCATATCAAACTCTGAGTCTATTTAGTTATGTCGGTCTGTCTGTATGTTTGTTCTTACGCTCACATCCACAAAAATTTACAGAGCTCAATAAAATTTAGCCTTCCCTTCTTTTCGATTTTCATTATTTTTTAGAATTAAATCTTTTCAAAGAGCGATAAAAATAGTAAAACCTTTTTTTCAATTAAAATTAAACTCTTTGAAAGATCCGATCTTAGGAAGAGTAATAAAAAGAGTTGAAAAACGGTATCATGATATTTATAATTTCTATATTTTATTCATTTTCATATTTTCTCTCGTTTTGCAAATATTTGCAATACCGTTAATAATTTTCAAATATTCATTGGTGTGTATTTAATTGGAAATTATTTAAATGCATTTTCGTATTTCAAATACAAATACATACATAACCTCACACACATACAGTCATACATTTATTGTTTAGGAAATTATCATTGATGTAAACAAATGTGTGTTAATGTTACTTACTGTAACCAATATTTGATTTGATTTATTGAATGAATTTTATTTCAACAATTTTTCATATTTTTTATTTTATTTTGAATTTATTTTTATGAAAAAAAAGTAAAAATATTTCCCAGAACAATGAAGAGTAAATAATTAAAATATTTTATGGTTATTTTAAATAGTATTGGTTGGTGTATGTGTACAAGTGTGTGAGTGTGTATGTGTGTGTTTAATGTTCAGTTTTGAAAGATGAATATGAAAAATGAAAATGAAAAATAAAACTTAAAAACAAAAGTAGAAAGATTGTAATCAGAGGACGGACTGTAAAATACTCTACAAAAAGATTGGTCGAAAAGTAAGTCGTGACAGTTTCCCCCTTTTATGAACGAATGGTTGATGTTGTTTTCAGAAATGCAAAAGAAGAAACGACTTCTTTTGTTTTCGGTTTATAGCGTTGATTATATTAGTCACTAAATTCTCCAGTACCGACTTTTAAATGCCTTCACATAAAGTGCCTTCACTGAAGTGAAATATGGTATTAGTTTCAATGAATTGGTGCATATAAAATCCTATAACGAGGAGTTAAGACCGAAAGTGACCCAATAATTGTTAGATTATTAGAGAAATATTTTAAAGACAATTAAAACAAGAATGTGTGTTATATTCGGTTATGCCTCCACCACAAATGCATGCGAAATAAATATTTAATGTTTCATACATACACACTCACAAACGTATACAAGATCTAAATATCTAATGAGTCATAAAATCAGTTATAACTTTGGCTATAACTACTTTTCTACTGAAGCGATATTGATAATTTTTAGAATGATAATTAGAATTTAATTTTATAGCAAAATTTCATTCTAAATTGTCGATTAATAATTGTTTGCTTTAAGAAAGTTCTTCGCTAGAATTTAGAGGTTTTACTGGTTTAAAATAAGAAACTGAGAACTATAATAAATACAAAGACCGAATTCCAACTATAACAAATACTAAGACCGTGCCAAACACAGACAAACACACTGTAGAAGAGACAAATTTTGATTTGATGTAAGATTTACATACATTATGGGGCCTGAAAGCGTTACACGCAGAATAACAAAGTTAGGAGGGTACAAAAATTGTATAAAATTTCAATGATATTTAATGGAAAATATTAACTGATTTTTGAAAATTTAATGGTGACGATTTTCAATATAACTTGTTGTTATATAAGAGTTTTCTAAGCTCAAACCCGTTATCCAGGAGAGGGCATCATATGGAAGCTATGTTAAATTTGTACCGATATTGATTAAGTTAATAACATATATTCAAGATAGATAAATAATTTTGTCAAATTTTAGAAAGGGTTCTTATACAAGAGCTTTATAAAAATAGGGACCGATATTTGTCAAATTAGAGACGTGCATAAAAGAAGGTTGTAAAAATGATTGTATCGCGTTTCAATAGAATTGGTCTGTATTAAAGAATTTTATAAGCTTGAACTCGACTTCCGCGAAGGAGAAGGAAGCTATAGCAAAATATGGACTGATGAGCAAATTTCAAAATTAAAGACTTTTATTAGGTAAAAGGATCTTATGTTGGTGCTATAAAATAAATATGGACCAATATTGATCAAATTAATCATGTATGTTCAGGACTGTCACAAAAACAACTGTACCGAGTTTCAATGGAATTGTTTTGTATTTTAAAATTTTATCAGCTTAAAACTATATTGCGGAGAGGGGCCTTATATGGAAGTTAGATCAAATAACGGTCCCAGCATAATCTAGTTTTTTTGGGTTAATTATTGTTAAATATATGTAAAAAATAAATAAAAATTTTATACAAAATTGTGGCCTATATGACACACTGATCTTGGGGTGTATCAAAATTTTACTTTTATTTCGTTGATCCAATTCCGTTGATTATTTGTACGACGATGGAATACATGTTACTGTATATTATGGTGAAATTATTTTTTATTGAAGAAATCGTTTTCAGAATTTTGATCTTATCTCGGATATGGACCTTAAACTTTTTTTTACAAAGGATTTAACTGGTTTTAGATAGCAAAATGCTTGGGTCAGAAACGGAGATAGACGGAAAAAGCCAAATCGACTTCTTCTTCTAAAATTACTTCTTGACATTATATATAAAATGACAAAGATAGAATCATTACCACTTGAGTTGTTGGGGGTATATACCATCCATAGTAAAACTGACACTTTAGAAATATTAAGAGTTAAAATGGAAATAACGTCGAACCAATACTTTTAGTTTGTTTACAAAGTTTATATAGAAGACATGATGGGCGGACGTTATTAAATGGTCCTGCAAAATAATTTTGAAAGCAAATTTATTTATCACAGTTTAAAACAGTTCGATATTGAAACGCAACTAAATTTCACCAAGATTAAACAAGTAATAGAACATGATCTAAGACAACATCATAATTCGCATTAATAATGTCACTAAAATCACACAATATTTTTTCAAACTTCCGCTAGATATGATTCGGTATAGATCCATTAGTACCTGCAATTTATTGATAAATAATTAGTAACAGATTCTTTCTTCACCTCTTATTCTTTTAAGAATAAACCATATTTCCCACATCCAAATGGAAACAAGTAAAAATGTTACAGTCGGTCAAGCCCGACTATATAATACCCTACACGACAAATTTTATGAATGGCCCTCGTATAATTATAAGTATAAATCGACTTAGGAATTGCTTCTGAGTCGAACAGTATATTTAAAAGTAGTGGCAAGACTTTTTTCTCTGCCCGTTACAAACATCTACACAAACGCATAATACCCACCACCTATTTTATTTTTTTTTCTTTAACGAGGTCATTTTAAACCTTCACAATTTTTCCAATTTTCAATACGTTTTTAATCTCATCTTTTTTTCTCTCACTTTTTCCACAAAAATAAACAAACAAAAAACTGATAATAAATGAAAAAAGGCAACCAAGCGAGTAAGAAATTTTGAAAGAGACCAAAAATAAGAAAAACATTAAATTTTTTACACTTGATTGAGTTAGAAAATCATAATTTATTTTTTTCGTTCTAAATACATTAAAAGTACGTACTGACAGTTCCAAGTTTTAAAAATACAATCAAAAGTTAGAAAAAATACAAAAAACAACTGAATAAGACATTTAGTTTTAAAATATTCCATAATTTTTCTTTTAATAAAAAGAAGCTGAAAATACAAAAACAAACACTTAAACTTTAAAAGAGGAGCAGAGAAAGGAACGAACATGATTTTGATAAATTCCAACAAAAGACTATTTGTCATAAGAATTGTCTTGAGGGGATATAAAAAAGTTAAAATGCTAAAGAATTAAATTGACAGTAATTTGTAGTTCTTTTTAAGATGGGGGAGGGTACAGACTGAAAGGAGAGGAAAAAAATGTAAAAATAATGACTTCAGTAAAAATTAATGAAATTGTCTGCAAAGTTTAAAACGAAAATGATTAAAAATGAATTTGTTAAAATTAAAAATGAAAGGCCAATAAAAGAAATAAAAATAAAATAAAAATTTGTACCATGTTGTGCTTTAAGGCGTATGATTAATATTTCATATTAAAGATATCAAGTATACGTTGAGGTGAGAAATAGCTGAATGGAAGGGGAATGAAATGGATAACTTGAAAACAAAAATAGAACGGAAGTGAACGAGAACTGAATTAGAACTGAACTTGAGTGGAACTATAACTAGAATTGAACTAGAACTGAACTAAAATTGAACTTGAACTAAACTTAAACTGAACTAGAACTGAACTTGAACTGAACTAAAACTGAAGTAAAACTGAAATAAAACTGAACAAGAACTAAACTAGAACTGAACTAGAACTGAACTTGAACTAAACTAGAACTGAACTAGAACTGAACTAAAACTGAACAAGAACTGAACAAGAACTAAACTAGAACTGAACTAGAACTGAACTTGAACTGAACTAGAACTGAACTAGAACTGAACTAGAACTGAACTGGAACTGAACTAGAACTGAACTAGAACTGAACTAAAACTGAACTAGAACTGAACTAGAACTGGACTTGAACTGAACTAGAACTGAACTTGAACTAAACTTGAACTGAACTAGAACTGAACTAGAACTGAACTAGAACTGAACTTAAACTGAACTAAAACTGAACTAGAACTGAAACTGAACTAGAACTGAATTTGAACTAAACTAGAACTGAACTTGAACTGAACTTGAACTGAACTGAACTAAAACTGAACTAGAACTGAACTTGAACTAAACTAGAACTGAACTTGAACTGAACTTGAACTGAACTGAACTAAAACTGAACTAGAACTGAACTTGAACTAAACTAAAACTGAACTAGAACTGAACTAGAACTGGACTTGAACTGAACTAGAACTGAACTTGAACTAAACTAAAACTGAACTAGAACTGAATAAGAACTGAACTAGAACTGAACTAGAACTGAACTAGAACTGAATTTGAACTAAACTTAAACTGAACTAGAACTGAACTGGAACTGAACTAGAACTGAACTAGAACTGAACTAGAACTGAACTAGAACTGGACTTGAACTGAACTTGAACTAAACTAAAACTGAACTTGAACTAAACTAGAACTGAACTAGAACTGAACTTGAACTGAACTTGAACTGAACTAGAACTGAACTAAAACTGAACTAAAACTGAACTAGAACTGAACAAGAACTGAACAAGAACTGAACAAGAACTGAACAAGAACTAAACTAGAATTGAACTAGAACTGAACTTGAACTGAACTTGAATTGAACTAGAACTGAACTTGAACTGAACTTGAATTGAACTAGAACTGAACTAGAACTGAACTAGAACTCAACTAGAACTGAACTGAACTGAACTGAACTAGAACTCAACTAGAACTTAATAAAACTGAACTAGAACTGAACTTGAGCTGAACTTGAATTGAACTAAAACTGAACTAGAACTGAGCTTGAACTGAATTAGAACTGAATTAGAACTGAACTAGAACTGAACATGAACTGAACTAGAACTGAACAAGAACTGAACAAGAACTAAACTAGAACTGAACTAAAACTGAACTAAAACTGAACTAGAACTGAACTTGAACTAAACTCAACTAGAACTGAACTAAACTAGAACTGAACTGAACTAGAACTCAACTAGAACTTAATAAAACTGAACTAAAACTGAACTTGAACTTGAATTTAACTAAAACTGAACTAGAACTGAGCTTAAACTGAATTAGAACTGAACTAGAACTGAACATGAACTGAACTAGAACTGAACTTGAACTAAACTTGAACTGAACTAGAACTAAACTAAAACTGAACTAGAACTGAACTAGAACTCAACTAGAACTTAACTTGAACTGAACTAGAACTGAATTTGAACTGAACTAGAACTAAACTAGAACTGAAATTGAACTTGAACTGAACTTGAACTAAACTAGAACTGCACTATAACTGAAGTTAACTTTGTATAATTTGTTTTTAAATAATTAATTTTCATTCGAATCTCATCGAAAAAATT
Source organism: Cochliomyia hominivorax (assembly GCA_004302925.2). Lineage (NCBI taxonomy): Eukaryota > Metazoa > Arthropoda > Insecta > Diptera > Calliphoridae > Cochliomyia > Cochliomyia hominivorax. The sequence continues at coordinate 7,917,063 of PYHX02000495.1, read as the reverse complement.
AAATTTGCCCTTGACCTTCAAACCATAAAATTGCAAAACAAAACATTTTCTAAAAACTTTCTCTTATTCTCAAATCCTTCAATTGACATGTTTTTATTATAACCAATACTCGGCGTTAGTAATGAATATTAAATGGAGAAAGTAATATTAAAAGTTTTCATTTACAATACTTTTAGTTGTTTTTCTTTCATTATTCAGCTGCTATTAATAGCTAAACTATTTCATTGTTATTATTAAACTGTGTAATTCTAACTTAAAAAAAAACAACTAAAATACTTAACAATTTACACACCATTTAAATATTACAATGATGACGGTTACACCATAAACTTACCACTACAAACAGCTCGAACTGCTAATACTAATACAGTTGCAAAACAAACTTATAATACCAAAAACTATATATATTTTACAGGAGACAATAACTGTTAAAGCAGCGATAGAAAGAGTGAGTGAATGAACAATGACTACGACTACTACTACAATGCCAAAATATAACCACTACTACTACTATGATGATAATAATAACAATGATGATTATTATTGTGTTGATAAAAGTGATTATGAGGTTGATGATGATGTTGGTGGTTTGTTGGTTGATGGTGGTTTGGCTGCTGGTGATGATGACTTGGCTATTTAAAAAAAATGTTGGTAAGTTTAGGAGACTTTAATATGTAATAATTGCATTTTAGAGTTTTTATTTTAAGTTTTTTTTTAATGTTTTAAAATTGTTGTTATTTTAGAGTTGAAAAAAAATTTAGTTAATTATAATTAATTTCCACTATTAGTGAGTGTTAAGTTAAACGGAGTTTTAAGGAAATTATTTTAATTTGAGGAAATTATGGAATTTTAGCGAAATTGTTGCAAACATTTATAGCAAACTAAAGTTGCTTAATAATTATGTAATAAATTAAATTATTTTTAATTTTAACTTTAAAATATTTTAAGTTTTATTTTTTGTATAACCAAAATTTGTTTTGATATTTTCAATGTTTTTTGTATAAGTATATATTTAACTGTGGTCCAAGATCCATTGGTTATACTTCCCCACTGTCGGTATGCTGAGTTTTATATATATTCAATCAGATGATCAAAATTTAACGATTTTTTCCACAGTGCAGTGGGAGAGAATTATTTTTTTGGAAAATAGATCTAAAACAAAATGGATCAGAGGAGAGTAGCAATATGGCCATAGTCGGAGTTATATGTGCAAATTGGGGTTCCTCTGATCTTTAATTAATTATGATTATTCATGAACAAGATTTGATTTCAAAAATTCATATACAACTTTAAGGTCGTTTATGGGACCTTTTTTCATTATATATCCGAAAGTTTTGCCTTTATCTCTATATTTAGTTAAAAACAAAATTAATTATCAAAAAATAAAAGAATTTAAGGAATTTGGATTTTTCTGAATCCGTTTTTTTTTTTTAATAGACAATTATAATTTAAGTCATGTATGAATAGACCCTATAGAGCAAAGCCCAGACCCTCTTGAATGCCATTCCTTTCTTATACAAAATTTATTTTATTTTTTATATCCGATTTTTATTTCCGATTTTTAAATAAGAGAGTTCTAAAAATAATATTTTGTTTGGAAGTGGCACAGTAATCCTAAACCGGAAATCCTTGAGGCTTTTTTCATGTGATTGAAGAACGATACATTCCTATTGGGTTCTAGGATCGTGAAGTGGGTTCTAGGATCGTGAAATGGATCTTCTAATTTAGTCAATTGGTTGGCAACATTTTTTTAAAATGTAAAAATTTTATTTAAAGTAAAAATATCTTATAACTTTATTAAATTTATTTGAATCAATAATATTATAAACATTCCCTGCATGGAATCATATGCCCATGTGGATTCAATAAAAAAGTTATATTATTTTGAAATAGAGATTTAGAAAGAAAATTGTATTTTTCAACAAAAGGCTGTAACTTTTCATAACTTTCATCACCACAAGTGGTGAAGAGGGTATACAATTTGTCGTTCCATGTGTAATGCTAAGAAGGAATTATCTAAATCCCCATAATGTATATATACTTGCATCATATCAAAATTAGCTGTATCCGTCTGCCTTTTGTTGGCATGCTCACATCAGAAATGACTAACAAAGCTCAATGAAATTTGGTCCGAATATTAGTTATAGTCCTAAGAAGTTTCCTTTTTGAAACCTGCTGATTTTAATAGGAACTTCTTAGTACAATAAGAGAAATAGACCCATATCTGAGACAATCTCTAAATTCCGTAAAATTATAAATTTTAAAGCGACAAATTAGAAAAAAAGAAATGAAAATATCAAAAATATGTACCTCGTTACAGTTCCAAAAATCATCAAAATCGGTACAAAAGAAAAAAAAAGTTATAGCCAAAAATATAATTTATATTAAGAATAATTAAGGTTTATTTGCTACATATAAGAAATACATTCGTATATTGTCTTCGTATGTGGGTGTATATGTGATTTTGTATGTATTTATAATGTACATGTATGAAACATAATATATTTATATTTTAGGCATCCTACTTGTTTTCACTGTAATTTATATCAAAAATATGTATTTTTATAGCCTTCGCCACCAGAAGTGGTGAAGATGATACTTTGTCATAATGTGTAATACTGAAAAGGAATCATCTTAGACCCAATAATGTAAATATATTCATGGATCAAGTCAAAATCTGAGTCGCTGTACCTATGTCCGTCTCTCTATCTGTCTGTTGTTGGCACGATCACATCCACAATAATTAACAGAGCTCAATGAAATTTGGCCTGAGTATTTGAACCGACATTGTTAGTTCTATGTAGGAACATTATGAAAATGTTTTTTATATAGAGTATATTTCTGTGAGTGTATGTGTGAGTGTGTATGTACAAAACATAACGTATTTACTTCACACGAATTTGTGGTGATGCGTATTAAAGATTTTTAACGTAAATGCAAGTTAAGCAAAACCCCTTCCCCGAAATTCCGTTACTTTTATGACTTCATATTATGTTCCACCTAAAACAATTGGATTGAAATTTAATTTATCTAAAATTTCCTTCGAAATATTTATTATCCCCTCAAAAAAATTTTTCAAATACCAAAAAATATCCTTTATAAGCCCTTTTGAACACAACACAACAACAAAAAAATTAATTCAAAAACTTTTTAACAGAAACTACAAACAGCAACAACAGTTTCCAAAACAAGAGAAACATTCAACAAATTGATTCTCATTATCAGACAAATAAGAAATTCCTTCTTTTCTTAACTTTTAAAAATAAATTACCAACAAATTTATTAATAAACAAAAAAGGGAGAGAGAGACAGAGAGAGAGAGAGAGAAAGAGCAAAAGAATGAACACTAACAAGTACCAACTCCTACAAAAAGTAAATAATTTTCTTAACAAGATTACAACAATGTTAACAATTTCCTTTAAACAACAAATACGACTACAACAATAACAACAAATACAACTACAACCAAAACAGAACTTTAACCATCAAGGGCAAATGCTACAATTTCCACTTATTCATCTTAACTTTCAACTCCCTTACTCTCACATACAAATAAATATAAATTCTTTTTTAAATAAAAACAACAACAAATTACTCAATAACAAAAGTTCAAAAAGTCCTTACACTCACACACATATATATACTATTGTATTTAACCATCTACAACCACAAAAGATTGTCAGAATTTTATATGAGTGATTTTGAAAATTGGTGAAATGATATGTTTGCGTGTATGTGTGTGAGTGTTAGAATTTTAAGTGAATTTATAAGTTTTCTATCTCTATTTTCGCCCTTTGAAAAGAAAAAATCAGCAAAAATATTATATTTTCTCTTTTCAAATAAAACTATAAAATACAATAAAGTATTGTTAACACAAATACACATATAGAAATATATGTATATAAAGATAAATACTCATACATACGTACTTATTATATATTTTTTTAAATCCCTAAACTGTTTACACCCACTCAAATTTTAAAAAGTTTTTTTTTTTCGAATTAAATTTTATAGATACAGATGGTTTTAGTATCTTTTTAAAAAATCATTTTATTTTTTAGGTTAATAGATTAAATTAGGTTAATAGATTATTTAGAAAAAAAGGACTTTGAGGGTCAGAAGAAGTTTTAGGTTCATTTTGACAATATTTTTTCCAATATGTTTTCTCCAAAAGCTTTAGTTTTTGATCCTAATTCAAGTGCTATATAGAAATTAAACTCAGTTCTAGATTCCGAAAAATCTTCATAAATCGTGACAGAAGATTAGAAAGTTCTACACTTATTGTATTAAGGACTGAGATTGAAAAATTCTCAATTATTTAAAATGTCAAACAAATTAATAAATTGTTTTTCTGATATAAATTTGTGATCAGAAAAAATTGCTTTCTAATTATTAAATTAATCAAGTTGATGGAAAACTTAGTTCAGATATAAGAAATGTTCCTTATGATTTTTCTTAAGTTAGAAAATAGAAAGTACTTTCAAAGGAGCTTCCAGCACATACGATAGGAAAGCAGATCTGTTAGCTTGGTATTCGGAAATATACAAGGCTTTAAAAGTTCCTGACAGCAATGCTGCTTAAAATTAAGCGGCCAAGAACAGGAGAGGAGTCAAGGATGACGAAAATTATGTTCTGGCAGATTTTTTGCAACTTCGTGGCCAAAAATTTTATGTTGCTCTAGGAATGTTGAAGCAATGTGTGGGATCTAAAAGTAGTAAATTTTTTCAAAAAAGTTCTTGGTATGATAAGCAAGAATCTGCTATGGAAAAAGAAGCCAATCATTTGCTACTAAGGGCTCTATAAATACCGAAAATTACATCAAGGAATATTTATAATGCATTCCAATTCCAATCAGTCAAAGTAATGTGGCATATTAAGATGGTATACAAGCCATGTGGTGCAAGAACAATAGTGTGGTATATGAACAATAATCCTCCAAATTGCCCGGAACTAAGGATAGTGAAAAAATATTTTGCACAAAAAAGGTGCCCAAAAACGAGGTCTCTTTTTAAACGGAGATGGAACACCATTTTGCTGAAAAGTGACAGAAAATACTATAAAGACGTTAATGAAAGGATATTCGAAAAAGATCAAAAATTTCATCACAAGGGGTTATAAATATATAAATATTATTATATTTATTTTTGTTAATTTTGTAATCAAATAAAAATTAAAACTGTTTCAGTAGTTTCGTTTTTATTAACAAACATCTATGTATGTTAAGAATTTTTCAATCCCACTCCTTATATGTTTTCCTAAATTCCCATTTACTTTGTTAATTCATATTAAAAATGAAAATATTAAATAATTTTTACTAAATATTGACATTTTGCAAAAAAGGAATACAATGCTGCCTTTGACTATGTTGGATCTTCAGACTATAATTTTTTCCTACTGAACCGATTTTGATAATTTTTGGAAAGGTAATGAAGTACATATAACTTAATATAACGGTGAAATTTAATACTAATTTGCCTAACCAAGTTCTTCGCTTAAATTTAGAGGCTTTCTCAGATATCGGTCTATGTATTTGAACATACTGCACCGCTTTTGCTGGTTTTAAATAAGAAACTTCTGAAGGCTAAAGAAAATTGTGGGGCTAAATTTTAAGGAGCACTGATAGTTACAGTGGATGTGAGCATGCAAACAACAGACAGACAGAGAGGAAGATAGATGGACATATTGAAATCAACTCAGATTTTGATTTGAAGCAAGAAGATATATAATTTTACGATTATTCCTTTTTAGCGTTACAAACGGAATGACGAAGTGAATATAGTTTCTTCGACACTTGAGGGTATAGAATTGTATTTTGAATAAAAAAAACTTGTTTTCAGAAATATATATTTTTAGATTCACATTTTTATTAACAATTCACTTTTTCACAAAAAAAAAAAAACAAATGCACAATTCCACAATGTGTGCACTTTCGCTACAGATTCATATTTTCTTCAGATTCATTTTCACAAATAATTCATATTTATCTTAAGATTCAAAAAACTTAAAATTTTCACTAAAAATTCACATTTCACAATTTCTCTTTAAAATTATATTTTCACTTAAAATTCACACTTTCATTAAAAGAACTAAAAGTTAAAATTCACATTTTCACTAAAAAAATTATATTATAAATTTGTAATAAAAAATTATAAATAAATTTTTTTCATAAAAAATTAACAGAAAAATCGCATTTTCATAAAAAAATTTAAATTTAAAAAAAAGAGAAAAATCTTATTTCACTCAAAATTTTTTCGAACTCACTCCTTAGCGTCTTTAGCTTGATTCTTCTATTATGATTGAATGATTCTTCTTTTATTTTCTATTTAAACACAAAATTTATTTTTTTTCCTTAAATTTTTCCAAAATTCAAGTAAATGGAAAAGGAGCAACAATATTACAAAAAACAACCTTTATTGTCGTTAACCCTCCTTAAAATTTGTGTCAAGTCATTTGATTAATTCTAATTTATACCACAAATATTCAAATATTTTGTTGACTAATCATTAATTTCTTTTAACAATGTTTTGTTATTCACAAAGGAAATGAGAATCACATAAGATCCTTAGAAAGGAACAAAAAAAAAAGGATATTTTATACATTATTGGCAAGAAGATTTCAAAAGGAAAAAAATAAATAAAAAATAAATACATAAATAAAGGAGAAAATAATATAATAAACAAATAGTAAAAATTATATTGAACCGACAAATAAAATAAAATACAACAAGAAAAAAAATTTAGGAAAAAGAACCAAAGAAAATTTGAAGTCAAGCGGAAAATTCCCACAAAATTTTGTTTTAAATTCTCTAAAGACACTAAAAACAAATTTATATGTTAAAGTCAATCAATACCGACCATGTAATACCCTATATAATATTGTTGATTGTATAAGATTGCTATGAAAAAATTATGAACGGCCCTCGCATAACTTGCTATTCTTATTTATGCTTCTATGTGCAATAGATAATTATGAAACAAACAGTTATATGAAATTTATACGTTTTTAAAGAAATTTTTTCTGGAGGGTTTTATGGGACCCTCGTATAATTTGCGCAGTTGTTTTGACTTACATTTATCTTAATCTGACTAAATATTTTCACAATACCTACATATATGTGCGATTTATGAGTTTCTAAGTGATTTTTGGAAGGGTAATTGTATGGAACCTATGATAAATAATGGACCGATCCTCGTATAATTTGGCACATCATTGTAGAAAAATATTTTTGCAGAAGTTTGTTAATATCGTTTTATATTTAGAAAGTTTTTTTTTAATAAAAACCCCATTCCGAAGGGACATTTGTATGGGATCTATATGAAATAATGGACCGATCATAACCGAGTTCATTAAGCATCATTATTGGGCCAAAATAATACTTCATGAAAAATTTTATTAAGATGTATTTGAAACTTTGACCTGTTTCGTGCGAACAATCTTTGCATGGACAGCCAGCCGGATGGATGGACATGCTTAAAGCGACTCAGGAAGTGACTCTGAGTCGAACATTCTGACCGTTACAAATATCTACACGCATCCCCACCACCTATGGTTGTGTAGGGTATAAAAGGACAGGAATAGCAAAATATTCTTTTAAAAAGAAATAAGAAGTTATGGTCGGTCCCGCTATAAAATACCCTACACCACATTGTTGATTATAAGTGGTATCTAACAAAAATTAAAAAACCACCCTCGTAAAAAGTAATTTTATAATTTATGTTTAAGAGTCCAGTATAATATAGTGGTACTAACATCCATGTGGGATTAGATTAAAATTTTTTTTCGGTATGCGTTATATAGAATGAGAAATAATAGGTCGATCCTCGTATAAGGTGCACATCGTTTTAGAATATCATAAAAATAATGTGTGTCAAATTTCTTTCAAATCGTTTTCTATTTAGGATTTTTGTGACTATAAGTCCCGATTCCGGGAGGAAAATTTTTATGGGGTCTAATGGACCCTTCACCACCAATTTCAATAGGCATCTTCCTTAGATTAAAATAATGACACATGCGGAATTTCATTATTGTTAAAACTGCAATGTTTACATGGACCAATCAGACAGACGGACGGACATCTTTAAATCGATTCAGAAAGTGATCCTGCCACCGACTTAAAAGTCGTGGTTACAAAATTTTTCAGCCCATTTCAATTTTTTTGCACAAACGCATAACACTCCAACCACCTCTGGTGGTGTAGGGTATCAAGACACACATTCACATATACTTACTTATTCATACATAGATTAACACTAAGAAAAAGAGGAGATTTCTTATAATAAAATCCCCCCAACACATTCACAGAAAAACAATTACACATACACAGACACTTTAAAATGAAAATCTTTTTATTCTCAGAAAAAGAAAAAAAAAAAAATGAAAATCCAAAATTATAGAAAAAAAAATGAACACACGCATATTTTTCTTTCTTCTGAAGAAGCAAAAAAACATCTTTCATCTATTTAGGGGAGTTTTCTGGAGGGTTTTTTGGGAGTAGAAGATGTATTCTAACCCTGTAGAGGAAAATTCACTTGATATTTTCAACGCGTTGTCTTCTGCTCCACTAACGTATTAATGTGTGAAATGTTTAATAAGAAGAAAAAAGTGGGAGACAGATTTGAAAAAATGAGCAATTCAGGATTTTTAAGGAGCTTTTTTTGCCTTTAAATCTTTTGAAGATTTTTCTTCTTCGGTTTTTAGGTTTTCATTATCAAACCTCAGAGTTTAAGAATGTTTTGAATGTTTCACTGTTTATTGTTCACTCTAGAGAAATATGTAGGAGATGAACATACTTTCTCGAAGTGCTTAAAGTTCAGGAAAAGTGTGTACACGAAAGAAAAATTTCTTTATAGGAAATTAATTAAATGAGATAAGATCGGTTCAAGTTGGTGAATCAATTTTTATTCATTATATTTAACGTCGATTCATAAACCTCGCAGTCAATAAGCGGCGGTTGAAAACTTGGGTGAATCATCGGCTATAGTAAAATAAGTGATGCTGCACTGAAGTTCGAGTTGATACCGATTTTTAGAGAAATATCTCGCACAGGTGACTTTCCTGGTCACAGTAGTTTCGTTTGACTGTTCTACACAGCAATTTCGACAGACTCTTTTTCACAGCAACTTACGTTGTTTACACGACGACTTCGGTTGGCTTTTTTCAGCAACTTCAGATGACTTTGACTGCTGTGTTAACAGCGACATCGGTTGACTTTTCCAATATGGCAACTTCCGCTTTCCGCAATTCAAATGTTCACTAAAAATTCACATTTTCAGTAAAAATTCACATTTTCAGTAAAAATTCACATTTTCAGTAAAAATTCACATTTTCACTAAAAATTCACATTTTCACTAAAAATTCACATTTTCACTAAAAATTCACATTTTCACTAAAAATTCACATTTTCACTAAAAATTCACATTTTCACTAAAAATTCAAATTTTCACTAAAAATTCAAATTTTCACTAAAAATTCACATTTTCACTAAAAATTCACATTTTCTCTAAAATTTAAATTTTCACTAAAAATTCACATTTTCACTAAAAATTCACATTTTCACTAAAAATTCACATTTTCACTAAAAATTCACATTTTCACTAAAAATTCACATTTTCACTAAAAATTCACATTTTCACTAAAAATTCACATTTTCACTAAAAATTCACATTTTCACTAAAAATTCACATTTTCACTAAAAATTCACATTTTCACTAAAAATTCACATTTTCACTAAAAATTCACATTTTCACTAAAAATTCACATTTTCACTAAAAATTCACATTTTCACTAAAAATTCACATTTTCACTAAAAATTCACATTTTCACTAAAAATTCACATTTTCACTAAAAATTCACATTTTCACTAAAAATTCAAATTTTCACTAAAAATTCAAATTTTCACTAAAAATTCACAATTTCATTAAAAAGTCGCCATTTCTTAATATATAATTTTTCTTTTACTTAAAATTGATGAAAGAGTTTTTTTGTTCAAAATTTTCCGTTTTCAATTTTTTGTTTATTTGTTAACTTCACTATTGAATACTAAACATTTTGCGTTATTATTTCTTTTAACTACAAATCTTAAATAGAAGTTTTAAAGCGTTTAGAAAAAAATTATGATTTTATTTCAGAGACAATTTTCGTAAATTTTCATCATTGACACAAACACACACACCCACAAAAAACCAAATTGTAGAGGAAGTTAAACGCAACAATAAAATAAAGAAAATAAAAAAGCAAAATGAATAAAAAAGAGGAGCAAATATAGTAGAACCAATGAATAAACTATGGGGCGTAAAAATGAAAAATCAAAAAATGAAAGGGTTTAACGAATTTATGGTAAAAGATTTACTTTAATGGCAGAACATTTTTTTGGCAGCGTTTTTTTGTGAGCATTTTGGTGGGTGGGTGTGTTAGTGTGCGTTGGTTTGAAAGAAATAAATTGCTAAGAGAAAATCGTGGAAGCTTTAACTTAAATAAAAGTTTTTATTACAAGTGATTTTTTGTTGAGAAATGCAAAAATAAGATCAGGGGATTTTGAGTAATTTTAGGTTACTGGCATGTTATTTTAATAAAATATTTTTAAAATTTAAATTTATTTTCTGATTGTGTTTACTTGAATTTAATTTCGTATTTCCATTTTAATTTTCTGCTAAAAACCATAATTGATTAGACCTTCATTTCCATTTAGAGTTAAATAATAGAGACAATATTTATGATTGTTTCACAAAAACTATTTACATAAAATATTCACGAAATAACATTTATTTATAAATATTATGCGGAAAAAATCTTCGCACGACTGATTTAAAAACACCTACATTTATTTACTTCAGTGGTAGTTGCTATTTGAGGAGGGAAATAGAGAAAAAAACTACTTTCATTACTATTTGCGGCAGCCACTATTAGGAATGACATCGTTCATGTCTAAACAAAAATTACAACTTCAGCTAAAATGACAGACATGAGATGAGGTGAGTTGTCAACGTTGGCAATTTATTAAGGATTCATCTTAATTTGTTGTCATGACAGAGGAAAGCACACACACATAAATACATACACATTTAACAAAAACATTCCATACACCTACGTTGCACATACACATATAGGAAATATTCTATACAATGAAAAAATAATATTCAAAGGTAAATAAATATTTGTATGTGTATGTTTTCACTCCTTTCATTTATGGAAGTTCATTTGTATTATATAACATTAACACGCGTTCATAGAAATATAGACATAGATATATTTCAGGTATAACCCAGCGAACATTTTATTGGAATTTACTAAATGTATTTGGTTCAGATATTTGTTAACAGGAAATTAGACGAATTTATTAAATAGAAGAATGATAAAAAGTAAGAGTCAATACCACAAATTTTGTTATAATCCTAATTTTATTCATATTTTTTGAAAGCAACATATTTGATGGTAGCGAATTGAAGATTATTATCTTAGTCGATTCCAGAAAGAGTAATATTCAAACGTCTAAATTCAAAAATATTCACTTTAAAGCCAGTCCAAAAAGGATCGGAAAAGGATTAAAGGTGCCTGGAGATCAACTGAGGGAACAGGAGGGAGTTATATGTTATTTAACAGATCCTAAATGAAACTATCGTTGGTGACATCTTACAACCGAAGAGGTTGGTCAAAGCCTTGAAATCATATTATCGCATCCTGAAAACATTTAACTCCCAGATATCGCTCTTTGCGATTTTTATTCGCTTTCGACTGATGAAACTTCTCTAAAAATTTATTGAAGTTGATAGTTTCACTCTTCATCATAACTTAAAAACTTTCGAAAATGCTTATTTTTAACTTCGCATCTAAATATCTCATCTATTATTTTATTTACTTGACCGTACTCCTTGCACTCCTTGCATTTATTTACCATTTCGTAATGCGTGTTGTTGTTTTCGCATCTCTCTATTATTTGTATTTCTGTCAAAATGTGAGTGTGAGCTACAGTTTTTGTATAGAATATTAAACGTTATGGTTTGGTGTCACTCTTTTCCTAATAGAAACACGCAAAATAAGTCGACATGGAAGAAAAACAAGACCACAATGCATTCATTCATTTAAGTTATCACCTCTACAACTACACAGACAGATATTTAGACATATAAACGTTCAGCACGCATACATACTATTTATACGGGGAATACATATTTGAAAGAGGAAGGAGAGCTAAGCGTTACCTTTTCAAGGAAAATAATATATTTATCATAATGATACACTTACTTGCTTGGGAACATATGGCTTCCACAGAGAATCTCTATCGTATACGGTATGCTGCAGCTGTTTTTGAGTGTTCCTTTTAAAGATTGCGTTGGTCTTAATCTTGGAATTTAGAATGTTATCCTTTCAGAGTGATTTCTGATAATATGTGCGATCCATTTCTATATCTTAGTTTTATTCTATTGGTAATGTTCCATTGCTTTCCAAGAACAAAAATAGTACCCCATAGATAATTAAAATCTTCAGAGCTATGTCTACTGATGCATATTTCTATAAACGCATTCAATTTTTTTCTCTATTTTTGTTTTATCTTTAATATTCCCATTAAAAAGTAACGTTTTTTATGAGAGGAAACTTAACGAAACTTTTCTGATGTAAACAGGATTTTTTCTTAGTCATGTGGCTTGTCTTTTCATGTTTTCAGTGCTATTTTATGTAGAATATTTCTATAAATGCAGATGTGAAAAATATATTTTTAATGTTGACATCTCAATTTAACCCAAATAATCAATTTTATAACGTTTAAAGATGTCCAAAGGAACTTTAAGGAAGTCTGTCGGTTATTGTGGAAGTGAGCGCGTTTACATGCAAGTATATGTATATATCATAAGGTCTTAGATATTTCCTTTTTAGCATTACACACGGAATGTCACAGTTAATATACTCCAATCACCACTTGTGGAGGTGTAGGGTATACAAAAATAGTTATAAGTTTCAATCGTTAGTGATGAAATTTTGAACAGTTTTTGCAAACCCTCCTATAAGCGTTTTTATAGATCTTTCTGTCATTTTGCTCGAACAAGTAGTCCATTTTTGTTTTAAATCTATTAAACGTTTGAATACCTTTTTTGTGTTCTTCAATTCTCTTCTAACAAGAGTCCAATATATCTCCACTGGCCTTAGCTCCAGGTAGTTTGAAAGATTTGCTTCTTTTAGTAGAAATACCACATTATTTTGCTTCCACTTAATGGTTCGTTTAGCGTAGTAACAGGATGCTAAGTCAGGCCGAAAATGGTAATGGAAGCTGTCATTTTTGCAAACATTCTTTGATGTCCATTTCAGTATTTATAGAGCCTGTTGCAACAATTGACTAACTTCTTGACCCACTACTCCATATTGCTGACCATACCAAGGACTTCATGAGATATGTTGACTGCTTAAACTTTTCTTTAAAATCGAGACTCAGCAACATAAAATTTTTATCCAGAAAAATCTGCCAGAATATACGTTGCATCGTCCAATATGAAGCAAGAATATTTTTTTTGAAAATATTTGACTTCAATTTCTTACTCTGCTTTTTGGTCTTTACATTTAACATTTAACAGCGATGGCAGAGTCAAGAACTATTTGAAAATTGTATGTTTTGAAGCCTGAATAAACTTTAACCTTTCGCACCAAATATTCCGAGCACTTTTTTTGGCTTTAAATATATTATGTGGACCATACCTTTTACTTCTACCAGATTTCTTATAAACTGACAAGTTCTGGCGGTACTGTTTAGTATCATTGGAAACAGTTCGACGGCAGACTATTTACTTTTTATAGAACCAAGTAAAAGTACTTAAATCCTTAGAACGCACTTTTTTCATATCAAACATAATAACTGATATATTTTTCATAAAAAAATCTTTTTTTTAAAGATATTACGAATCACAATTTCTGAATGGAATATGCCCTGATGCATATTCCTATAAACGCATTTAATTCCTTTCTCTTTGTTTAGTTTATATTTTGTCTATGAACATAGAAAATGTCCATGAACATATTTTCCTTAAAAAAATATCGCCTTTTTTCTACGATTATAGAAAATATGAAATATTTTTTTGTACGTATTATTAGTCTATGCCTGAGGTTACCTTCCCCTATTTGTATACATGTAAAAATAATATAATATCATGTGACTTCTACTCTGGCTTCCTTTTTAGTCAGTTATTTTTATTGTTCGTTTCTGTTCTAAGTTTTTTCTGATCCTCTTTTATGGTTGACTTTAAAATATCAGAAACTTTTTGTTGTCTACGTTTTTATCTATACGAAACCATCCATCTATGTTATGTGCATGTCTCATATATAAAACACCTGTGTGTGTTCTTTGTTTTTGTTGTTGTTGTCACCATAAGCTAAAACTATTAAAAAGAAAATACAGTGGTCTGGAAATAACTATTTTTCCACTATACATTACATAAAGAGTTCTTAAATTTCACACCTAAAGCAGAAAATGGATAAAAATCCTTAAAAGGATCATATACACTTGAAATTTATCATGTGAAGTTTAAATTTTTAAAAATAATATAGACTTTTCATTTAAGATGTCGTGCTGTTAGAGGTGTTGCATTTGCTTTCTTATGTTGTTGTTATAATTTTTTTACACCCTCCACCACCGCAAGAGGTGAAGTGGGTATGTTAACTTTTTCATTCCGTGTGTAACATTCAGAAAGAATCATCTCATCTCTCTATATGAACATATATATATTATATTCTAGCATTAAATCAAAATCTGAGTCGACTTAGCTTTGTCCGATTGTCCGTCCATCTGTCTGTCCGTCTGTCTGTTGTTAGGACGCTGGCATTCACAATAATTGAGAGATCTCAATGAAATTTGTCCTGAGTATTTCTTATTGTCTTGAAAAGTTTCCTATTTAAAACCAACAAAACTGATTCAGTATATTAAATTATATAGACTGGTATCTGTGGCAACCCTATGTTCAAGCAATACCGGTTTAATATATTCAAATATATAGACCGATATCTGAGCAACCTCTATGTTCAAGCAAAACCGGTTCAGTATATTAAATTATATAGACTGGTATCTGTGGCAACCCTATGTTCAAGCAATACCGGTTTAATATATTCAAATATATAGACCGATATCTGAGCAACCTCTATGTTCAAGCAAAACCGGTTCAGTATATTAAACTATATAGACTGGTATCTGTGGCAACCCTGTGTTCAAGCAATACCGGTTCAGTATATTCAAATATATAGACCGATATCTGAGGCAACCTCTAAGTTCATGCAAAAAAATGCATAATATGGTCCATTATAAATCGACAGGTTAAGATGAAATTTTTTCAAAATATTTAGCTTTATGGACTTCATTTCCATTCAAAAAATTTTTTCAAAATCGGTTCAGTAGAAAAAAAGTTATAGCCAAAAATATAACTAAATTTTTGACTCATTAAGTGTTTCGTGTTATTTAAGGAAAAACGTTTTAAAGTGTGCAGTATAATTTTGTGAGTGTATGTATGAGTGTGTTTGTACGAAAAATAACATTTTCACTTCATACTTGTGGTGGAGGGTATTGAAGATTCGGTTTGGTCGAATATAAAATTCTTACTTGTTTGGTTCTTCACTTTGAGTTTGCGTGAGATCACGTAGTTTATTACAAAACTCCCACAAGTTGTGTCATTTCAACTTCCGGTTAAATAAAGTTCTTTACGGTATATGCAACTTTTATACATACACAAATACAAAAAAAAAACAATGGATATGAGTGTATGTGTGTATGTCTATGATGGATTATGGGTGTGTATACCTTGTAGATAAAGAAAACATATGTGTTTATGTATTTATGTTCATTTGTATGTCTCTGTGTTTATGTTTTATATTAAAATTATAATCAAGTTGTTGTTTTTGTTTAAAATTTTCTCTGTTTATGTTTTATTTTCTTTTATATAAAATTCACCTTTTGGAAAACTATCGACCAGGGAGTCTGCTATAGTTCACCTGAGTTCTTAGCTCTTTCGATTGTTGTTTTTTTTATTTAATATTTTTGCAACTGAAATTGCATTTCTTTTCTTCGTTAAAATTATTAAATTTTTGTTATTCTGTTCATGTCTTTTGTTTTCAGTTGCAGTCAAGCGAAATTTCATTTTCTTACAATTTAATAAGAATTCTTAGGATTTCATCTATCGTTATGCATGAAAATGAGATCTTTTTTTTTTTAATTTTTTAATTTAGAAAAGTCATATGCATGTGAATAAATGAAAAATATGTTTATAGAATTTTTCATAAACGTGAAAATATTTTATTAAAAAATTATGAAAAAATCAAGAAAAACATTAATGTTGAGCGTAAGATACAAATTTAAATGTAACAAGTAAGAACGCTTTATTCGGCTGCGCCCAATCTTCATTAACATGTGTGTCACTTCACTACATGTGATTGTGGGCTTAATTAAAATTGTAACGTAATTCTATTCTTCTATTTAGGCAACTCAGTGCTCGTTGGTGCCTCATTATTGATTATTAATTATATACTTTACTAGCTTTTACCCGTTGCGCCTTGCTGCACAAATATTCTCCTCAGTATTTTCATTGTGTTCTACATTTTGTTCAGTAAAACTGTTTGGAACCAAATTTTATTAGTTAGATATTTGATAACCAAAATTTTCTTTGTATGGGGGACTCCTCACCCCATGATCCTATATATTTTAACTAGTAAAAAAGATCCTCGGGAAAGTAATTGAGCCAATGTGAAAACTCCCTCTTTCACAGTTCTTGTTCTTACCCGTTCTAGATTTTGAACAGTAAAACAAATTCTTAAGAAAGTATTTGTGGTCGAATTTGAGAACTATTGCTGTTATGGTTCTTTAAATATTCGATAATCAAAAGTTTCTTTGAGGCCACCCCTCCACCTGACCCGATCTATCCTTCATTTTGTATAGTAAAACAGTTCCTTGATAAAGTGGTTGGGACCAAATTCGAAAATTTTATAATTCTCTTAATATTCGATGCTCAAAATTTGCTTTGTACGGAGGCATCTCCCCCTGATTTTATCCGCCCCACATACGATTAACTACGTATTATGATTCTTATAATTACGCTTTACATGAGGACTCGGTTTTGTTTGGCAGCAATTGGCGTACAAAAGACTTTGTTGTTTAGTAGTAAAACAGGTCCAGCACATAGAATAATTCAGCTATTGGTGTTTAGTTTCCGGTTCGTTTATCTTATAATTTCTACGAGACATACAAATGTTTCCTAAAATTTCTTTGTAACTGGGAACATCCCAACCGAAACTGCTCATGAAAATGTTATAGCGAATGCTGCTCTAAAGAAACCGATGGTACTCGAGGCTCATTTTTGAAACTTTCTTTAAATTTTTGAAATTATCCTCACTTTAGTTAAAATTATAATAAAATTAAAAAAATATGCATTTTATCTTTCTAAAGTTTTTGAAATGATTCGGGATACAATGTAGACTTTAAATATAGAACATACCAAAAGAAGTGAAAAGTAGAATAATTAAAATTAATTAATTTTTGTTCAAATAAAATTAATTTTTATTTAAAAATTCTGAAGAATTTTGGTTTAATTTTTTTTGCCTCAAATTTTAATTTTTGTTGTTGTTTGACCGATTAAAAAATAGATCATAATGGAATCGATTTAGATATTGATATCGGTCAAAATTATGTTACAACTTTATATTGTCTTTGAAAAAACTGGGTTTCTTTTAGAATCCTGATTAATTTCTGGATGCGTATACTTAATATAGTTAATTATAAATTATAATTGATATAACTTATACGTATTGATGTTCGTTATTAATGAATTTTATTGATAAAATAAAATAGATTTGCAATTAATATCACAAATACTAAAAGGAAAATCACTAAGTAAGAATTTTACAGTCGGTCAAAGCCAACTATATTATACTCTAAACCACAATATTGGTTGTAAATGGTAGCTATTAAAATTTAATGAACGGCCCTCGTATAATTTAATTTACTGATTTATTTTTAAGTGCGGTATAGATTATTATGATACTAACTTTAATGAGAAATGTCTGCTTTTCAAAAGAATGCTTTTTTGGAGGGTTATATATGAGTTAGAAGAAATTATGAACCGAACCTCGTTTAAATTCGAACATCGATATTTGTTTATATTTATCTTCATTTAACCAACTTTTATGATGTCAGCGCGCCAATAAGAGACAGACGTCCGTAGCTGAATCTACTCAGCATTTCATATGTATATGTACTTTATGGGGCCCTATATGACTTCTTCTTAGTACTGCCTCTTCACCACTTGCGGTGGTTGTAGGGTATAAAAATAAAAGTTGCAATGAAGAATTAAGGATAATTAGAGAATCGAAACAATTTGTTTTAAAATGTTCTGTAAGTTAAAAAAAAGTATCATTTAAATTGAAATAAAATTAAATTTATATTTAAAAAATGTTACTTTTTATTTGTGTAAATTTCCATTGTTTATTTTAATGAGAATAAAAACGACCAACAAAATAAAACTTTAAATATCTTTGTGTTTTAAGCTCTTAAGAATTCCTTTTTCGTAACAGGAAATAAGAGTCCAAAATAAACTCAGAGGGGAATTTAATATAAAATTATGATTATTTCTATACAAATGTATGTATATACTTTTACGAATGTGTATGTGTTTGTATTATACATTTAGGTGTTTAAGTATAATAATACAATACAAATACATAAACAATTGTCTTAATATAAGTTTAAATCTGTGTATAAGTATTGGTGGAGCAAATGGTGTTAAATGTGAAAAGCAACAGCTGTACACAAAAGTTAAATGTGTTAATGATGGTCGTTCTTGTATTTGTATTATTAACAAACACATACATATAGACATTCACATTCATACAAACAATTGTTTGTAATTTTCATTTTATTATTTTTATGATTATGGAATTTATGGCAATTACTATTGCCAAAATGTATTTAAAGAAAAATAACCATACTGATGCATATTGCTATAAACGTACTTAATTTTTAAGCAACTTAATGGTACTTTTTTTTAATGAAAAAAAAATTTTCTTAGTTCTGTTGTTCGCATTATCGAGATCGAATGTTTTTTGTTCATAATTCATAATAAATTTTCATTTCATTTATTATTCAGTAGATTACAAGCCCTTAGGCCTACTTAATCTAGGATAACATTGGCTATAATATTTATACATATTGGTTAAGTAAGAAATTAATTGTATAAAATTAAGTTAATATATAAAAAATCAAATAATTGATAGTTACAACAAAGACTATCAATTAAATTTACCCCCCAACTTTGCACAAAATATTGAAGTCGAAAATAAATGGTTTTATGTTATAATACTCAGTATTAGCAATCATATGTAACAGCAACATTCAAAATTTATTTATAGGTAATGTTTTAATATATTCTTAAAGACCGTAATTGATTTATGAAAATTTTCGCTCTTCGTAAGGAATGTAATTGTTCCAAATACGAGAAATTCGTACAACAAACGACCTAGACATATAAAGAGAATAATGTCTTGGACAAATAATGATATTGCTCCTTGAAGAAATACCAAACTGAAATTTTTCTTTTAAGTAGGTGGGCTTGCCATATTTCATGACACTATAGAATTTAAGTAATATACGCCTTTTAATAAAACTTTTAAAATCAGTACCTAAAATCTCAATAACCTGTGCTGAAACATGCTCTCTATAGCCAATATTATACACAAATCGAACCAGACGATTAAAGCACAAATGTAGTTTACTAATGTACTGTTCAGATGTACCAGAAAAAATTTCAAGGCCATATAGGAGTATTGGTAAGCACAGAGACAATGCAACTCTTTTCTTAACATTAAATGGTAAAAAAGATCCGAGGCAGTATAATTTTCTCAGTACAAAAGACAATTTGATATAACATAGTTAATGTGAAAATGAAATTCAATTTAACATCTAAAAATATGCCTAGCGATTTGTGATGAGATACAAAAACAACAGCTTCATCCATTATACGTATGACAGGGAATTTAGTCGTATTAGAGAAAACATAGCTTTTGACTTTGAAGGATTTAAACTCATGTAATTATTTTCACACCATTCCACAACATGGATCAAGTCGCTATTAACATTATTCTCAAAATGTGTAAGACCAATACCTGTATCAACAGCCAAGAGCTGAATATCATCAGCATACATATAACATTGACAGAAATTAAGTTTCCCAAACAGATCATTTAAATAGATAATAAATAAAAGCGGTCCTAATATAGAGCCTTGAGGTACTCCTCTAAATGTTCTCAAGGTTGACGATCTATTTCCTCCAGCTTCAACAAATTGACTCCTATTTGTCAAAAAAGACCAAAGCAAAAGGCAAGCAGAAAAGTCAAAATTGAAATTAGACTGAAGCTTTTGACATAAAATTTCGTGGCTTAAAGAATCAAATGCTTTACTCAAATCTAAAATAATAAGCAAAGAACTGTGAGAGTTGTCCATATTCACTCTAATATTTTCCGTCAGATCTAACAGCAATCCAGTCGTATTATGGTTTTTCCTAAATGCCGATTGAAAAGGATTTATTATTTTTCTATCAGAAACATAATCTTCAATTTGCTTTCTCAACAATACTTCCAAGACTTTGGAACTGGCATTCAGAATACTAATTGGCCTATAATCTAAGCATGAACGGGGAGATTTAATTTTAGGAATGGGTACAATTTTACCAATTTTCCAACACTTAGGAAAAGTTGAAGTAGTTATAATTTTATTTAAAAGATGAGTGAATTGTGCTGAAATAAATGGATATATAATTTTTAAAAATTTAATCGGTATGCCATCAGGTCCAACTGAATTGCTTCTAATAGAAGTCATAGCATCAAACACTTCAGATGGATCAACATTTCTAAAAGTAAAGCCTCCATTATTACTAAACTGCAAAAAACCATTAAAAGAGTTATTAATAGGGGGAAGTATAGATTGCCTGTTGAAATCATTGCTATAAGATGTTCTTTTCTCATTTATGAATGAATAGATGGATAATGACTTTATATTTCAGTAAGATAATGCAGAGGTACATGATTCAAAGAAGCCTTAATCGGGCTAAGCATTCAAAGGTCTACAGTCAAACTGTTTCCAGTGTTAAACTTGGTTCAGGTAGAAGGAATGGTCCCCATGGTGTTTTTAAAGCCAAACAAGTAAGAATGCTATATTCGGTTATGCCGAATCTTCTATATCCTCCGCCACAAATTAGTGTGAAGTTAATATGTTAGGTTCCGTAGATATACATGTACACACACACATACACTCACAAATGTATATAGTATATTCTAATATACTTTGATTATAGTTAGAAAAATCATTGTGCTAAATTTTAATGGAATTGAACTTTGTTTAAATGTTTTATAAACTCTAACCCGTTTCCGGGAAAGCCCGTTATAAGGGAGCTATAGAAAAATATGGACAGATATAGGCAAATGTCTTCTGAACAGTTAGCAAAATAATTGTGTCGAATTTCAATAGAATTGGTCTTTATTTACTCGTTTTATAAGCTGAAAACTGTTTTCGATGAAGGGCCTGATATGGGAGCTACTTCAAAATATGGGCCGAGATTGTTCTAATTAAAAATATACATTAAAAATAGTAAAAAGATCATTTTACCGAGTTCCAATAGAAATATTCTTTATTTAATTGTTTTATAAGCTCAAACCTGTTTTCCGGGAAGGAGGGGTTATATGGGAGCTATATCAAAATATGGACCCATGTTAAGAAAAAAATTATTACATTTATTTAAAATAGTTAAAAATTAATTGTGCCAAATTTCAATAGAATTGGTTTAAATTAAGAGTTTTATAAGCTATAAATCATATTCTGGAAAAGCCCTTATATGCGAGCTGGCTCAATTAATGATCCCAAAACAATGTGAATTCTTTGGATTTATTATTGTATCAAAATAAGTATATTTGACAAATTTCAGTAAATTATCATAAAAATTGCGGCCCATATGACACACAGAGTTTGGGGTGTATCAAAATTTTGCATATTATAGCCTATAATTTTTTTTCCGTTAAGCAGATTTTGATGATCTTCTGCACGATGACCGAGCACGTACAATTGTATACTAAAATTAATTTTTTGTTTAAGTCCAATTACATTTTTAGAAGAAATTAGAAGAGTTTTTTTCTCGTAATTTTTAGGTTTTTTCAGATATCGGTCTATAACTTCCTTGAATATAAACCGATATAGCTTGCTATTCCTAAGACTTCTATTCTTGCTATTCTTAAGACTTACTTAATTTTGGTTTAAATTGTCATCCTGTAATTATGGTAAACAAGCCCTTGAGTGGTACAAGAACAATAATTTGATATTTGTATCTGGAGAGACAAATCCTTCAAACTACCGGAGCTTTATCCAGTGGATATAAATGGGGCTCTTGTAAAAAGAGAATTGAAGACCACAAACAAAAGGTCCCAAATTGTGGTAGAGTTAGCCACGGAAAACGTTATTAAAATATGAGTTTAAGGGAGGAAATGGAAAAGGGTTCAAAATTTCATCACAAGTGGTGAAAACTATAAAAATTTAAATTTTGTAAATTGTTATAATAATTTCCCTCAAATAAAAAAATAAAACTGTCGTTGAGTTTTTATTAACACATATATTTGTTAAGAATTTTTCGATCTCACTCCTTTATTAAGCAGATAAAATGAAATAAAATTCTAGGTTGATTTAATAAAAATATTAACACTGTTTTGTTAATTTTTTTCCGATTTCATTAAAAAAATACTTTGTCGTTTATATTTCTATAAACGACAAAGTATTTTGTCGTTTATAGAAATATAACCAGTGTCGACAAAGAAGAAAACAAATATTGAAAAGTTTTTTAGGAATTTAATTTCAATTAAGGAATAAATATAAAAAGCAATGAAAACAATTTGCTCTCAGGAAGAGAAAAATATTTTGAAATTTTTATATTTCAATAATTAAATTTAATAGAAGACATTAGCGAGAGATTACTGTACAATTTCACTAAAGTTATTTTTGCTTCAATAGGGAAAATTCCATAATAATTTCTTCGAATATTTAATATTGGAACATTTTTTGAATCTATGAAATTCAAAAAATAACTACTCAATATTTATTCATTCCTTTGTCTCTCTCATTATAATTACTTTAACTTAAAATGCCTTCAAGGATTTTAGCTGACAAAGTCCTTGAATTCCTTAATGTTATTTTCTGTATGTATTCTGGGTAGGAAAATATTGAATTTTCCTTTCAAAAATTCCAATTTTAAAGGAAAAGTTTTATCTAATCTTTACCTTCAAAATTGGAGTTTTATTTCTTTACATCCTGTTTGTATTATGTTGAAAGGAGATGTTGTGGTTTAAATAGCATCTTTTTTCAAAAAATGTACAACTAGTGGGGAGAAGTGCTCTAATGAAATTGTGTTTATCGAAATGTAGTTTCAGTTTTTTAACCTATAAAACTTGCAGAGCGTAACAATCATTGGCTGGAATAGAAATTGCAGCAACAAACCTCTATGGCTTAATAAAAGTGACAAAGGGTGCAACCAAATGTGATAATAAAATCAAGATCCACTTAAACAAAATTCCAAACATGACATTTCCAGAAATTCTCTTTTTTTGGAAAACAACGTTCACCAAGTTCCAGGACACCCTTTTCCATTACTTTCATGCACATAAATATATTCTGAATATTGCATTTCCACATTTTGCTACTGATATGCCAACCCAGCAAAACAATTCATATCTAAGGCTTCCAAATACGATTCAAGAGTAACAAATATTTTTTCCTAATTTAGTTGTTTGCTGGTTATTGAAAAAAAGTCATCATCATTGGAAAGATTTATAAGTTGAACAAGAATTTTTGCAAACAGGAAAAGGAAATTGCATTAGGCGTAAGTAAATAATAGTGTTGAAGTTTCTGATATTTGTAACTAATGCTTTTGATTCCAAAAATATATGTAAAATGTAGTTTCAAACCAAACCTTTTATTGCTGTACATCAATCCATTTATAGATATGAAATATTTACGAAAAAAAAAGAAAAACAAAATATCTAAAAATAAACAAAACAATTTGCAAAAAACACAAAGACAGTAGAAGACCAAAAATTCACCTAAATTACTGATGTTCGAAATTTATAGAAAATATTTTTATTTATATTTATACTGTTTAATACGTTCTGGTTTCGAAGAAAACAATTGAATTTCGAATAAAATTTCATAGAGAAATGTCAATATTTTCTATTTTTATAGAAAATAATCGATATTTTCGATTTTCATAGAAATAATCGATATTTTCGATTTTCATAGAAAATAATCGATATTTTCGATTTTCATAGAAAAAAATCGATATTTTCGATTTTCATAGAAAATAATCGATATTTTCGATTTCATAGAAAATAATCAATATTTTCGATTTCCATAGAAAATAATCGATATTTTCGATTTTCATAGAAATAATCGATATTTTCGATTTCATAGAAAATAATCGATATTTTCGATTTTCATAGAAAAAATCGATATTTTCGATTTTCATAGAAAATAATCGATATTTTCGATTTTCATAGAAAATAATCAATATTTTCGATTTCCATAGAAAATAATCGATATTTTCGATTTCATAGAAAATAATCGATATTTCGATTTTCATAGAAAATAATCGATATTTTTCGATTTTCATAGAAAATAATCGATATTTTCGATTTTCATAGAAAATAATCGATATTTTCGATTTTCATAGAAAATAATTGATATTTTCGATTTTCATAGAAAATAATCGATATTTTCAATTTTCATAGAAAAAAATAATTTTCATCAAACATAATCGATATTTTCGATTTTCATCGAAAATAATCGATATTTCGATTTTCATCAATCGATTTTTTCGATTTTCATCAATCGATTTTTTCGATTTTCATCAATCGATTTTTTCGATTTTCATAGAAAATAATCGATATTTTCGATTTTCATAGAAAATATTCGATATTTTCGATTTTCATAGAAAATATTCGATATTTTCGATTTTCATAGAAAATATTCGATATTTTCGATTTTCATAGAAAATAATCGATATTTTCGATTTACATAGAAAATAATCGATATTTTCGATTTACATAGAAAATAATCGATATTTTCGATTTACATAGAAAATAATCGATATTTTCGATTTTCATGGAAAATAATCAATATTTTCGATTTTCATGGAAAATAATCGATATTTTCGATTTTCATAGAAAATAATCGATATTTTTCGAATTACATAGAAAATAATCGATATTTTCGATTTACATAGAAAATAATCGATATTTTCGATTTACATAGAAAATCATCGATATTTTCGATTTACATAGAAAATAATCGATATTTTCGATTTTCATGGAAAATAATCAATATTTTCGATTTTCATGGAAAATAATCGATATTTTCGATTTTCATAGAAAATAATCGATATTTTCGAATTACATAGAAAATAATCGATATTTTCGATTTACATAGAAAATAATCGATATTTTCGATTTACATAGAAAATCATCGATATTTTCGATTTACATAGAAAATAATCGATATTTTCGATTTACATAGAAAATAATCGATATTTTCGATTTTCATAGAAAATAATCGATATTTTCGATTTTTATAGAAAATAATATATTTTCATAGAAAATAATCGATATTTTCGATTTTCATAGAAAATAATCGATATTTCGATTTTCATAGAAAATAATCGATATTTTCGATTTTCATAGAAAATAATCGATATTTTCGATTTTCATAGAAAATAATCGATATTTTCGATTTTCATAGAAAATAATCGATATTTTCGATTTTCATAGAAAATAATCGATATTTTCGATTTTCATAGAAAATAATCGATATTTTCGATGTTCGATTTTCACAGAAAATAATCGAATTGTCTTTCATAGAAAATTTTCGATGTTTACTATTTCATAGAAAATTTTATTTTTTTAGTTTGAGTTTAGAATTTTCTATGTTTACAGAAAATTTTTTTATATTTAAGAATAAACTTGATATTATCTATATTTTGTGCAAAATTTTCGATGTTTTCTTATTTTCTACAAAATAAGAAGTTTCTGCTTTTTTCTAATCGTCATCCTTTTCGACCAATTCCTGGATAAACAAACTCGTCTTATTATTTCTCCAATTCAAACTTGTTATTCGTATAAATCACAACAAAATCTTTAACAAGACTTTTGCATCTACAAAATAGTTTTTTTTTTAAAGTTTGTGAATGAAAAAAGTAGAAAAACTTAAAACATGACATAAAGGACAAATGAATATAGAGTATCTATTCATTCATCTGTTTGTCCACTTGTCAAATGGTCTGCTCTAGACTGAAAGAGGAAACATTATCCAAAGTCCATTTACGATTGAAATAAATACATTGTAATACAATGAACAATGAACTGCAGTTAGACGACCATCAACACAATCATATAAAAGCCACAAATGGTATTTGTAAATGGATATTTATACTCTCTCCCTCTCCCAATCCCTCACCCTGGAATTGGTTTTAAAAATTACTGTTTGTTTATTTTGTGAAAACAAAACGAAAATCAGGAAATAGAAAAATTTTAAAAATTTAAAATTTTATTTCTCTTCATATTTCTTGACACAATATTGACCCCAATTTGACACCCATTTTGTAATGCGTGTTTTCCCTCCAATAAAACAGGAGCAGGGACATAAAAAGCTGTATCAAGATACAACAGTATCATGTATATGCTTTGCATGAGAATGCAAAAAGTGTTTGTGTTAGTAATTGTGTATATGTTTATGTATATATTTATTTCTTGTGTGTGTGTGTGTATATGTTAACTTGTTTATAATCTTAACTGTTAGCTTCTTGTTTGTTTACTTGTTTGCATTTTACCATTCGAATGTTTATGTGAGTGTGTGTGTGATGCATTTTTGAATCTGAAAATGCTGCACTGCGTTGTATTTATGGTGAAATGTGTTAATGGTGCCATAGATTTTACAGTCATTAGCTTTGCTCCCATATATGCACAAGTCATTTGTACTTATTTTGTTTTAACGTAACTTCTTATGTCTGCTTGTGTGTGTTTCAGTAACTGACTGCAGATAATATCTGCTGCATTTATGGCTGCTTATCTACAGTTTCAGGTAGAATTTCTTAACTTTCTGAATTGTAGAAATGTCGTTAATATTTGTGGTTTTAAATTATATCTCCATTTTAGTGTAAGATTTTTTGTTAAAATCAAAAGATACTTTGATTTTAACAAAAAATCATATATAATTTTATATGAGTGAAAATTTTTAAAAGAAACGCAATTAACGAATATTTCTTTTAACATCGAAAACATCAAAAACATCGTGATATGGAAAAAATCGATAATTTACTAAATTGAAATATCGAACATTTTTTATGGAATAGAAAACATGTAAATATTTCCATAAAATTCGAAAATATCAAACATTTTTCTATAAAAATCGAAAATATCGATAATTTTCTATGAAAATCGAAAATATCGATAATTTTCTATGAAAATCGAAAATATCGATAATTTCTATGAAATCGAAAATATCGATAATTTTCTATGAAAATCGAAAATATCGAATATTTTCTATGAAAATCTAAAATATCGAATATTTTCAATGAAAATCGAAAATATCGATAATTTTCTATGAAAATCGAAAATATCGAATATTTTCTATGAAAATTGAAAATATAAAATATTTTCTATGAAAATCGAAAATATCGAATATTTTCAATGAAAATCGAAGATATAAAATATTTTCTATGAAAATCGAAAATATCCAATATATTTGGTGAAATCGATAATATTGTATATATGCTATGAGTATAGAAAAACGCATATTTTTTATGAATATATATCATATTTCGTAAATGTGTAAAATAATGTTATTTAAGCAGATTTATTATTTCAAATATAATTTTGATTGATTTATTAGTTAATTGAACTCCATTTGCCTTTTCCCTAATACTAATCACGTTTTTGTTCTCCTTCTTGTTCTTCCAAATTTGATCTGTCATAAAATGTTGATTAAACAATTTTATTTTGAACTCTTTCTTGTCTTTTGTAATTTCAATTTTCTATATCTCAAATTGCTATCAAAATGCTACCGCAACAATATTCTCTGCTTCTTAAAAATTCTCTGGTATAAAAGCAGATGTTTCTCTCTAGCAACAAAAAACATAGAAAAAATCAAGAAGCAAAAAAACAGAAATTAAAATCATACCAAAAATCTTGCACTTGATGGCATCCATGGTCTAGTTAGTTATGATTGCTGAATCTACAGTAAATTTAAATTGGTAATAAAAACGACAAAAAAATAAAATTGAAAGAAAACGAATGAAAGAAAATACAAAAACGTAAAACTAAATAACAACTTCCAAATGTAACTGCCACTGAATGTTAAAATCTGAGTCAGAGAAAAAAGGACAAGAAAGAGAAAAATAAATCCTTGAAAGAAACCTAATTGAAGACACGGCGTCAGGCACAAGAAAATCCTCCATTATAAACAGTCAAATCTAAAGTTAAAGTTTAATTTCTTGGTTTATTTTCCTTTTCATCTATAAATATTCCCTTTTTGGTGATTTCTACTGTTATCTATTTGTGGTCTGGAATTGTAGTGTTGGTGGTGTCTGAGCGACTGTTTAATTTCAAAACGAATTGCAGAAGAAAAAAAAGTAATAAAAGTGCAAAAAGAAAATAAGAAAACGAATTGAAATTGCATAAGAATACAGAGAACAACTACAAACAGTCAGGAAATATGCTAAAATGAGAAATACATGACCATTAAACCAATAAAGACATAAATTGGTTATAACGGTGGAGGAGAAGAACAAGAAAAAAATGCAAATAAAATTATGACAAAAAAAAAACAAACTTTTTTAAGTGAAAAACTTAGTTGGAGCACAATTAATAATTAAGTGTTTTATAAATTACAAAAGTTTCATGTCCGTAGTATGATTTAAAAAGGAATTAATTAGTTTTTTTATGTTCTATGTTATGTCCATATTCAATATATTGTCAATATTAAAAAATATGCGATATTCAATATACATAAAAAATAGAGAAACATTTTTATATTAAAAGAAAGCGATAGTCTTCATGTTTGCAGAACAGAATTTCATAGAACATTTTCGATGTTTTTGATACTGTTTATGATAATTTTCGATATTGTTGATTTTCTTAGAAAATTTTCGATATTTTCCATTTTCATAGAAAAATGTCCTTCTTTTATAAAAATATTTGATGCTTTTGTAGTTTAAGTCAGAGGTATATATATACGTCAGACTTCCAAGAGTATATATTCTAGATCGGTATGAAAAAAGAAATTGATTAAGCTATGTCCGTCTAGCCGCTTTCCATCCGTGTGTGTGTTGGTTGAAATCAAGTTTATGAAGCCGACCTATAGTTAACATGTATGATATGTATATCAAACGATTGGAAATACTTTCGAGAATTTTGCTATTAAAATCGAGGGAAATGGGTTCATAAATTGCTCAGATATTATCAAAAAAAAAAAACTGAATGTGCCTCAAACTTGTTTCTGGTTTTATATAATCTAAAATAGTAAGAGACTTAATTTTTATGCGCTGAAGACATGAAGTAAATCGGACCATCAGTAACTGAGTTATAGGCAAAAATATATTTTCCTATATTTTGAGGCCTATGGACTTGGTTATGGCATTGAATGATTGCAAATATTTTTGCCAAATTTAATCTTTTTTCATTTTTCAAAATCGGTTCATAAACCATCGAGATATGGTCAATTCTTTCTTTAAAAAATTTAGTCCCATGTGGTTGTTGTTGTTTTAACTATAGGAAAGCAATAACAACGTTTAAAGTAATGTTTTTGAGATTTTGGCCATTCTATTAATGCTGAAAAAATTACTAATGAGTTAAAAATATTTTTGTAAATTGGACGATTGGACCATTAGTTTTCGAGATATTGGCGAAAACTGATTCTGACATTCCTAGGGAAACCACGGACCTAGTTGCCACGCATAAAAATTACAAATTTTTTCCTCGAATTTTGTTTTTTTTTAACTTGCGAATCGTTTCATAAATAACAGAGATATTAAGAATTTTTTATTTTCCTTGTGGTTGTTGTTGGATTTAAGTATTGAAAACAATAACAATGTAAGACAAAATAATGATTTCGACTTTTTGAGAGTTCTATTTAAGCTAAAGACATATTTTTTGTATTAACAAATCGGAAGTGATAGCGAGAATTTTTGGGTTTCCGAGTTATAGGCAAAGCGCATTTTGCGTTATTTTGAACCTTCTATGAGATATATGGACAACATTTTGATGCAGAATAAAATCTTCGAAATCGGCCCATAAATAGCCGAGTTATTGATGACTCTTATATATTTATATTAGTATTGTCCTCGTGATTAAAATTTTGCATGCATATTAAGTGCTCTAAAGAATCAATGTTGATTCATATAAAGGCTATAGTAATGGCTGGGACTTAACATTAAATATAATGTACTTGTATATCGTCCACCATCACACGTGTTGATGGGGGGTATATTAATTTTGTCATTCCGTGTGTAATGCGAAGAGTAATCATTTAAGACGCCATAAAGTGCATATACTGCAACAAATCAATATCTGATTCGATCCTGCTATGACCGTTTGTCTGTCTGCCTGTTTGTAGGAAACATTCTCACACCTTTAATAACTCACTGAAACTCAAGCACATAATATGTTGTTATCCTTTGCAGATTTCTGTTTAAAAACAGCAATATCGGTGCTTAAAAAATTACAGATCGATATCTGAGGCAAGATAAGTATTCCGTCGTCGTACAAAAAACACTCAAATCGGATCAATAGAAAAAAGTTGTAACCTAAAATATGCAAAATTTGATACAAAACAAAATCAGTGTGCCATATAGGCCGCAATTATAAATATTTTGATATTTGTTACATATATTTCATTTCATATATTAATAAACCATTAGGGACCCATATAAGGACCCTTCCTGAAATATGGTTTTAAACATAAAATCTTTTATATGTGAACCGATTCAATTAAAATATGGCACATTTAATTTCCTAACCATCTTAAATATATGTTCCCGGAAAACGTTTGAGCTTTTAAAACTATTAATAAGGACAGATGTTATTAAAATTCGGCACATTTAATTCTATAGTTCTCCTAGAGCTAGCAAAATATCAGTCCATATTTGCTATAGCTTCCATATAACGCTTTGAGCTTGTAAAACAAATAAAAAACATTTCCACTGAAATCAGGCACAATGATTTTCTAACTGTGTTGAATATGTGTTACTAATCTGACTACAAAACGCCTCTTCTCTTTGGTCCATTCCCTTTAATCTGTGTTTAATATATGAAAACTGTTTTGACAATTATTGAGTCATATTGAGGTGCCATTAAAATCTATAGCTCGATAATAATATTTATAGGTAATTTCATGAATTTGTTGTCATATTTCAGTGTAGTTTTTATGGGGGCCTTTTCCTTAACCCTCCACAATTACGTTTGTGGTGCAATTTCTTCAACTCATCCTAATATTTTTCATTATGTAAGATTCGGCACAGTCGAATGTAGTATTCTTACTTGTTTAAATTATGAGTTTCCATTTCTTGCAAGACATATTTTCCAAACTGACCAAAACTAAGAACATTTCTAATCCATTTGTTTCGTTTGTAATTTTAAATTTCTCTTAAATTGTTTTTTGTGGCAAAAACTATTAAAATTTTATCGCACATTTGCTTATATTCTGCCACAGAAACAGATTTTTCTTTTGTCGTTTTGAGGTCTCTTTTGTGGTTATTTTGATACTTTTTGTTTTTAATAAAGTTATTCTTCTATTCTATTATTATTTTCAATTTTTTTTGTCTCTTCCTGTCTCTTTCTATTTGTTTAGATTCTTTTTCTATAGAAATTTTTCTTTAGTTGTCAACACAACAATTGCAGCAACAAAAGTTGCTGTTTAAATGTATTTGTATCATTGTTGTTGTTGTTTTTTTTACTTGTATGCAATGCAATTATGTGTCCTGTCGAAGAATGACAACAGCAAACTGTTACAATACCACCAGGATCCCAGGCTGTCAGTCAGTAGATGAAAAAATATATATTTTTTACAAATAATAGAAAAAGGAGGATAAAAATATATAATGGCATCTAGAAAAAAAAACATAGAATTGTTAGAGAGTTTAAACCGACTCTCAAACACACACTCACTCACATTTGTATATTTGAATTAAAACCCCTAAGGACAACTGTCGCCAACACACACATTCATATGTGAGAGAGAAAGAAAAGTTTATTTTTTTAAGAAATCCAGCAAAAGAACTGAAAATTCTATGATTTGAAACAACAAAAAATGTGAAAAAAGTTATTGAAACGTAAATGTCAGTTTAAATGTAACAAAAGAAATATGAACTGTTTTTTTCTTGTTTCTATGTATTATTTGCTCATAGTTTTAGTTACAAAATATTTTCTTTATTTGTTTTCAATGTTCCACTTCTTTATACTCGCCATCGCTACAAGTTGTGGAGGTTTAAAGTTATCAATGCTCCAGTAACAGAGAGAAGAAGTTACTTTGTTTATTTAAGAAAATATTCTACATTTTCGATTTTCATAGAAAATATTCAATTTTATTGAATTTCATAGAAAGTTTTTAAATCTTTCATTTTCATAGAAAATTAACGATATTTAAAATTCTCATTTCGTAGGAAATTATCGACAATTTAGATTTGCAGAGAAAATATTCGATTGTTTTTATTTTTAAGAAAAAATCGATACTTCAATTTTCCATGAAGATACTAGACTTTTCGATTCTTATAGAAATACTTGATATTTTGGATTTTTATAGAAAATATTCCAATTTTTTTTTTGAATTTCATAGAATATATTCGATATTTTCGATTTTCATAGAAAATATTCGATATTTTCGATTTCATAGAAAATATTCGATATTTTCGATTTTCATAGAAAATATTCGATATTTTCGATTTTCATAGAAAATATTCGATATTTTCGATTTCATAGAAAATATTCGATATTTTCGATTTTCATAGAAAATATTCGATATTTCGATTTTCATAGAAAATATTCAATATTTTCGATTTTCATAGAAAATATTCAATATTTTCGATTTCATAGAAAATATTCGATATTTTCGATTTTCATAGAAATATTCGATATTTTCGATTTTCATAGAAAATATTCGATATTTTCGATTTTCATAGAAAATATTCGATATTTTCGATTTTCATAGAAAATATTCGATATTTTCGATTTTCATAGAAAATATTCGATATTTTCGATTTTCATAGAAAATATTCGATATTTTCGATTTTCATAGAAAATATTCGATATTTTCGATTTTCATAGAAAATATTCGATATTTTCGATTTTCATAAAAATATTCGATATTTTCATAGAAAATATTCGATATTTTCGATTTTCCATGAAGATATCAGACTTTTCGATTTTATAGAAAATATTCGATATTTTCGATTTCATAAAAAATATTTTCGATTTTCAGAGAAATTATTCGATATTTCGATTTCATAGAAAATATTTGATATTTTGGTTTTTATAGAAAATATTCGA
Source organism: Cochliomyia hominivorax (assembly GCA_004302925.2). NCBI lineage: Eukaryota > Metazoa > Arthropoda > Insecta > Diptera > Calliphoridae > Cochliomyia > Cochliomyia hominivorax. The sequence goes on along the minus strand of PYHX02000495.1, from coordinate 7,883,487 downwards.
TATTTTCGATTTTCATAAAAAATATTTGATATTTTCGATTTCAGAGAAATTATTCGATATTTTGATTTTCATAGAAAATTTTCCATATTTTCGATTTTCATAGAAATATTCGATATTTTCGATTCTTTTCTGTTCTATATTTTCGATATCTATATTTTCTACATTAAGTTTTTTTGTTTATACAACAATAGTTTTATTTCTATGTTTGTAAAATTATTTAATATTTTCTATGTTTTAGAGATTTTCTATATATTCTATGTTTATGAAATTATTTTATAGTTTACATGTTTTTAAAAAATATTCGATATATTCTATTTTATAGAAAATTTCCAAAAAAAAAAAATTTGTTTCTTTGTATAAGGAAATATTATTTTTTCTATGTTTGTGAAAATATTCGATAATTCCTATTTCAAGAAAAAATTCTATATTTTCTATTTTATAAAAAAGAATGTTCTTTATTTTCTATAATCATAGAAAGTATTCGATATTTTCTATGTTTGCAGACAAATATTCTATGTTTTCTATGTTTAGGGAAAAATGCGAACTTACGATTAACAATATTTAGGATTCGTTACAGTCAAATTTTATTTTTTTCTTACTTTTTTATAAAAAAAAAAAAATAGAAGAGTTGCAACATGTTGCGTAGTCAGGTAATGATCACCAGTCTTTATGATCTTTGAAATCTGTCTAAGACTTCCAAATAGGAACTGCAGTATTCGCATACAAATGAAGTGAAGTTTTGGGTGGAAACAAAACAAGTTTCGATATGAAAAACTAAAAATCAACAGCAACGTTTTGAGATTTAAGTGAAAGATATTGTCCACCTACATTTTACGTGTAGTTCCGGTAAACGGACTTGAAAATTTTCTTTATAATAAAAAACACTGAGAAAAATTTAGTATTTTGTTTAGAAAGAAATATTTTTTCTTTGCATTAGTTTTTCTTATTTAAAACAGACTTTTGATTTTTACTGTGTCATGCACAAACAACAAGTTGTTTGTGCATGTGTGTGTGAGTGTAAGATTTCATTTTTTCTAACACTTTTCTCAAACTGGTCGTTCCTTTGGAGATGCACTTAAGAAAGTGTTAAATAAATGTTACATACATATTTGTGTTATATAAACTCTTATGTATCTATGTATGTGTGTATAACAATTTAAGTATATTGACACTGCACTTGTAGCATAGAATTTTAAGTACAAACACTATTACACAAGCTCATACATACATTAACAATCAAATTTAAGTTTAAGTGTATGTGTTACAACATTATTTCTATTTTGTATGTTTTTGCTTTATTTATTGACAGTTCCATTGGCCCCTTGAGTTTCTTTGAAGTTTTTTTTAACACTCTTATGTGTGAGAGTATGTAATATGTGTATGTGTGATACTTGAATTTCGACATCAATGGCATTTTTTCAATGATTTTATTTTAGTATTTTATTATTTTTAACGAGATTTTTCTTCTTATTATTATTTGGTAAAGGACACTTTTTTCGATAAGAAAAAAAAGAAGAGTTTGTTTTGTGTTAAAATGTCAAAATAATTTAAGAAGACACTTAAATTATAGACAAATAACAAACAACACATACATCTGTCTGTTAATTTTGATCTTCATAGAAATTTTTTGATATATTGGATTAAACAAGGAACTTTTTAATATTTAGAAATTTTCTATATTTACATTTTCATAGAAAATTATCGATATTTTAGATTTTCATAGAAATTTTTTTCGATTATAGAAAATTATCGATATTTTCGATTTTCATAGAAAATTATCGATATTTTCGATTTTCATAGAAAATTATCGATATTTTCGATTTTCATAGAAAATTTTCGATATTTTCGATTTTTCATAGAAAATTTTCGATATTTTCGATTTTCATAGAAAATTTCGATATTTTCGATTTTCATAGAAAATTATGGATATTTTCGATATTCATAGAAAATTATCGATATTTTCGATAGATTCAGAATTATCGATATTTTCGATTTTCATAGAAAATTATCGATATTTTCGATTTTCATAGAAAATTATCGATATTTTCGATTTTCATAGAAAATATCGATATTTTCGATTTTCATAGAAAATTATCGATATTTTCGATTTTCATAGAAAATTATCGATATTTTCGATTTTCATAGAAATTTTCCTTATTTTCGATTTTCATAGAAAATTTCGATATTTTCGATTTTCATAGAAAATTTTCGATTTTTTCGATTTTCATAGAAAATTTTCGCTATTTTCGATTTCATAGAACATTTCGATAATTTTCGTATTAATTTTTTCGATATTTTCGATATAGATATTTTGATTTTCGATAAGAAAATTTTCGATATTTTTCGATTTTCATAGAAAATTTTCGATATTTTCGATTTTCATAGAAATTTTCGATATTTTCGATTTTCATAGAAAATTTTCGATATTTTCGATTTTCATAGAAAATTTTCGATATTTTCGATTTTCATAGAAAATTTTCGATATTTTCGATTTTCATAGAAAATTTTCGATATTTTCGATTTTCATACATAATTTTCAATATTTTCGATTTTCATGGATAATTTTCGATATTTTCTATTTTCTTTAAAAATTTGCGTTATTTACGATCAGAAAATTTTCGATATTCTGTTGTTCACTTTCGTAGATAATTTCTTACATCGAATACTTTCTATGTTCTATCTTTGCAGCCTCGTTTTATTTCGTTCGTACAACACAAAAAATAGTGTTTATCATCATGTGTGTAAGTATGCTTATGGATGTATTCTATGTATAAATATGTAACGTACTGAGTTTGTTGCCACTCACATTTGGTAGAGGGCATTGGGTATTCGGAATAGTTTCACTTATTTTTTGTTCATTAAAAATTGTTTAAATATTCCATCGCTTACCAGAAATATACTTTTATTAAAATTAAGTTTTATAATTTAGTATTTGTTTATTATGAATAACGACAACAACAAATGTCTAAGTTCTTTAGAGATTTTACTAAATTGTTACTTTCGTTTATCGCTTTAACGAAATTCTACTCTGACAGTTAATTGCGTTTGTGTGTTATTTTCTATTAGATTCAGTTCTTATTCACCGATTACATGGAAATTCATTTTAAATGTACAAATACAAATACATAGAGAAAATCTACTAATACTTGCAAACATACACAATTTCACTCTCTAATGCAGATAAATATGCAGAAATGAGACCAAATGATAACAAGAAATTTCGGTATTAATATTAAAGAGGATTTTGTGGTCTAATTGGAAATGTGGGTGTGAGAGAAAGAGAGAGTTATGTTGAAAATGAATTGGAATTTGGAATGAACATGAATCAACAAATATTGTAATTAAATGCAAATAAAATGTGAATATGTGGAAATGTTAGTAATATGGCATTTTGGCATTTAATTTAAAATGTTTTACTTTGAATTTGTGATAATTAAATTATTTTGCTCGG